>CM060846.1:267748011-268348011 GCA_030762175.1 Metallyticus violacea | reverse complement strand
ATTCATGAAATATTCAACGATAGAGTCATTACTAACAACACATGGTGCCCTCAGTCCCTCTATTTAACGCCCTGCGATTTTTATCTCCGAGGAGCATTAAAGAAAAAAGTGCAAAAGACAAATCCTTACAGATCAGATGAACTGAAAAATAACTTTTGTATAAGACATATCTTCCGTTTCTCAGAGGGAACTGCTGAATGTAATGCTTAATTTCATAAGCCGATGCCAGAAATGTATGGAAAATGAAGGGAGGCAATTCGAGCACCTTTTACTTGATAATGGCGAGTAAAGTACTTCGTAAGTTTTAGTAATACTTAGGCGAAATCATAGCTGCGTGTTTTCTGACTTCAGTTCACTGCGGTACCAATTGAACCAGGAGTGGTTCCGGGAAGGAAAAATTACCCATTATATTGAAGCGGCTTGCATATGTTATAGGGTCGATGTTGGGCTTAGCAGCACACAAATTTATTGGTAGCTACTACCTGCTTATGGATGGGACACGTGTTGCTTGCGATCATTTAACTTGTGTTACTTGTGATATTATTTAGAAATTTTTGTATTAAGAAGGTATCAAAAATTTATCCAGACCGTGTACAGGGGTATTATCCGATATCAATATTTGTTGGATTTTTTATTTGTTTTATTTAAGGACGCTCTTAACATCTCACGTCATTAGTGTCCCATTCTAATCAGGGCGTGAAACGGCGGACAAATTTTGCTCAGAGGCCTCTCTTTCAGGCTTGAGATTCTTTATCGTGCCGTAAATGTACGACACGGGACCCACGGCTTTACTTCCCTTCCGAAGGAAGCCATACTTAGGATTTTTACGCCCGAAAAAATCCATCGGTCCTGGTCGGGTTCGAACCCGCGTTCTTGGGTGAATGAAACTAATAACACCTATATTGTACGTGGTGCAGAAGTCTTTGTTACTTGTTACATCATTTGACTAATCTACTTTTTAGTAGAGAATTAAAGAAGAAGAAATAAAATACGTAAAAGAAACTATGAAGTTAAAAAGTACCTGGTTTTGGAATTATGTAATGGAATGAGTGGAAACAATAAGGAAGGCTTCACTTTGGATGATAAATTCTCTATCAATGAATTTTAAAAAACATCCTCCCGTTGCTTTATTAAAACAGTTTTACTGCTTATGCATCACAGGCGGTGGACACTGATGATATATGGAATAAAATGATAAATGGGATTTTTTAAGGAAGGAAACATTCCAAATCTAAGTTTAGGGTACCCCCTTGACATCTATCAATTTTCAGGACTTGGAAAATCTTGAAAATACCTCATTCAAGAAGAACAGTCCTGGCGGGAGAATAAATATACATACATATCTCTGCCCCATCTGATTTTGAGTTCGATTTTCTCCCTGCATTGTTGCCTCTGTATGGCTATTGGTTTATTTCCCTTTTTTATACCTTCCTTCAAAAATAATTACGATTGTTCCCTTCTCCCACACCCATTCCCTCTCCCATCTCAATGCTCTCTAAACGTCTTTTAATTTTTTCTGCCCAGTACTTTGATTCCCCTTTCTAATTTGATGTTTATAGCATAAAGGCCTTGACGTTGTGCGATCCCCTTTTATTATGCGCAACGAGTACTTAATTATTCTTATTTTATATGAATGGTGTCTTCATAGCGCTAAAATTTCCACAGAACCCCACAGTTGGCTGCATCCCTTCCTACTCCTAAAATTACCTTTAGAAACGCATTTTGAGCTTTGCTCGATCGGTCCACTTTCTCCCTTCCTATCTTAGAACCATAGAACATGACAGAGTTTACAATGGCGCTAATACACATTCTCCATAATAGTTACACGAATATCGGACACCCGTGACAACGTACGCAAAACCCCAGTCTCGGCGCCGTACAAAGTCCGGGATTCATTGTTTAATCCACTTCTGTTATTCATACAAAGCGTAACGCCTAAATAACCAAAATATTTTACATTCTTTTTTTCATACCCAGTTATTTCAATTACTCCTTCTTAATGTTAACTGATCCATTCTGAAAACATCAAATAACTAAAACTATCATTTTCAAATTTGGAATAGTTGGAAGCCCATTTGAATATTCATGCTACTCAATAGTACTCCTAAAGAATTTCAGTTAGTTTTTATAGATCTGCAATATGATAATGAAATGAAGGATGCATTCCAAAACAAAAGAAGTTTGCAAGATTTTTACTTAAAAGTTTTTCCTTTCCCCATTTCCACGGTTAAGCAAGTAAGCTGCTGATATATCGAGCACATTTGGCTCAACTTGTATGGTGAACAGTTTTCCAATAATGAAAATGTCACAGATGTCAATATTCGGTTATCAACTTGAAAAAAATTGTTTGGTTGTGTAAGGCGTGAGTTTACCTGCCTGTCAGAACGATTACGTCATAGCATGGTAGAACTTTTGACAGACGAGAAACTAATCTTTAACTACCGAACCAACCTGACGTGACCAGATGAAAACAATAAGGAAAAGGTGTGAGGGGAGGTATCGAGCAAGAAGAATGCGCGCAAAAATGCCACATGCTGTCCAGCGTTATGGGTTTTATTTGTGTTTACATTTAGTTTTCATAATGCCTCGAGATGTTACACGTTAAGATAAAAAGTTTATGCATATTTCATATATGAAAACAAATTCTTGCAGGGAAGTTAGAAGGCAGTTTTTAACAGATCCTAATTTGGTTTCTTACGGCATCTTCTATGTTTCAACTAATTTTATCGCTGAACGTTGATACCGCTAGTGCAATAAGAAAACGCAGATAATTGCGGAATGCGAGACAGGTTACTTGTACTGCTAGTCGCGACACAATGTGAAACGTTAGCACCGAGTAATATACTGGTATATTACGGTTATACATGAAAACCAATTGCACTTAACTTCTGTGAGCAGAGAAATTATAACAACATATACACATTCTCAGAGACGGTCAAGCTCCACCTACTGAGCTTTAATCTCATCAACGCTATACTTTTAAGGGAATTTTCAATCTCTCATTAGACTTCCCACAAAGAATCAACTAGAACTTTCTTGGATGCTTGGGCATCTGGGCAAGACAATGCAACGTTTGCTAAACTGGCAAAAATGGGAACCCAGCCTCGTGAGGACAATTGGGAAGCTGCCTGATGGAGTGATGGCGTTCTTCGATCTAGGGAGCCGCTTGATAGGCGACCGGCGTGGTGCCGACTTGTGATCGCATGCCCCCCCCCCCCCTGCAATACTGCCCTCTATCAATGAAGTCGTAAGACGGAGGTAGAGAGAGCAGGCGTCCCGCGGCAGGCCAAGGCTCACCCCGGATTGTAACGCCAATGAGAGAATAGAGAACAAGAACTGGGTAAAATCCTTATTAAAATATCCGATAGCCTACATGTCAAGGGACTGAATAGGGATATAAAACAAACCAGAAAAGCTATTAGAATAATTGCTGGATATTGAGCATTCCGAAAAAAATGCGTATGGAAATCCCCCATACCGTATATTTTAACAGTAAGAGGAAACTGTAAAACACACCACAATTTGAAAGACAAAGATCATCTCTATTAGCACGCCGTTCTTAAGAAGATGTATTTCCTAAGCCTCTAGGGAAGATTCCAGAACGTTAGATTGAAACTGCAAAGTTAGAATTAAAAGAGTGTACAAAAGGCCCTTATGGCTACCATACTTGCCTCCTAAATTCAATATTGGAGGTTCAAACCCGGCCAGGATCGATGGATTTTTTTTTAGCGTAAAAATCCTAAGTATGGCTTCCTTCGGAAGGTGAGTAAAGCCGTGAGTCCCGTGCCGTACATTTACGGCATGAAAAAGAACCTCAAGCCTGAAAGAAGAGGCCTTTGAGCAAAATTTGTCGGCCGTTTCACGCCCTGATTTGAGTGGGACGCTGATGACTTGAGATGTTAAAGAGCTACCATAAATAAACCAAATCAATCAATCAATCAATCAATCCCGTTTGGCTTTAGTGCTAAAATGGATTTTGACACTCGAGAGTTAAGCAAAATTATACATGTAATTTTATGTAATGTTATATGTTTTCTTTGGTTGTGTAACGCCCCGAACGAGACAACTATAATCAATTTACTTCAATTAACTTTGCGCATCAACTTTACGCAGTACGACATAGTATTGCATAGGCAGTTAGATACTGAGTATGTAATCGGTCAATTAAGCTGAAACGCGGTTTACCATTTGCTTTATCAAATATTTACATGTCTCTATACATGGGGCATATCTATTTATTTATTTACAATTAACGCCCATTTAGTGTGAGGGATTTAGAGAATGCAATGAATTAATAATTTTTGCATGTAGATAAGAACGGAAGCATGAAAGTTGCCAGGACACTAGAGATGAACTTAAACATGTTTTGATATCCTAAATGAAACAAACTTTTTTTCCGTTCTGTAATGCAGAACTGAGAGAATGTATTAGATATTGCACATATTGTTACATTTGCGAAATGCAGCATGCTATAGGCACAGTGATATGCATGTGTACTGAGCTTAATCACAGGCATTCACTTGCTTTTAAAAATACATTCGGCAGGGGATTTACTGCGAAACATTCATACTATACATTCTTGATGGAAATATATTTAACTTAGAAAAACGGTAAAAAAAAAATGCATTATAATTGTACGCACTTACAATAACTTTGATAATTTCGGAGGATTAACACATCTGAAATATGACAAAACAGAAGCATGAAAAAAACAATACAAAAAATTAAGTTACCCCTTTTTTTATTTGATATATTTCTGTACCTTTTGCTTTGGTGTAAGCTTTCTGTAATATTCGAACATAGCACAATCGCATTGGCTCTTTAACGTTTTTCTATCACTCAAAGATACTAATGATACTCTACCTGTCCGTCGCTTACGCCGCCAAAGTTAGCCGTAAAGATTTTCAAGAGGCTATGGAGGAAATGCAATGTAGCGTACAGCGAATATTACTGAAGTTTTGCATATGAAATGGTAAAAATATCCCGTGCAGTAAACTGCAATGGATTTATAGTGCGTCTTTCTTGAACGCGCAGAGAATCAGTGTAGACGGGTTCTCGCTTCGTTCTTGCATGAGGTAGAACTATTGAGCACATACTTGGGACTGGCGCCTGCGCTGGGGCATTCTACTGAAATTACTTTACATTTACGCGTTCAAGGCAGACTGCACTCGGAAGGAGAAGAGATATCATTTATAGGATTTGTGGGTTTGTAGGTAACTCCGCATGAGATCTTTACAGAGGAGCAATGAGTTTTCCATTGCAAGAAATGGTCCTACAATTCGACGGCGATCTCATGGAGCCAGGTGCAAGCAACCTCCACTGATGTAACCATGATCTTAGGTGCTTAGACTGTCTTGGAGAACGTTTCAAGCTATGTATTGAAGCAATATGTTTCTTCTGTTTAGTAGGTAGGGGTGGGTTGTAGTTTTGTAGTGTATTCATCTGAAGAATAATGGAAAGTGTTTTCCTTACGAGAAATACTCAAATGCACCGGTTTGGATATTGGATATATTGGATATTTCACCAGGTGATACGGCTTTCAATACTATATCAACATACATAATGCTATTTCTGTTCTTAGACGACGACGTATGGAACCCAATGTCGTGTCTCAGTCACCAGTCTGTCTACTTTTCAATTTATGATCTCCACTTAGATCCGCGTTTGGAACACGTTAATTGGGTAAAGTTTTTATTGGTTCCATGGTCGTGGTAACTAAAGAGCTACTCTCCGATTCTCCTGTCATGGAAACCTACAGGATCATGTATGAGTGTCTCTGTTCGTGCACATATGAGTATCAAGTACACAATTTAGTTAGGTGAATATTTCTTACCCTGTTGCAAAGTGAACAAATAAATGCATAATATAGATACAATTCACACAAAAGCAATAATCTGTGATGTGCTAGTAATACAGCTCATGAGATATCACCTAGCAAATGTTATTCCTGACAATGGTGATCTCCAAACGGGTGTCTAAGATGAGTAATGGCCATGTGCTGCAAATTCGGCGCGAATAGAAATAAAAAGTATTTGATTTATTACACATGGCCAGGGTCTAAAGAGGCAAACACTGTAAATTTGGCTGTTATCATAGGACACAACAAAATATTCATGGCGCTGTATGTGTATTTTAAACATAGGTTAACAGCTATTTATCCCCTGCTTTGTACAGTTAAAGCAATTGCCATGACCTCACGTACCAATGGACACGAGATTACTGATGAGCCAAATGACAAACTACTAGGCAAACAGCTTGCACAAGCTCACACAATTACAGCAAGGCATACAAGTTACGCATCAATTTGGCGTTTTCATCAGTACTCACATCTCCGTACTTTCCCACATTCTGACATTCCTTCAATATATGGAAATAATTTTGGAATGCTATAACATTGCATTTTAAATATATTCTATGATTCACATCATTTTACTACCTAGCACTTTATAATCCACATAAAGGTATAATATATTATGATGAATTGGCATATTTTAGCAATGCAACAACACATAAAAGGAAACAATGAATAAATAAAATGGTAGTAACAGCGTGCTCCAAATTGCAATTGCAATGTTTTAGGAATTTATGAACGTATATTGAAATATTTTTTGTATTGTGATAAAAATATTTTATCCCATATTAATTTTATGAAATTTTAGGCATAGAAGAAAAGAGACATTAAATTTTGTGGAACTCTTATTTTTAACTGCTTGTAGCTTATTCTGAATTATCGATATATACCAGCACATAAAACTTTCAATGCAATATTCTTGTCCATTCACTGGAACACGTCCATTTCTTCGTCGCCCACAAGGTTTTTATAGCATTGCAATTATAGCTGTTCTTGAACGTGGCATATACTCAACACGATAGTTTCATTTAGTTCTATGTTATAGGCGCCTCATGATCAGTCCGTTAAGCATAGAAACTGAGCAGTAGCATAGTCTGTGCAGTAGGAGGAACCCGCGTATGATCTACACTAAGATGAATGATGCGGGTGCTCTGGTATAAATCATAAGCAGTCAGTCCATCTTTACTGCGGTCTGGACTTCTGACTTATGTCAGACCGCAACTGAATAATCAGAACAAAGCTGCATAATGCACATGCGTAAATTCCTCCTTCCTCCGCCGCTTCAATGTTATGTAGGAGGAGCAATTTTAGCTAGTAACTGGCCAGCTTGAGACCCTTGCTCTTTTATGTCAGATATACTTGGAAAATGTAGCGGTCATATTTTGCTGCATACTTACATGGATATGAAACACATATCTCAAAGTAAAAAGCGCAATCTCATTTCTGCAGTCTCTGGTCTTTGTAGCTATTGGTTAATTTGTTTTATTTATGGACGCTTTGTAACATCACAGGACATCAGCGTCCCATTCTATTCAGGGCGTGAAACGGCCGACAAATTTTGCTCAGAGGTCTCTTCTTTCAGGCTTGAGGTTCTTTTTCGTGCCGTAAATGTACGACACGGGACCCACGACTTTACTTCCCTTCCGAAGGAAGCCATACTTAGGTTTTTTACGTCCGAAAAAATCCATCGATCCTGGCCGGGTTTGAACCCGCGATCTTGGGTTTAGAAGGCAAGTCTCTTTGTAACTGATCCTTCATAATTGCCAATTTTCACAATCATACATAAGTAATGGCAGGTGTATCACTTTATATAATGTTAGTACTTCGTATCTTACTTTTTGCTTCAATGTACGTCAGATCCTTCCGGTAAAATATCTAACTCTATTGAGTTTAATATTTAAAACTTGTGAGTTTCTAAAATTCATACGATATCCTAGAACGACGATCTCTGCCACTTGTTTCAGCATTTTGTAATTTGTCACAGTTTTTGCTCTAATAGGTGCTATTGTGTTGTTTACTCGTAACGTTAATTATTGGTTTATTACCCCTTTAGATTGTTGAAAATAGTTGCCAGTTGCGGGTTCTTCCCATCTTAGACGTGTTTAAAATGATCTGCTCACACGATCTACACGACACCAACATGTGTAACTTATGTTTTCATCAGAAATTCTTGGGTCTATTTATATAAATAATCAAACAAGATGGGTTATTCATGAAGAAAAACAACTAGAACGGGAACTACTTATTGTGTATTGCTGTAAAAGAAAGAATCGTCCTCTTTCAGATATGAATTCCAATTTCAGGTAACTTCTGTGGCACTCGCTGGGTAAAGCTGGATTCAGAGTGTAGCAAAAGTTGTTTTCGTTTGCCGTTTCCAGTGTGCATTACACGCACACGCACACTATATTTTTACTCAAAATAGGCTAGTCAAGGACACTAAATCTCCCTCTCCACGTGTCCCTTTCCTTCTGCCAGTGCTGACCATTTGAGCGCATATTTCCCTTTTCCCTAGCCACTGATCATTACTCACTGTCCTGTTACTTTGCTGTTGTTCACATGAAACAGTAGTAGGGCGGGGTTAACTACATATGGCAAACGAAGCGTGTCAGATTGCCTTGAACCGCCTATTTTGAGTGAAATTGTTAATAATACTCATCAAAGCTTATCTATCATACTACAGTGAATAATAACAAATAATAGCAAACTCTGCCGGGCCCGAAGGACTGTCACGTAAACCCATCATGTGTTGCTACCATTTTCCTGGACAAATTCAATACTTTCAACATTTTCTGGTACATTGCAGTTGACAGTGATGAAACAAACATATAATATGTTCTTCAAAGTAAATATTTCACACTATAAAAAGAATTATTTGCAATTTATAACACAAATGAATATGTATAAGAAGTATAGAATTTGTGTCATGTATATAAATAAAAGATGTACTGACATTATTATGTTAATACTGTTCTGTTTCATTAAAGTAACATAACTATGTAGTAATTCTTTAGAATGTAATTGCAGAAAAAAATAGGAAGGAAAGTAATACATATTACGAAGTATTATAAACTTTCTTGTATATTCCCTATGTCCATAATAATTATGAATTAGGTTATTTACATGGAGTACACATAAACGTAACATATGTAATAATAATAATAATTATAGAGCCTACTTAAATGGAAAATCATAATTGCAGTCATGGATAACTTTAATTGAATCTCTATAATTGTATGCCTAATTAATTGAAATAAAAACAAATACAATCATTTATTCACATACTGTAAGTATCACTCTTCTGTAATAAATAAGCAATTATTAAATGCGCACGACACTACTGCACAAGGAAAAGAGTGAAGATTTAAATCACATATTATGCCTGTGACTGGCAACGTAGAGAGCCACTTAGGGTCAAGTCTGGAACATGGCATCTCTATGAAAAGCTTCCTAACCAAACTACATTCCTTAGTGTTAAAAAGACGAGCAGGCTGCTCAGTGGCGTTTTAGCCGAGCATCAGAACATTAAACTTTCAACATTCACGCGTTTGATCATAGTGGCCGAATGTGGAATTTGTGGCGAACAAAACGACAATCCATACTTCAGCTTCCCCTACCGTGCATTAAACCAGTTATTGCATCGATATCTCATCCCCATCATTGTTTAACTCGGTGAACTATTTTTCGACTAGGAAATATTTTCCTCTATTGCGACTTCAAAGTCTATCGGACGAGTGGTTTTGTATTAGTTCCTATGATCAATACATTTTATGTTTTGCGCTTTGCAGTTTTAATAAGCTGCAAAGCATCGCTTTCTGAAATAGAATTGTTTGCATCACTTTCATATTTCTTCATTTTCAGAAATTTGTTATAGGGAGAATAGAGTAGACACGGTTATTTACTGCCATTTCTTTGCACGAAATTTAAGGATTCTTTACTCTCAAAATGAGACTTATAAGATAATGAATGCTTAAAGACCAAGGGTAGCCACACATAGAATATTAAAAACATTTAAATGCACAATTTGAAGTGCACCTTTGTCTTAGTTCAGGTTTCAATTGAATTATTAGGACGTTTCAACATTACCCCTATATCTGCTATAGTATTCAAAGTATCTTCATTTGTATTTCATTCTTTTGCATAGAACCAAAAATTATAATGCATGAATTATAGTGTACTATATCAAATGTAAAAACCTAAATTTTGACTTTACCCACGACAAACTTACCTGAACAATGGTACACATAAAAGTTAAGAAAAGTTTTACTCACCTGAGAAAACGATCTGTGAAAAAGCTACATAGCCCATGTGTCCCTCTTCATTCGTTGATTTTTTCATTATGACGTGACAATACCATGTGACTAAAACACTTAACTCTCACTAAAGCTTTTGCAATGGCGAGTAAACTTGAATGTCATTACTTTTGGATTTAAGTGACGTTCAGATGAAGCACCTATCATTTACATGAATATAATTTATTTTCTCACTTACAAATTATATTAATCGCTATTCGGATTAGATTGATCGTCTCCTTGATCTTGTAGCCAGATTTGCTGGCTGCTGCTCCATTCCCGGAACCTGCTTGGGAATTTTCTCAGTTAGTGAGGTCTGGAACGGGATCCAACCTCGAATGGACAACTGGGGAGCTGCCTGGTAAACAGGTGGTGATTTTTTATCTTCTAAAGACGACAGGCAGGGTATTAGTGTGCTGATTACATGCTCCCCTGCAATATTGCCCTCTGCCGATGACGTAGCAAGAGCGAGCTATTGGAAGCAGCGGTCGCTGCGGTAGGCCAAGGTCTTACATTGGGCTATCGCGCCATAGGCGAAATGTGGATTAGAGCACACAACAAACGGAGCGCAGACAACTCTGATGCTGAAGCTGTGGGCATATTGTACACCCTCGCGTTATTCCATAAGATAAAAGTGCATCGAATCGCTGCCAGGTCACTTATAGATCCACCTCCCTGCTAGCGCATATTGCTTGAACATCTAAGTGACATCGATCACACCTCCGCAATATGGACGAATTTTAGCATCTGCCACTTCTTCTGGTGTGATGTTTCAAATCCAGGTAGGTTTTTACAGGGGTTAAATATTTATACAGTAAGAAGGTTGGTGTAAAAAGCCAGTTAGTGACAAGAACGACACCGAAGGCCGTCGAACAGTTTTTGTGAGGTGATAAAAGAGTGACTGAACTACGAAAAAAGTGAATAGATGAAGGAGAAAAGTGAAAACGCAATATAAACCTAGTCCTTTCACTTCCACATCACAGGTTTTACTATGCCGCCAAAGAGTCGAATCCGGATCCACAGACATAGTAGCTCTTACTCTAGTTAGCTGAGCAGTTAGAACGACCCGTCTATTACTTATCTAGAACCGAAAAGTCAAGAAAGAGACAGAATAACGACTAACAAAGTCAGAAACTTGCATTGCAATCAGCAGCATTTTGTTTCCGACTTTACAGTGCACGCCACTAATAATATGGGGTGTATTTGTTTACTGTCGCTTTCCTGTTCTCTTTGAGTTTCGGTAAATAGCTGTCTGCAAGAACGGGCATTGCTTTGTGGCAGGGCTTCTGGGTTATCTTTTCAACAAGGATTTACACTCAAAACTTTCAACGGTGTATTCAAATTACGGTATATGGAGTGTTTTAACCAAAGGGCATGATTCTCAAGGGGAAAAAGGGATATTGAAATATTATTGAAAAACTTTAAACTTATTTTATTATTTGTTTCAAAAAATAATGAAACTTTATTTTTGATAAGTAAATTCAACACTTGCAATAAAATTATCCTTATCTAACAAGAATTTCGAGGTCACATAGAATCATGTGAAGAAGACTTGACATGCTAGACTTTAACATTTTTCATACCATAGGAATGAATAGCTAAGATATTGCACAATAATTAGCAGCACAAAAAATAAAACCAACTTTGTGCACATTGAAAAGATATTGAATTAAAATATACTTTAATATCTCTCTTATTAAGGTTAAAAATAAATAATGTAGCGGCATACAGCTATTCGTTGCTCGGTTAAGTTTATGTGCCCTCTTACTCTGCTAGGAACCTTGCCTCTCATTTTATGTTCAACATATTTATTCTGTTACCGCTCGGTAGCGTTGTGATTTTCCTCTTTTTCCTTTTATCGCTTTACTTGTGGGCATATACCAGTCAACCCCTCTCGTCTTTGGTGTACCTAGACAAGTACTTTGAATTCTGAACTTGTTCTTGCTCGAGGCTATCGTCTGGCTGGGTGGGAAGTAACGTTTCATCGTTCTGTACCTACATCCTTCAGCAAGGCCCTTTAAAAAAAATCTTCTTTGAAATTTGAAATTTGTCATATTTGAAGACTGGCTTATTTTCTGCGATGAGAGCAGTCATTCGGGTAACTAATTAATTGTTTATTGCATGTATAATTTTCTGTTCATTTTCCCTTTCTTTCTTGCAGTAAAGTTTGTGTGTAGGCTTTCAATTTGCTTTCTGTTTTACGCTTCATATTGGAGTGTTTTCTTAAAGAATTCTTCCACCATGGTTTTATTATGTGAAGAGATTTGAAAGAGCCTTTGCGTACATTAAATTAACTTCTCGTTATTATTTTGAGTTTCTTGTATCAGCTGTAGTGTATGTAATATTAAATTAATTTTTGGGTATTTAAAATTTAAATTAGGAATATATTATTCAAGTGCTCTTTTTGCAATAATGAACATTTGGTTTATATGCAAATAATTTACCTTGAGCTTGAAGATTAGTATTATTCCAATAAATTGCCGTATATTTGTGGTTGTTAAATTCTATTAACATATTTAATATAATATTTAGCACTTGAATTTATTTGCCATAAGTTATACTTAAAACCAATTACACAAGAACCATCATTACGTAATACTGGATTCCTCACCCAGTTCCTGCTTCATTAAACCGCTTGTCCGTATTCACTAGTGGTAGTAATTAGGATATGCCATATAAAATAGCGCAATGACTAACCCTGCACACAATTTATCATTGAGAGAAACGTACTATAAAACAATTTTTTTTAATAGTGTTTAACACCCGTTTTTACTACTGAGGCACCACAGGCGGTGGACACTGATGATACATGAGATGAAATGATAAATTGGGAAAGGATATTTTTTAAGGAAGGAAACGTCCCAGGCCTAAGTTTAGGGTAGCTCCCCGGCATTTGCCACTGTGATATAGGGGTAGCGCATCTGGGGCAACGCTCTCTTCTATGGTTGCGGGCTCAAACCCGGCCAGGACGTAAACATCCCTAATGTAAGTCCTTCGGGAGAGACTTAAAGCTGTGGGTTTCGTGTCGTGATGTAAAATGAGGTTCCTGGACAGAACAATCGGCTGTTTCGCGTTCATAATACCTTAGTTTCCTGTCACTTAGTGTTGCAGGCGATGGCTTACGGCCTGTTTCTCTGCCCTCTGTCGATAAATAAGTATAACTGGAATTCTTCTTGGTAAATGAGACCTCCTACATGAGGCGCCCATGTTCCAGGATGAAACGACGAATACTATATAACCAAGTAAATATATTATATGTAACTTAAAATAATGTTTCCTTATTTATCGTTTACTGTTGTGAACCTTTCCCGGTTAAACAGATGGGTTGCTATATTATTAGAGCTTATGACTCCTTAGTAAGGGGGTCTCAATCGTCGACTGATCCTACAGGTTGTTTTCATTGCTACAATGTCCTGCTTACAACAGAATGTCTGGAAAACATAAACCATTTAAATATCTCACAGTTATTTACCAGTTAATTGAAGTTAATATGGCCTGAGGAAATTTAACACAAGGACATGTTACTTGCATAGTGCAAGATTTCCATATGCTCGTTTCTAGGTGTTCACAAATTGGTTTCTAGTATTAAGAAGATCTCTCTGAATGTCCCGTCACAAATTCAGACATTCAAAGAAGTCATTCCGGGTTTACCCCTTACCCCTGCCTCCTCAGCCTACCGTAACAAGAGAAGGCACATGGATTACAGCAGTTTACCAAGCTTCGCATTTCACGACGACGTTCTGGAGGATGTAGCACCATCGATTGCCGCAGCTAACAACTACTCGAATCTTCGAAAGAGAAAAATGATTTAACTTTCATTAAAGTGAGTTTAGTTTCTTGCCAGAAGTGATCATCCGACCTCAAGAAAAAGAACAGCCTCTAATAAAGTGCAAGAAATTTGTGAAAGATGCAAAGACAGTGTTCCGGAGGCAATTTGTTTGCAGTTGAAATGGACTCTTCAGTGCTGCTCTGCTTCAGATTTGCTTCAGTAGCTTCTGAGAATGTGGACAGGTCATTTTCTTGTACGAAAACCGCATTTTTTTGACATGAACATAGAAAACTAATAATATTTCGTAATACGCATCTTGTTGAAGAAATGTATGTTTATATTCAATGTCTAATAATTTTTCGAAAAAGGCTGTGGTTATGTTATTTAGGTATATGAGCATTCATAGCATTTTAATAAATTATAGGCCCAATAACGTTGTAAGCCTTCACTGTACACCATACCCAATTTTTCGTATGCAAGATGGGGTTTCCCGCTCTCCACAGTATTTGTTGTTGTGTCTCTATATGGTCGTTTAAATAGAGCCATGCATGGGAAAAATTAAATGTTGTAAATATAGTCGTTGTTAACATCGTCCAAAATCTAGATGCAGAAATTTACTGTACTTACCTTATCGCATGACTATTATTGTTGAACTACAGTTATCTTATACAGTTTTCATTTTAAGTTGATGCCTTTCCAAGCCGAGGTTTGCGAAATTACTGTATCCTGTATATGTAAACTTTCGCAGAGATTTCTTTCGACTTCATTCCAACTTTTGTCCAATTTTGTAAAGTTTCTTATCTGTAGGAACAGGGCATACTAGTTTCGGTTTATTATTTCGTTTCCCAACATTACAGTAATACATCTGTGACGTGCAGGAACGCCGGAGAATTTTTTTACAAATGTCACTTTTCTGCAAGTGTTTGTTTTTACATATGATTCTTATATGAAAATTGTATTTTCTAAATGTACTGACTTTTGGCATTATAATAGCAATATCAAACAAATAAAGCAAAAATAAAAATTTCTTTCCTGAACTAATATCACCTTAAAAAGTGCGAACGAATGAAGACAGCCCTTCATTTACTTTAGGTGGGGACATTGAAGGTCAGAGGACTATCGCTGTCCGCGCTCTAGCGAATGAACGTCTATTTGAAAACAACATAGAAGCTGATTACACAGTCCTTGCTAGTGACAATGACACTGGTATAGAGAATATCTGAATATGCTAGCAATGTGTAGTCTTAAAGAGATGCGAATTTTTAAATAGTTCCATTTTAATTGTATATTTACTATACTATACTATATACTAATATAATGTACTAACACTTGTGTAAACTGATATAACGCGTATTAAGTTTTCACAATAATGGCATTGTTTAATATTTTTTAAATTACAATATACAGCTGTATTGATGTGTTGTGCGTATCGACACATTTTAGTGAATTATCATGGTAAATGTGGCCTTTACTGAATTTCTATTTTAGGTGTTCTTTTTCACAATGATTGCAAAATTTACAGAAGATTTGCAGAAACTCTGACAATCAATATAAAGTGATACAGAATTGTGCAACAAGATCCTAAATGCGAGAGCATAAACGTGCGATATAACATAAAATGCAATTGTATCTAGTTACCAATAGCATGATTATACACATGCCTCTTTACGACTAAGTTTTAGTGCAAGATTTGCCCCAGATATACACAAAATTTATAACCTTATTGCCGAATAAAAATATTTTCAAGTTACAGCTAAGTCTTTTATCAGGTTGCATGCTATAGTAGATTAATAGAAACGGATAAGCAATATTTTAATTATACGAATCTCCTGATTATTTCAAATTCAATTATTATTTGTTATAATTATGATATGAATTTCTTTCACTCTTAAGGATAGGCATATTTTACAATCTCTAATTTATTACTTTATTTAATAGGTATTTATTATAAGGGCAATAATAGTGTTTAAATGAAAGAGAAACACCGTCTATAAATTCTTTGTAACTCAACTTTATCATCACGGCAAAAAAAAAAAAAAAAAAAAAAAAAACCCTGTTTTTTCAGACCTGTGGGGATTACCTCACCACAAACAATGCAGGCTTGCTCTAAGCGAAGATATGCTTTGCATTCAACGCAAAAATATCTGTCATTTTACATCCTGAGCGTCTTCCATTTTTCCCATCAACACATTGTGTCCTTGGTTGTTCCTCTTTGTTTTTGCCCAAGTTCTAAGTGCTATTCTTAAAACATAAAAAATAAAATGAAACTTCAACAGGGTTTTTCCTCCAACTATAGTGTTGCAAATTCAAAACCTGTTTCTTTAATCCCTTTATCCCTCGCCCCCTTATAACCAGAAATATTGTTTTTGAAAATTACATTTTAATTAATGGCACCCACGTTCAGTAAAGAATCAAATACATCCGGGAGCCATCGTCTGGTGTTTGTGGCCACATTATATAGGGATAACAGTTTATTAATGAAATCTATATCAGCTTTAGTGCATTGTAGAAACTTATAATTTCGAGTATTTTGCTATTCCTCAACCTCCTGATCCATTTTGCTATCAAAGTTGATTGAAGATAATACCTGAACTATTTTTATTTTTCTTCGGTACTACGAGCATAGCACAGCCGTGAATTCCTCTTTATATCTGAATAGGGTTTAATGGACATTCTTATTTCTTGAATGTATAAGTTCTGCCTTTAATTGTCGTTAGTTCCTCTTGATAGTACTAATCATTGTAGCATTATATTTAGTGATTTTCCTTTTTACAGGGCAAATCTGGAGCCTGTTGTATACTGTGACATTCCTATTTGAATCAAAGACTAGCTTACAGAGCCTTTTGACCAAACCATCTGACTTAAAAATTGTTTTCAAAAGTTCCTGGTGGTTGAGTTGCACAATATATTTTCTTAATGGTGCTTCAGCTTATCTTAGCGTCTATTAGAGAAAATACTTTCATGTCGTATTTAGCTACCTTTAATAACATGTACGTTTTAAATTCACATCTGCCTCGGAAGACAAGAAGCATTTCATCCAAGATAGGACATTCTCCAATCATGTAGTATTTTTTGGCAGTTTGCAACAAATATTTAAAAGACTTTCTGAGAGCTACTAGTTTATCTGTAGTCTTTCTCTGAAGTCTAGACTTGATATCATCGAACATTAACTCTCATTAGACATTTGAATCTAAGGAGAAATGAAGAGTAAAAAAGAATTCTAACCCGATTTGCGCAGAGGTCTACAATATTTTTTTTTATTCTTGATATAGTACCAACAGATATAAAACTGCTATAAATTCTCGAAATTCATTTATATATTTTTCCATTTTCTTGGTACTGAATTTTTTTACTTTTTCAATTCTTATATTTTTGTTAGGATAATGTCTGTTGTTACAGCATTATAAAAATAAAGTAAACAATCATAGAAGGTTTTACTTTTTTTGGCTGTTCCGACAATACCAGACAGTTTTTTTTATATAATAATATTCCAGTTGCTTGTTCTTATACTTGGTGGAAGTGCCTCTTTCTTACACTTTATTTTATCATTTCCAGTGAACTATTTCTAATTACTTTAATTTTATGTTGGCCGGATTGCCCTTCGTAATCAACTCGGACCGCCACGGGTGACCGAGGTCGTTAAGGCGTGGACTCGTGAGCGGAAATTATGGGTTCGAATCCCGCCAGGACCGTCCTCCCTGACTGAGGTTTTTCCCAGGTTTTCCTGTCCTCATGAATGGCAAATGCCGGGGAGGTACCCCCAACTTAGGCCTGGAACGTTTCCTACCTTAAAAAAAATTCTTTCCCAATATGACATTTCATCTCATGTATCATCAGTGTCCATCGCCTGTGGTGGCTCTGTAGTAAAAACGGGCGTTAAACACTATACAAAAAAATCAACTCGTCAGAGCAACGTTCATGTTCACTATCCATATCCTAGATTTGCATTTAAATAATTACCATCATATTATTTTGATAAATAAAATTCATCATGCTGAGCTTCAATATTTACTCTTCTAAAGTCCGCAATATCGCCATTCTAAGCCTCTCTTCGTCGTCCCAGTTGAAATACTTCTGCATTTGGTTCATGTTGATTAAAAATATACGAGTATATAACTATAAAATTCCGTAAAAACGCAAATCAAATATCGCCATTTTGTGCACGAGGTTTAAGTACCCTTAAGTAAATCATTGTCCAACAAATTTAAGGAAATTAAAATTACTTTCATTCAGCACTACAGTCATAAGAATGATGGCTTCGATCTCCAAGACTTGGAGAACGAAACGACACTGGCTCTGCGGAAGAGACGAAGACACTAAACAATGTACTTGATTAGAGAGGAAAGGTACACAAAGTAACAGCTCGCTTGCGAAATCAATTATTAGCATACAGAAATAAAATTGGAGCTGTAGGTCTCGCAGACGTTATCTTTCCGTTGCAGGGTTAACTTAAAATGGAAATGGAAATCCTGACGTACGTAGTAATGTCATCTCATATACTGCCAGAATTCAAATTCATAAACTCAGACATTTCACAGTGCCTGCGGATAGTAGAGATTGACTTTCTTTGTTAATTGTTTATTACCAAACGGTTAAACAAAACATATTTAGTGCACCTCATTGACAATTAGGTCACCAAACCAACCAAAGATCTACTACCAAAGATTTGCCTTTACTGCATTATTCCATCTGTTTCACAGTTGATGCAAGAACTATCGCGTAACAAGCAGCTTCTGAAGACTCATTAGGCACCCACCGGTCGTAACTCTTTACAAACTACAAAAGCCATACCCATTATGTCAGAGGTTGATTAATAAAGGGTTATTTAAAAAATCTTTGAAATACATTCTGCGCAAAATACTCTCCTCTTCACAACGTGTTCATTCTAAAAGCATCATGCACGGAGTAGTTCTGCGGTGAGAGCAAAGCTATTCTTTCTCATTATGAGTTTCGGCACTTGGCGAGTTTGCACGACCTTACTGTCTGCTCCTCAGCGTTGCCATTTCACTGTACCATAATTCACAGCTGTCCGAGGCAGCTGTAGCAACTCGGGCTTTCATGAATAGGAGCCAGAATTAAAACCTGCAACTCGGCACAGTGTTTCTGCAATGCAAGTACGACACTTCCGCACGATTACTAGACAGAGCGTCTCTTTAGGAGGTGTCTGCTTTAAAACGTTATCTATTGAGGTACTTCAGAGTTAAACATGAAACTGAATACTCTGACTTAAAGATTATGGCTACTGGAGGGGCTCGTGTATTAGGTCCGATCTTGTACCTCTTATTCACTAGACATGGAGAGAAAAGAAAAATAAATCAATAAATAAAACTGTAGCTGCTTTTGCAATGTTAAGAGGAATAACGGCAGTAGAGATGCTTTACAGTAATCTGTAAACAAACTCGAAAAAGCTGTAAAGTCAGTATTCGGACAAAGAAATGGCGAGTTAAATCAAATGAGACTAAATTAGCACAAACCAACTTTACGGATAGAAAAATGAAGGCAATATTAATAAAAATAAATAATCAATTAATTCCGCAAGATCAAATATTGAAATACGTCGGTAGGAACATTGATTTGAATTTAAACTGTATAAGGCATGTTGTAACTAAATAAAATAGTTAAACGTGAAATATAAGAAACTTTATAAGCTAATTGGAAGAAATTCAGAACTTCACGTAAATAACAATTTACTGATGTACAAACCAGTGCTCAAACCAGCATGGACCTACGGGATGCAGTTCTGGAACTGTACCGAGAAGATCAATATTAAGTACATACAAACCTTTCAAAATACAGTCTTATGAAGTTAATGCATAGAATGTAAATGTACGATACATAGAGACCTCAAAATAAAAGAAGAAGAAATAAAAAAGGCAACAAAGAAACACCAGAAAAGAGTTTTACATTACACTAAACACTAACATTCTGAAAGTGTTAAGTGTGTGCGAACAATGACGATTGAAAAGAATTTAACCGTTAGACTTAATACATAGTAACCACGTTATGGGGGTCTTTACTGAAATACTCGCTTAAAACTATGAAATAATATATGAATGGAATGTGCTGATGCTTAGTGGTAATTCGTTAACTAATAAAAACAATAAAAACATTCTATTGCACATAGGGCGGCGAATTGGAAAAGACAAAAAAGGTATTTCTCAAGCCCCACTTATATTTGAAGCTTGGGTTAATGCAGGTGAAATTTCAGGAATTGGGATGGGTTGCAGAAAAATTTGTTGTCGCTATTTATATTAAAAGTAAACGTGTATTCAACAGATCAACGTGGGCATAAATCAATAATAACTTTAAAGAAAGTATTTTGTACAACGGTTGTGTGCAAAAGGAACTTGGAGCAGATTGTCAAATTGCGTCAGTAGAGTGAGTTGAAGAAGTACAGTCATGGAAGATGATTATGGTTGATATGAGTTTTGATTAAAATCCTTTAGGCGCGCAATATCAGCCAACGTAGCATGTGTGTTTATATTATATTCGAAAATGTTACCTATTTGCCTCATAAATGCAGCACCCAAACTATAGAAAATCGGTTATATATAATTTTATATCTATAGCTTTGTGCTTTCCATATTTCCCAGTCAATTCTTATTTCATTGTTTTCCAGTAAATGTTACATTTTATTATTATTTTACTATTGTTTTCCTTTGTTTCTTAAAATTGTATCAGGATTGAATCGGAAGTAACAAAGACCTGTATATAATTAATTTCTAATAATTCCATATTAGCAGACCTGGTTCCCTCAAAGAATGTTGCTCATGTTTGTAACGCATGTTATATGAGATCTACAATAGGTACCACCTGCATAAATGAAAAATATGAAGGAAAATTTTATTTTTCCCATATCTTTTTTATTTTTTCCACATTCAACTGAACTTTATAACACATTCATGCATATTAATAACACACACACACACACACACACACACACACACACACACATATATATATATATATTAACGAAGAAAGTAACAAAAAACATTCCTTCTTGAAACAAAGGAACTAAACAGTCGAAAGAGGTGAACAGAAATTCTTTCCAACCACCACAGGTGGCCGAGGTCGTTAAGGCACGGACTCGAGAATGGGAGGTCTGGGTTGGAATCCCGCCAGGACCGCCCTCCCTGACTGAGGTTTTTTCCAGGTTTTCCTCAGTCCTCATAGATGGTAAATGTCGAGAAGAAACCCTCAACTTAGGTCTGGAAAGCTTCCTTCCTTAAAAAAGTACTCCTTTCCCATGTACTATTTGTCTCATATATCATCTGTGTCCACCGCCTGTGGTGCATGAATAGTAAAAACGGGCGTTAAACACTATTAAAAGGGTATTTTCATGTAAAACGAGGTTCTGAATAACTCTGTGTTGCATATCTGGAAAAATGTACCATTCCAATATTGTTGAATGAGAATTTGAGTTATAAGAAATATCTTATTTTTCTTTGTAATTTTACTCTGTGCACTGTTGTTAGTATTGTGACTCTTGGTTACATCATTGCCTTCATATATTTGGAGCTGATATTTAAAATGTTGCACAAGATAACTTTTGGCTCATACTTTATTTACAGTACAGTTCAAGTTGCTGAAAATAATTTATTCTGCACCCGTTTAGCGGCATTTTATTCAAAGGTTTCGACTGGGGAAGCCTATCTGTTTCTGAAGCGTTAATTAAGCCTTAAAAATTCACCAAATTTAAATTAGGTTTGAGTAAAGGTCGAACCACCGATTAAGGTGTAACACTAGGATGGAGGAAGCATTTTGACCTAGTTCATAGGCTGGCGATTTGTGGCTGCTCTACCAGTGAGGGTAGTGGATGATGAGACACCGAGGGGCTAGGATTCAGCTATGCGTACATGAGCGGGAACCCTAATGTTTTCATATGGAACACCCCGAGGCAGTTGATTTCCCCTCCAAGGAGTCCCACCCCTCAGAATAGCCGCTTCCATACCAGGCGCCCCATCACAACGTACACAATTCACATCTCCTGGCATTTTCCCCCCTGTAACAGAACCAGCGAAATGAAAAGTAAGATGTGGTAAGAGAGCGGAAAATGTGTGGACTATAATTCATTTAAATGACCAGGCGAAACCACGAAAAAACCCAAGGTCAAGATGAGCGGCTTAAGGGATTTGAACTAGTGATCTCCCAAATCCCAGTCCCAAGCGTTACCGCCTGGTAGATATAACAAAAGAAAAAAGAAAAATTGACGGGGTCAGTGTGGCAAAAGGCAGGATCGACATTGATTAATATCAAGTTTGACGAATATTGCCATGAAAGTCATAGCAATGGCGCTGATCGAGGAAGGAAATTTAGCACGGCGCATACGAATGAACGCTATGGCATTGCAAGCACAAGAGCGTGAAGACTTTGGGCTCAGTAACACGAGGGGGTTTATCACTCGCAAACTTGAAAGCCAAAGATCAAAGGCATACTCCACAGTAAGGGACAGCAAAACGCTTTCCATTCCACACCTCTAGAATGCTTGTGGCTAATACGAGATTCCCTGCCTCCCATAGATCGGGCCGTAAAATACTCAAATTGCTGGAAATTTGACTAGATAAACAGCCTTAAAGAAAACGCTAACTGAAAGCCGATCACGCAGTTGGCAAGATTAGTAGCCAACGCAAGAGATAACTCTCAATGTTTAGAAAGTTTTTGCGAACTATAGCTTAGGACCAATACAAAAAAGGGGTTGGTAAAAATATTTTCGCGTTTTAAAAATTGAGTGATTTATGAATATTGAATTTTAATTGTGTATTTTATACAGGAACCCGAAGAAAGTTTGGAAATTTGTATTTGTACTGCCCTTGATAAGCATAGTTTCATCATTGACCACCAGATAGTCCTAGTGAAAAGGATGGTCATAGTAGTTGGAGAAAAATTTTGGTATGCACAATGTAAAGATTCTGGTTTTCTGTACGAGCGAAATAAACCGTGTGTCCGTCTGCAGTCACAGTAAAGCGGGTACAGCAATGCTACCAACGTAGTTCTAAATCAACTACATTGAACATACTTAAAATAATTCAAGAGTTTTTATAGTCATTGTGGCTGTTGGTGTTTACTTTATCATGATAGATTCATTAACTCAAATAACCTCATTGTGTCAAGCAAATAAAAGTGAGAAGAAAATATTTTCGTTTCATGGAAAGTTAACAACACGTTTCTTATGAACTCACTAGGTTCATTGTGGGACACTAACTCTAAAGTAAACACTATTTAACAGTAATGCAGTTTTCATTCCTTGAGCAATTATGCGCCATACCTGGGAGTCGAAAAGACGCAATGAGTGTGCGACAAATTTCCGTGCCAAATGAAGAACGTACTGTGCATTTTAGCGCACATAACACGCAAATTAGACAGTCCAAGAAACCGAGGGGAAAGTCAAACATGAGTGTACTTTGTAATTGACAATTTTAATTGCATGAACACATGCATGTATATGTGTAACGTTTACATATGAGGAGTTCTGTGAAACTGATACTTATCAACGAGCATGTTTGAAACAGCATCAAATTGAACATGTAGTTTTAACACCCTATCTTCAGGGAGAATCCCTTGAACAATTCCTCCTGTAGCCTGAGGAACTCATTAAGCAGTCCACTGATTCTTCATTTGTAACATCTTCAGTTTTAATTTCGAAATAAAAGTGAACGGAAAAGTCGGTTCTGGTGGTCTAGTGGTAACTGTACTTACCTCGTAGACCAAAGTACGTGGATTCAATCCCGGCCAGGGTCGATGGATTTTTCCGGGCGTAAAAATCGTAAATAAGGTTTCTTTTAAAATGGAAGAAAAGCCTTGGGTACCATGTCGTAGATTTTCAACTCGTAGAAAAACCTCAAGCCTGGAAGAAGAGGCCCCTGAGCGAAATGTATGGGTAGTATCACTTGCTGAATGAAATGGGAGCTGGTGATCTGAGATGTTAAAGAACGTTCGAAAATAAACGAATTAACCTTTCAGACGATAAATTAATACGCAAGATAAATTAAAGAAGCGGCGGATGTATGATGTATTGACATAAAGATTTAAAGGCCCATGCACTACAAATGCGCAAAACAGTGTTTGCTATTCTAACGCAAACGTTAGTATATTATCTACAGAACATATGCACCTAAGATACTCGTTTACCTTACCTGCAAATTTTTAGGCTAAGTGGCATAATATAGTGTTGTAATTTGTTTTTTCCGTTGCCGCCTGTCAAGCAATTCATCACTTACAAAATGCTGCAGTTGGTACTGCTCGTCAGACATTGATAAACAGAAAAGAAGAAATGAGAAAGGAATGACTTTACAATGCTAGGAATGATGTATGTAACTCATTATTTAAAATAACTCAAGGACTTTATATTTGCTTTCATAACTACTGCAACATTGTTCATGTTGTTTCTTTGATTTTGTGTGTGTTCTTTTTTTATTCATTGAGATGGACGAGTTTATTGATTGATGGCTATGCCTTACAGTGTACCTACTTGCTTTACTTCATAGGCTACAGCATGAATGATGACTTTTGAGTTGTAATGTAATGTTTTGAAATGTCTGTGTATATATTTTATGTAGTTTATTGTTTATTGGACAGTATATAACCTCCACGGATGACCGAGGTCGATAAGGCGGGAATCTTGAGCGGGAGGTCTGGGGTTCGAATCCCTCCAGGACCGTCCTTTCTAACAGGTTTTTCCCAGGTTTTCCTCAGTCCTCATAAATGGAAAATGCCTGGGAGGTACCCTAAACTTAGGCCCGGAAAGTTTCCTTCCATAAAAAAATATTTCCCAATATATCATTTCATGTATCATCAGTGTCCACCGCCTGTGGTGCCTCGGTAGTAAACACGGGCGTTAAACACTATTAAAAAGTGGATAGTATACGCAAACAACTAGAGATAATTCAATGATTTCATCTACAGTGCACCCCATTCAATCATTAATCAACGGATGGATAACATCAGACTTTTTTCCGGCAGATGATCAATTGGAAAGCACGACATATAATGTCAATGAATGTAATTAAACATGCCAATTCTTCACAGTTCGAAACAAGGCTTAAAATCTGGACTAATTTATCAGATTCTCCCCGTCGTAGGTTAGCTAAGGAAATATTCTCAAATGTTTGGTGTTTTATAACATTTCGACTTGGAAATGCTATTTTACTATTAACGTTATGAATACTCTAAATAACTGCTGTACAAGATAACATGTAAATAGACCTCTGAAGAAGTTATGAAGAGCAATGCTTGCGGATATTTTAAAATGTACTATTCTTAATTTTGGTTTAAATGCATTTTGATACAACTGAAATTTATTGGCATATTTTTCTAGTTATAGTCTAATTTTTCAAATTAGTTTTACTAGGGAGTAACAAGAATATGACTGGAAAACATGTAAGTTAGGTAAAACTGCTAAGAAGATTATATCCATTTGTCAAAGCAGCTAACTTCTTTAATAACAATGTTTTATGTTCATTCCACTACATAATATGCAAAAAAAAAAAAAAAAAAAAAAAAAAACAGAATTGCACAGTGAAAATTCACCTTGTAAGATTTTCCTGTTTGTTGCGAAGTATTTGCAACTAACTTCCATTATGCTGATAAATATGTTTCTTCTTTCTCTATAAAAACAGTTGTTTTTAATATCTGATTTTCCAGGGCAAACTATCTCTGCATAGGTTGTAATAGAAGATTGGGGAGGCAATGTATGCATGTCCACCGATATTACCTTTCGGCGCTAAGGGCGTTTACAAAGAAGTTGAGAACGCTGATGACCTGAGATGTTAAAGAGCGTCCATAAATAATCAAAGAAGCTGGTGGAGCTGGTGTAAAAAGAATTAAAATGATTATGAACATCTTATGCTCATGCAAATAAGATGATAAACGTTACATTGAATGCATTTCAACATTGTCTAGCAATCAATATAAAACACACATAAAAAACGTGTTGCTGTGTATCTTCCGTTCCAATTTATGTAGATTTTTACACCTTCTTCACAGATGTAATCGTATTTTGCGCTCTAAAGAAGCCACTCACAGAAATTGCGAACTACATACCTTTCTACTGTCACTATTGCATATGCGAACTAAACCTGAACTTACTTTGAACAATGCTACTTAAGTAAAACATTTGACTACCAATGCTTGGTACCATTGTAACGTACTATTGCCATGCCAGTATTCCAGTTTTTGTGCAGATAAATGTCACCCCTAAAGAACAATCCAGAAAGACGGCAAATTGAACAGCCTCCGACTACAGTTGTAGTGACGCTCTACCGTTTGAGTCCTGCTGAGCCAGCAATGGCCTTCGTATAGACCTTAATCCAGTTAAAGCATCTGAAAAATCCAAAGATCTTGTCATCTATTGCGAAGTTTTTATTTATTTATTTTTAATGTTAGAAAATTCTGAACAAAGAGGCGCATTTTTTTAAAAAGTCAAATAACCTTTAAACCACACTTTGTCTGATAATGCAGAAAATGTTTTCAGATTTCAGATAAATTTTAGCAATATGACTATGCAATAATCCATTAAATTTGTCCTCATCCATTGCACAAGAAATAAAAAGGAAGAAAAAAAAAAGAAAGAAAGAAAAACTACCGTACGCTTATTTAAGAATAGAGCTGATAGATGTATCTAAATGGACAGGCAACCATTGATCGGAAATGAATATTTCAGGCGCTAAGAGGTCTCCAACGAATAACAATATGCATTTGTAAGCTACTTGATTTCATAGCAAAATGCCTGCTGGTCGATGTTTGGTGGCACTAGTTCGTGAACTAATACACAAATCCTGTTTCGTTTTACTGCGCCATTTGTGTTTGTTTACTGTTTGTGCTGGTTGTTGAGGATGCAGCAATAAAGGATGCGGGAGCTTCCAGATATGCATTTAAAGTACGGTGCAACAAGATGCAGTGTCCGGCCACCCCAAAGAAGTACAGAGAAAAGTTTCCCAATGGTCGTCGTCCGAATGAGATGACCAGGATGCTAAAAAAAGAATTCTTTGAATACCAGTGAGTGAGGAGGCAGTATTAGATCGTATGCAGGAGGCACCATACAACCACCCAACACTTGCCCGCTAAAAGAATGGTGGTGTTTGGCTAACACCGAAAGACTGCACTTACATCTCTATCACCGATGGGGAGGCCATATTATTTAGTACCCGAGGTCAGTTTTGTTAACGTGTTTCCTACAGTTTGTACTATTCCGAATGAGCTTCGTTTCACCCTTGTTGGTATGTTCGACAGCCTCAATAACCATCTCTGGAGTGACGAAACCCACATGATATTCTCTTGTCTGGTCATCAGCAACGATTGTGTGTCTTAGTCTGCACTGGGGTTGTGCATGATTACCTAATAGGACCATGTTCTTTGTCGGCCCGTTTAGATGGACCACTGCGGTTCATTTGGGATGCTCTGTAAGAGTTGTTGGATATCGTACCTCTTGACATTTGAAAGAGAACGTGACTGCAACACGACGGAAAACCTGCCCACTTTGATGGTCAAGTCCGACAACAGATTCCCTAATCGGTGAATTGGAACAAGAAGTCCCATCACATGGCCGTAGCGATCGCCGTAACTCGCCCCTTTGAATTTTATCCTGTGGAGGCACGTCAAGTATTTGGTGTATGAAACTCGGATAGAAACTGATTAGCAACTGATTGATAATGTTCTAGCGAAGTGTCACGTTTTACAGCAGACACCGGGAATATTTGAGACAGTGCGTAAAAGTGTTATGGGTCGTTATACTGCAAGCTCACCATTTCGCATTTTTGCTATGAACTGTCAGTTGTTTATGAGTATAAAAAGTAATGCGCTTTTCAAAACTGCTCCTCACACTTATTAACCATTCAAGACTTTGTAACACTTGAAATAGGCATTTCCGACCAATGGTCCTCTATCTCAAAACACTCACTTCAAACTTGACTTATCATCTGTATATTATGTCTTGCACATTCCACATGTAAATACTGAAGTCCGCTTATACAAGTGAAACTAAAGAAAGCCAAATGAAGAATAACAACAACAACCACAACAACAACAACAACAACAATAATAATAATAATAATAATAATAATAACATAGCCAATCCAAAGCAGGTTATTTATAGGTCTCGGAATCTAAGTAATTCTTATCATGTACCTTTTTTCAAGAAATGACTGTTCTCTCTGTTGAGTGTTACTATACAGAGAATCCATTATGTCAGCACTTAATTCTAAATAGCAAGTTAAAGATTTCAGTGAGTTAAGCAAAGCATTTAGAAGTTTTATTCTAGACAAAGAAAAAGGACAAACAAATAGGCAGGCGTAACACTTTCTAGTTCTCCATCATATATTTATTTATTTGATATCTATTATTCAAAGTTCTAATTATGTTATCATGACAAATAAAGAAGTATGTATTAGGGCAGCCACTCCTTTTTAATTATTTTAAACAGAATTTTTAACACAAGAGAATATAAAAACATGGATGTTCTTGACAATGAACCTCTAACTTTTAAGCAACATACAACAACACAAAGACGAAAACAAATACATTAATACCATCTGAGCCATAGACATGACTTCAACCTAATTGACTTGTTACCCACATTACCATTAATGAACAACACATCAAGAACTGGAAATACTTAATTTGCACGTGTATTTAAAGTTAAGCTAAATATACATTGTTTATTACCCTTTTATTACAAATATTATTTTTGTAATTTTCTTCGAATAGATGCATTGTATTGAAATCTCCAACTATTGCGTATTCCACATTGATTGAATACTTATGACTTCCAAAATAATTTATATCCCCCTTTTTTATTTGCCAAATTATTTTTAATATTAAAATTGTGTTTGAAAACAAAACCAAAATGCCAAGAAGATTATGAACAGTGTTAAATATGAGATAAAGTAACTGACAGTACTCTAATTTTTTGCCAGTGATTTGACGCTGATAGCTGGGCAAGTCATAAAGTAAATGTTTGGAATTTTTGTAAGTTAACGAGTAAAATAGGTAAACATACGTAACATATTTTTATTTTTCTACACCATTTCTGTATTTTCCTCAAAGTTATTCAAGACTTGTCATGTACTAAAATGTGTTTTTCATATCCATATAGTGGAAAATGTCGGCCTTCTCGTTGAGTCATTCCAACTGTTCATGTTAGGCTGAGTTGAAATTAATTACCCGCACATTTTTTCCCAGTTTCATAAACAGATAAAAGTCAATGTGGGTGAGGAACACGCAGCTAACGCCAGCGTCCAACAGGTCATTTGTAATCGTTCAATCTGTACAATTTTCAAACCTACTGGATAGATATTGCAGCGGTTCCATATACAGAAACAATCAATTGATGGATGTTTGCACGTTATCTGCCTACAAATATCAATTAGGTATGAATGATAAATGAATAAATGTGTGTATTTATTCAAATTAACATACATAATAATAACTTTGCAACTTTCGCATGTGCCTTTCATAACACACAAAAGTACATTACTTAAATAAATAAATAAGTAATAATTCCATTGCTTAACGTAGTTATAATAATAATAATAATAATAATAATAATAATAATAATAATAACAGTAATAATCTCAATTATTTATCTTATATAAACATCCAGAACTAAAAACTCCTACCCCCTTGTCAGTAGAATACGTAAACACAATATCATCTATACATTTTTACTTCAGTTTAGTTCTCACCGCCCCTCACCCCAATTTTCAGCCTTTTCAGATCTGAGCTGTTTCACCTTCGACATGAATTTGCCTACGTGCTCCTTATCCTTGCCTGCCAGCAGAGTGCAGCATGTCCCTTGCCATCTGTCAGTATAGAAAGGCGACAGACACCTTATTTTTTTCTCCACACCTCAGTGCTGCTACAGTTCGCTAGGATGTGCGACCTGATTCTTCCTCTCCATATAAAGGGCAAATTGTTTGTCCATTTTCACCTGATATTCATACCTGTCGCCATGCTCCCAAAACACGCGGGTCTCTGTTTAATGCACCTGGCCCCTGTTTTGATGTACAGCTCCATCCCCCACACATATTTCAACCCCATTTGCACATTCAACAAGATCTTTCCCAACATGGCGCGATTGTATGCTGCCTGTCTATATCCTTCAGGTGGTTCCTACCTTCCTCCATACAGTTCTCCTGTTGTTTTGGCCTGCTATCCAAATATTGCCCAACCCGAACTCCTTTCTCACTTTGAAGACCCATGTCTTATTCCCTCCCAATCTAAGCTGCTCCTTGAAGCAGATTGCTCTAATTCAAGGTTGATTTCGCAGAATAATTTTCAGGCAATATTTCAACGCTCTAATTTTATATTCTATTGTCTCACTATGCGCCCAAAATTCTCTTTTAATTCCGCAGTTCGTTGTGCCCCTCCCTAACCCAAAATCGTTTTCAAAAAACGCGTTCTCACCTGATCTCCGTTTGCTCTCACCCCGAGATTTCGTCATCATATGTCATCGTGGATCTGACCAGGCGGTTTCCAGTAAACCTAGCGGTACATGTGAATTCTGCTGCGTATCTGGAGAATCTCATTCCCGTCCTGTGTTTCACCGTGTCAATGTGTCGATTGACTAAGCGCACTTACTCCCTTAAACATTCATTCAATACCCTCGCATTTTGTAATAGTTCCTGCGTCTATGTTCCCTGCATAGGTTTGTGTTAGTGTACGTCATCGGGCAATCTGTCGGATATGCAAGTTGCAGCAAACTGCACTTCTTTGTTTTGGAACAATAAAATAGGAAAACTTACTTTTTGCCTCACCTTCGTATAAAAAAAGCTACAGTAATTATAAAAATATACCTTTAAGGCCGCAAAATAATAATAATAATAATAATAATGATGATGATAATAATAATAATAATAATAATAATGTATATTACCCCCTCAAGAACCCAAAAATAGATGAACTTTTATGCAGGAAATACAACTAGCATTGGGATTAGTTGAAGTTTTTTTAGTATGCTATATAATATTTAATATTAATGATGTGCAGTAATATCAAACACATTGAGCAGAATACTACAAAGCAAATAATCCCAATGAACATGACTATTCTGGCATTGATATATTGGTGTGCAACTGGACATTACGACATTATTGGAATTACTGTTAGAAAAATTACTCAAAACGGTAAAAGGTAACATACGAGGATATGTTGGTAACATCTTCGCCTAACAGAAAATGTAATTGTATTTCAAAACAAAATTTTATTTATTCAACATACTCACCTTTAAACTCTAAACAAATAGTACAACGTTCATAAATGATTTGTAAGTCTCTTAAAAATTTTGTTTTTCTTGCTCTGCAAATCATTTCTGCTTAGTATTTATCACTTTTTCATTGGATGAAATGTTCTTCCCTTTTAAATGCCTTTTTAAATTTTGGAAATAGATAACAGTCTGAAGGGGCCAAATCTGGCGAGGATGGTATCGCTTCAAAGTCAATTTCATTAATTTTCTGCATTGCAGTCCAGGACTTATGAGTCAATGTACTGTTTTACAAATAAAAAGCATACATTCGGAAAAATTTTCCGGCGTTTTTCGAATCCCCCCCCCGAAGCTTTTTCAGTAATAAATCTTTTATTCTTTTCTAAATAATCTGTAATTAATTCCTTCTTTATTCCAAAACAGATGCGAGAAACTACCCTGCAGAGTTTTGTACGAGCAATTACTTTGGAGGGTGCGAAACATGTTTTCATTTTTTGTTTGTTCTTTTGTTTCTGAGTCGTAATAATGGATCAATATTTTGTCCATAGTTAGAATATGATCCAAAAACTGCAATATTAATCCTCAATTTGACAACAAATCAACTTGGTTGTCACTCTGAGTCTTTTTTTTTTTTTTTTTAATTACAGTTGAGGCATTTTGGGATCCATTTAGAAGTGAGTCTTCTCACTCCTAAATCATAATATACAATATTAAAGACGCATTTATAGAACATGTTCAAAGTTTCTGCTATGCGTTTCAGTCCAATTTTTTGATTCTCCAAAATCAACATCAACAACATCAACATTTTCGGGAGTGAACAGAAAAATGGGTCTTGTAACACTATTCTTTCTCTCTTACACTCCAACCAAATTATTTAAGATGACGCAAGGGGGACAAAAATATTTCAATGTAATCGTATCCACAGAAAGTTTCTCGTCGAACAAGCATTCCAAAAATAAATAGTAATGGTGGGAAGAATAGTGTTTGGCGTTTGATTCGACGTAGACGTTGCTCACCACCAAATCACTCCTTGTGTGTATCTACAGAGACCTCGCTGGTTTTGGGGGATTGATTGTTGCCGGGTTGAGTGAGTGGAATTAAGGATGATATTTGCTGATAAAGATAACCTCGTTTTCCGCTGATTAACTTTGTTTATTGAAACACAAGTGAGTTCCTGGGTGGCTTTCGTCGGACCGCAGTTGACCGACGATTTGGCAGACGCGTGGACCTAATGATTGCCAAAAAGAGGCAGTATATTCAGAGTGTACTGGCGTACAAATAAAGGTTTGTGTCTCGGCGTTGTTGGTGTTGAAGCCACGGACTTAAAACACTCTTGCTCTGACTGCCTGGCGACGCTGCTGACAGAGGCTCGCGTACTGAAGATTCGAAGACCCCTTATCAAGTACCAAGTGCCCAAGACTGCCGGGCGATGTATCAGACGCATGGGTTGGCGCACTGAGGATCCTAGGACTGCCTATCCACTGCCAAGTGCCTGTCCCTGTGAGCGGCCGATCCTTATTTACTCAATAAGAACTCACGCGATCACGAGATAAGAGACGCCATCTTTCGCGCCATATTTATGTCACAATTTCCGATAGGCCAACGATAAACGATTTTCCTGAAATTAACATTTTGGCGATTCGTTCTCTGTTTGGTTTTTAGCAGCTAGTGTAGGGCAATAATCTTTAACAGCACTACAACAGCATCGTCTTCAGTTACGTGCTTGCTTGAGGGGGAGAGGCAGACCTTCACCCGAACAAACAAAGGATATGCTCACTTTTCTGCCAAATAACCTCTCTGCTGTCCGAAAGGGAGAATCAAGGTTTCCACGACATTTCCACACACATACAGAAATCCTATATTTATATTTAGCTGGAATAAAATATTACGTACATTCTAATCAGTCACTCATAATTGATAGTGTACCAAGGGCGGCATCACTGTAAAAAACCACAATATAAAATCAGTTGTACTTATGATCATCAAAATTAAAAAAAAAAAAAAAAAAAAAAATCACAAAACATATTTGTTGCCATGTAATCGCTTCCGGATCTGTTGATGCGAAGAGTTCTAGGCTAAGAACTTACCTCCTCGTAGAAGGTAAAACATTTCTATGAGTGATAATGCAAGTTCACATGCCAAAAAAGACACTGCAGTTCTTCACACGGCTGACAGAGACCACGTAGTTCAATTTCAGATCGCATACCGGAATTCAATCGCATAGCATTACAATAGAGTGACTGATGAAGGTGGTAAATGGTGCGGTTGATGGTGGAAACACAAGTTTCTGGAGAACAATTTCACAGTCGGTGCTTTGACCGCCAGAAATTCCGTCTATAGAGTCTGGAAACAAACTCGGATCCCATTGGTGAAAGACCAATAGTCTATCTCTCCACCAGGTGCCGTATGTGTAATTTAATTATATAGTGATAATTATTACCGTTGTATGTGGATTGTATTTTCTTCACACAATGAAGAGGTTAAAATATTATATTCTACATAAATAGGTGAACAAAAGATACTAAGACATTTGACATTAAATAGTATTACATTAAGAAAATATATGTATACTAAACAACCTGAGGCAAATACCTTCGTTAAAGTAGAATTTCAATCCATGACTTCCTTGTATGTGCTCTGTCATTGCAACCAATGTACTGCGCAGTAGAAAATTGTTTATTTAACTAATCATAATTGCGATGAAAAAACCCACGTGCTAATTAAAGCCGTGAAACAATAAAGATACACGTAATTAATGATTTATCATTGTCATACTGAACAGATGTAGATTTACACACACACACACACACACACACACACATATATATATATATATATATATATATATATATATACAATGCCCTTAAAAAACACGCAGATAAATACAAAATAAAATGATGAGCGGAAGGTTAGGAACAGATGGAGTCGGCGGCAACTTATACCAATATAAGCAAACAAAACGGAAGAAATGACAAGTTATAAAACTTTTGAAAACCAAATATTTTGGAAGACAATATTGGTGCTTTGAATCTTTAACAAATTGCAATTAAGCTCAACTTCATAACCAATATAAAATAAAATTACCCATATAAATATAGTTTGAGCAAGGTGCAGCAGCAAACGTAATAATATTCATATACTTAGTAAAACACCGACATGAGGTAAACTCAAAAGAGTTATAAAGGTCAATTGAGACCATGGGGTCAACCGTGGTAGTTTAGTGATAACCATACTTGCCTTGTAGACCCAAGATCGCAGGTTCAATCCCGGCCATGATCCATGGATTTTTTCGGGCGTAACATTCCCAAGTATGGCTTCCTTCGGAAGGGAAGTAAAACCGTGGGTCCCATGTTAGAGATTTACGGCACGTGAAAGGACCTCAAGTCTGAAAAAAGAGGCTTCTGAGCAAAATTTATCGGCAATTTTACGCCCTGAATTGAATGGGAAGACGATGACTTGAGACGTTAAAGAACGCCATTAAATAAACCAAATAAATAATAATAGGAGACCAGGTGGGGTGCGTGTGCTGCGTAAAACTATGGCAGTCATCTTCTTGTCTCTAAGAGTACTTCTTTAAGGAGACAGAACTTAAAATTAAAAGTCCATAAAAATAATCATCAGAGGAAACATTGTGAGGTACGGCATGTTGAGCAACCGGTAGTGGAGACTTAGTTTAAACGGATCGTTTATGAATATTTATCTGAAGAGAAATCACAGTATCTTGACAACATTTACAATGTTGAGCAAACGGCTGAAGAGTAAATTTAAGTTCAAGCTAAGAATGGGGCTTCTGTAAGTTGTTGAGATGGTAATGGCACAGGTTTGCATTTAACTTATATATATATATATATATATATATATATATATATATACTTTTGTAGTTGTGTTTCACTATGTGTTTTACTTATATGCATGATCTCTCTAGTTCGTAATCTTATTATCTGGAAAGAGGTAGTTTATTTTAATTGCGAAAAAAAAAAATCCAATGAACTGGAATGCTCTGATCTTAAATAAAAGCATACACATTAAACACAATAAATATTATTTAAGCCCTGAACATTCTAGTTCTATACTACTATATTACTCAGGGAGGTTTTTTAATCTTTCTTTGACCTACACCTATATATGCAGTTGGAACATGGTGACATTTGTGTTATTACTAAATGTTCTGTCTATTAGTGTTTCCCTTGTTCTTGTTTCTTTAGCTATATATTGTCACGTCCGTAATCGTGACTGGGGACGATAGCAATTTGGGATCATGATGTAAAGACTCGCTTGGCTTGTTCACAATAGTTTTTATTATTGAGTGGTCCATTCAAGCATACAATTTAATTATTACTTGTTTACACTACAGACACCCATAGAGGGTTTGGTGTACTACCTTAGGTAAAAGGTGTCACATTGTGGAGTATCAGCCGAACAGCAACCGCCCGTCCATCAGCCAGAGAGCAACCCAGAGAAATAGTGCGAGCCTCAGCCCTGCCCCAGCCTCCAGCCTCTGCCAGGATTTACAGCTCCTTATATAGGATTATAGTTTCCTAGGGGGATCTGTACAATCTGACTGGGCATATACCAAATATGGTGTGCCACCATCCTAAGTTGGAACCAATAACTGACCAACGAGTAGTGTTCCAGGACATTCCCAGAGTCACATGACAGATCTAAGTTCAGCAGAAATCTACTGGTTGCTACGAGGAAGATGATGTCATGGTAAAGTCCATAGGACGTCATTGGAAGTGATTAACCAGTTGTTATTTAAATAAATGTGTACATCCTGGCTTTACAGTAAAAAGTTAAGAATATATTATACAACAACAAACTCCTAATAAACATTACCAATACACCGATATTTATTCTACTGCACAGTATACCTGACAATATACACTCGCGATTTTTTTAATAAACGAAAGTATTAATACTTTGCTTCTTCTTCTTTCTTTCTAGATCTAGGTTCTTATTTCCCCGTTCCGAAGCTGCAGAAATTACATGTTTTGATACGCCCACTTCTTTCTGGGCCTTCTTGTAAGTCGTCTTTCGGTAGACGATCCACTGCCATTCTATAGGCATATCTTCTCCATTTATATTTATTATTCTTTATGTCGCCTACTACAAGCACTCCAAGCTAAAAATGATTGAATAGTGTTTAACCCCCGTTTTTGCTACAGAAGCATCGCAGGCGATGGACACTGATGATACATCAAATGAAATGATATCTTGGGAAAGGATTTATTTTTAAGGAAGGAATCGTTCCAAGCCTAAGTTTATGGTTCCTCCCCGGCATTTGCCATTTATGAGGACTGAGGAAAACCTGGAAACAACCTCAGGCAGAAATGACGGTCCTGGAGGGATTCGAACCCCAGACCTCCCGTTCACGAGTCCACGCCTTAACGACCTCGGCCACCCGCGGTGTTACTCCAAGCTAAGCTTTTACTTATTCATTTCCGAGGTAGTCTGGTTTTATGACTGTCAAAAGGGGACGAAAAAAATCTTGTGCTGCTTTCAGTTGTCTTTCTTCACTTTTTGTAAAAATCGAGCATTTGCTTCCACTGAGAGTGCCGGCTTGCTTACCGTATTATAAAATCTAAAAATGGCATTTTGACTATATTATTTTCTAATATTTTTTAAAAAGTCAATTTGTTCTATTGTGTTTACCAAGTAGCTCTTGTATTTCTTCATTTCAAAATTCTTTTATGCAAATCTCCAAATATATGAGACTTTTAACTTGAAGTATAATTTTATTATTTTTGACGATTTCTATTCTACTAGTAAATTTTTTGAAATGCTATCAATTCGGTTTTGCTCGTTGAGTCTTCATATTATAAAGCTCAGTCAAATCGGCTAGTATTTTAGAAGGGCTCTGTAAATTATCCTCTGTCTCTGATATTAATATCTTATCGATAGCTTATTTGTTTTCTAGGAGATATTGGGTTCACTTTTGGATTTGTAGATCTCCATAATTTGGCAATCTGGTCAATATACACATTATAATATAACGGAAATAGCCCAAAACCCTGTTGGAATCATAAATTTACTGTAAATTTGTCCGTTATTTTGTTTCCTAATTTTATGACTCTGGAAGTTTCTTTATATAAATATTTAATGGCATTTAATCTTGATTAATATTCCAATTATGTAATATAGCGTATAGTTTGCTTCTATAAACATAGGTATAAGTTTTCTGGTAATATATGAAAACAATTTATATCGGTAAATTACACTCTTTACTCTTTAAAGTTATTTGTTTTAAAACGAAAGTAGCATCTGTTTTAGAGCGGCCTTTGTGGATCCTACATTGTTGTACGTCAAAATTAAGTTCCATAGCATTACTGACTTTTTGCTTTAAGGTGTTTTCATATACTTTTAAAGTTGCATACGGGAATGCGATCCATTAAAATAATTTTACAGATATTTTTGAAACGCTTTTTATTGAATTTTATTATTATTGAAGTTTTCCAGTGTTCTGGTACAGAACCGGTTTGCCATATATCATTAAATAACAGGAGAAGGCGTTTTTACAATTATGGTCCACCGTGTTCTTTCCTTTTATCTGTTCCTCTTGTATTTCCTGAATTGTGATATTGTCGTGTGATTGATTTCTCTGTGGTTATTTCCTTATTTAATAAATGTTTATAGTATCTAATTCAATGTTGATAAGAAATTGGATTAAATTGCACTCTATTCCTTATCCTCTGTCATGGAGTCTGTAACCAAATTTCTGCTTTCCTTTATATGACTATATCTCTATCTATTTTATAAGCTATTTTATTGTCGTTATTTCTAATTGCATGATATCGTCTATATGATTCCTTTTTTGAATTAACTGCTCTTTTTAGTTTGTCGTTCCAATATTTAAGCATTTTTTTAGTTCTTTTGGACTGTTTTCCTAATAACTCATTAGCCACTGTAAGATTTTTTTGATTCATTTATTTGTGGACGCTCTTTAACAGGTCCTGGTGGTGTAGTGGTTACCATACTTGCCTCCTAAACCCAAGATCGCGGGTTCTAACCCGGCCAGGACCGATGAATTTTTTCGGGGCGCAAAAATCCTAAGTATGGCTTCCTTCGGAAGGGAAGTAAAGCCGTGGGTCCCGTTTCGTACATTTACGGCACGGAAAAGAACCTCAAGCCTGAAAGAGAGGCCTCTGAGCAAAATTTGTCGGCTGTTTCACGCCCTGAGTTGAATGGGACGCTGATGACCTGAGCTGTTAAAGAGCGTCCATAAATAAATCATTCAAAAAAAAATCTCAGGTCATCAGCATCCCATTCAACTCAGAGTGAAATGGCCGACAAATTTTGCTCAGAGGCCTCTCTTACAGGCTTGAGGTTCTTTTTCGTGCCGTGAATGTACGACACGCGACCCACGGCTTTACTTCCCTTCCGAAGGAAGCCATACTTAGGATTTTTACGCCCGAAAAAATCCATCGGTCTTGGCCGGGTTTGAACCCGTGATCTTGGGTTTAGGAGGAAAGTTTGGTAAACACCACCAGGACCGACTCACTGTAAGAAGGTTGCTCTTAATATCTTCATGTCCGTCTTTTCTTTATTGCAGAAAATTGACTTCTGTCGAGACTGATATAGCAGGCTAATACTGGCCATCTCCAAGAGTTAATTTTAAACTTAAATCTCTTTGGTATTTCTGGAATTAACTGTATTTTATATATATGGGGTAATCTGATTTTGCTGCTCTATTAAAACTTAATTTCAGCCTATTACTGTGCCTCTAAATACTTTAGTGACCAATACGTATAACTTAATTACTTATTTCTTTGTGTTTGGAAAATATTTGTGACACGTAAGTTATTATGTGATCAAAGATGTTTGAGAATTTTTCAGTTTGCATTAATAACGTCTCTCCGTTTGTTCCATTTTAGGGGAATATTCCAACTCGGACATTTGGATAGCCAAATAAGATAAAGCAACAATTTTGAAACATAAATTACAAGCAACTGAAAGAAAATGAAACTTACTTTTTATATTAATGTACCAGTTCTGTGACGACTTATTAAACAATTCTATTGTACTATTTGGATCACTGTTCAAGATCTGAAATGATGGCCTTTTGAGGTTTACAGCAAATGGGTATTACTTTTAGCCAAGTTTTTTTACACGATTTTCTTTAGGAAAGGGGCTCTGTTCACATTCTTGAATTAGCACATCAGGCAATTAAAAAGTAAAATAATAAATTGTTTAAATGAATAACTACTTTTTTATCAGTATTTTCTCCTAGTATTTCACAATACTGCTCTTAATTAGGCCATTCACTGGTACATTTTATTTTTTCTTCTTCCCCTTCCACTTGATATTTTTTATTTGTTTGATTTTTTTGCTGCTGTTCTGTTAGTAATATTTACTAAATATCCAGTTATTTTATTATTAAAACTCACAAGTATTCACTATAATTAGTTACAAGTATTCGTAATAAACAAACAAGTTGATTCCTCTGTTGATAAGAAAATATGATAATTGAATAGTAATTTACCTCCAGCACTTTATTTAAAATATTAAGTCAGAAATTTTCGAAACAGACACATACTAGTGTCCTAATTGTCTGGTAAGACAACAATAGATCCCTGTAAGAGATTGGTCCACACCTGGCGCAAATAACAGCAACACTTCACCGTGGCATGAACTCGACACCATGAAGATGTTGGTACCCATTTGAAGTCACTCTCTCACATTTCGGTCTCAAAGTTTGGCAAGAGTCCTGGGCTGCTTGTGCTGCCGCTTGGCCCTTTCTTCCAGGAGGTTCTTCAGGTTTTCAATGGGATAAAGTTCGGGGATTTTGCTGGACAGGAAATATGGGATAACTTCTGAAAATGTTCGGCGTATACCAGCGCCCTTGTGCCTGATGCACACCAAAATTACCACCATGAAATATGGGTGTATTCACAGCCGGTTTATCAGTGAAATGTTGGACGAATGGCAGCACTTGTTCATCATTCTGCTGAATGTGGCCGTATTCGTTCAAGCGTTTATCGTCTATGACAAGTGGGTACAATTCAATATAACGTGAAGCGCTGCCAGAACATGACAGACTCACTGTATTATGTCTTGTAACAACCGTCATGGAATACTTCAAGAGGTCTGTGGTGCACTTTGCGTTTGGCATCGTTACTGTAAAGGCAAATCGCCTTTTGCGGTTCACCCTATTCCAAATGTGCAAAGAAACTGTACTTTCTGAAATTGGCATATGTGACCATGTTGATGATGTCCAGCAATTGCTGCCTCATTGCGAAGCAATAGAGGACACTCGTCAGCGACCCCTATCAGTCACCACTTTCTTTCGACCACAGTTAGTACCCCGGTTTGGTATGCAACACGTTCCCTTCTGCTGCGTAAACATCCTGTACTATGTGAAACACCAACAAAGTTAGACACCTGTCCAAATGCAACTACGCATTTCTACCTGTCCGTAATATTCTTGTTGGTTCCATCTTCCAAGACACCCGTCAATCAACACTACTGTCAAAGAAACGGTGGAACACCCACCTGTCAAACGTGTATCCGTTTGTTGGAACACAATTCATAGGGTCATTGGCAATGAAAAATACAACAAATCTGTTAAACAAGGCATGTAGCAGCGCACTACAACAACATGTCGGTCCTGGTGGTCTGGGGTAACTATACTTGTCTCGTAGACCGAAGATCGCGAGTCCAATCCGGGCTAGGATGGATGGATTTTTCCGTACGTAAAGATCCTAAATATGACTTTTTTCGGAAGGGAAGTAAAGCCGTGGGTTTCATGCCTAGATTTACAACACGTGAAAGAACCTCGAGTCTGAAAGAAGAGGCTTATGAGCAAAATTTATCGGCCGTTTTACGCCCTGAATTGGAGGATGTTAAAGATGGTCTGAGATGTTAAAGAGCGTCCGTAAATAACCATACAAATAAAAAATAAAGTACTATAACATAGTTATATATTTGTGTAGTGCGAGAAAGAGACAGACAGTATGAATATGCGAAACGAGTGCATAGCTCCGGGAGCTTTTTAAGACACGGTAAACTCGAGGACCAAGTTAACTGTTCTCTTCCCAAAATCAGGTGTGATTATACACAGCGATATCCATAGTTATTTACAAACGTTAAATGACGACTGTTATTTATTTTTTTTTCCTTAAGCAGACCAGATTTTCGTAGAGGAAAGCAAATATGCTTGTTATAAAAACACTTAAACAAAGAGAATATTTCTAGCAAAAAATGCGGTGTTTTTTCGAAAATACTTCCAAATCCGTTTGAATAGCGACTGAAACTTGCAATAAAGCATTTGTATTTAGTAGCACGGAGAAACTAGTTCTGGTTAAGCTCGCCGTACGTTTGTGATCTGCTAGAGATGCTCAGCCTTTGAAGTTTTGCTGGAAGTTTGACGCGCGCTATGGCACATTTTATATCTTGAGGGGCGTAATTTTTTGTCCAGTGTGTTATAATGAGCCAGTTTTACAGGCAGGTCATCTTACTGCGTTCATTATTCTAACCTATAAATGGCCCTGTGCTTTTACTTTAGACTTAAAAGAACCAATTATAAGTGACCCGCTAATTTGTTTAATCACTCTTTCTATAAATAAGCAACAATGTTGAGAATATTACTTTTCTAATTATTGTCTTTCTTATTTATATAACGTTAATATTATTTGTTAATTTATTACTTGTCTTTTCTCTAAATACACCTGTTAAAACCTGCAACGTAATATTAATTACATTTAAGCTGATGAATAAACATTATAACTTAATTTCATTCATATAAGTTGAGCATTAATTAAACGAATATGATGCAGTTGTAGGTATTGGTGACTGGAGTGCACATTTTCTACTGAAACTAGACTTACAAATATTTATTCGCAATATTCATACTTTTGCAGATATGCATGCCAATCAATTATTAGTATTTATTGCCGTCAGTGTGTAGCTTTAACAGAGAGGTTTAGCTCAGGCGGCTGACGCTTGTATATCATATTCAAATTAACTGGACTGAAATTATCAGTGGTTTTTCTCAGGCTATTTTCAGAAAAGGGAAAATTCAGGTTAATATTTCTCAGCCATGGATTCTCCTTTCATTTCATCATTCATCCTAATTACGTCTCTACGTGTAAGGGTATTTCTGTGTTTGCGATGCCTTCAAAGCGGCCCACATTCGACTGACCACCCATTCAGACTGCCGGTTAGTCTGTATATGCACTCTAGGTAATTAGCTCCCCAACAGACAATTGTCGTTCCTGGTTGTATAGTGGTAACCATACCTGCCTCCTAAACATAAGATCGCGGGTTCAATCCCAGAAGGGAAATAAACCCGTGGGTCCCGTGTCGTACATTTACGGCAGAATAAAGAATCTCAAGTCAGAAAAATGAGGCCTCTGAGCAAAATTTGTCGGCCGTTTCATTTGAATGGGACGCTCATGACCTGAGATTTTAAAGAGCGCCCATAAATAAAAAAAAAAAAAAAATAAAAACAAAAGCAGGCGATTTACTAATATTTGTTCGTGGGTCCCAGGAAATGCAAGACGTAATAACAGAGAGTTTTCGCCAAGCCTACTTTGAGTTACCATAAAGGACAAAATCACGTGGTTTGAAATTCTGCGCATGCGCAGTTTCCCATAACGAGAAATCCGATAAGGTGACAGGACATTCATTTTAACGTGAGGCTTTAAAGAAAATGAATACTGAAAACTAGTAAAGATCTGAGCAAATTTACCAAAAACTTCAGTTGAAGATAAATGATGTTCTTATTTTGCTACGAGATGATACAAATAAGGTGTTACAAATTTATGAAAAGAAAAAAATTCACGAGCAAATTGTGATCGCAACAGGGAAAATGTTTTCCTTGTTTACAGTAAAAGAGCATACTCTGGACACTGTGGAGGAAAGCAGATACAGCGAATTTATATCTAAGGTTACCTGTATCACAGTGTCGCTGTTCTCTTATAGCTCTTGGAGGTATGTGTAAAGCAACTGCTAGACGTTGTAGATCTATTTTCTCAAATGGGAAATAGATTTTGCATTCCTCGTAGGTTAATTGATTTAAACCCAGTCGGTGACGCATCATGCCTCTTTGCTGGATATTTCTTCTTCTTGTGAATATAATGTAATATCATATCCTGCAATAACTCATGTCCAATGCCTTCAAATGCTTCAGTTTGTAGTACTTCCTCCATTTTCTATGTATGTACACATGCGATAAACCGGCAAGTATTTTATGCTGAAGTGAAGCACTGTTAACCGCTAACAAAGCCAAGCGGCAGCCGGCAAATATCTCAATTTAGGTCTACATTTCTGTTTTGAAGAATAATAAATGTATAATACCTAAAAATAAAGTAATACAAAATAAGCATACACTTTTATTTCAGAATATCACCTGCACAAATTATTTAGAAACAGTTATAACAAGGAAGTTAAAGTCATAATTATTTTTTAAACAAATTCTATTATATCTGCAATTCTTTTATTGGAACTCTAAAGGAGAAAATCGTCTGTTAATGCACCTAAATCCAATTTTGGATTTCCTAAACCTAGTCTCTGAATATTTCTATCTGTTAACATGTTGCATAAAAGAACATTTTCCAGTAAATCGTCCTCCATGTCTCTCAATCGGCGAGTCGAAGCAAATCCTTCATTTCTAGTGTTAACGTATACTCTTTACGGGTAGACTACGATATTACCGTTTTCAGGCATGTGACCTTGTTGTTTATGGTAACAAAATCACATAATGCAAAAAGCTCTCTATTGGTGGAGAGTAAACAGCTCGGCTTTAATACTAGGTGAGCTCATCGTTAGCCAAGTACATGGCTTCTAGTCGAGGTCATTAGATCGTTTGCATAACGATGCTATATTTTTGGCCAAGAGCGCTTTAAGCCGCTTGACTTTCTGTAATCTAAGTTCACGTGTAATCTAAGTACCGTTAGGAGGGTTTCTTCTCGTTGCTTCTAATGAAAATGACACTGCAAATGTCCGGCTGCGTGGTCCTAAAGGGACCAGGTGATATTTTGTTAAGTGGCCGTAATTACGACGTTCTTGTCACCACCCGAGTAGATATAATTTCCTTGACAGCAAACCTTAAGGTAGTCAAAGGAATTAATGAGCACTCTAACGGAGCGAAGAACTCAATCCACAAACTGAGTGAGGAGATAATATTCGTTTTATTTTGTTGTTGAGCTTTTTAGTAGTGTTTAATGTCTGTATTTACTGCTGAGGCATCACAGGCGGTGAGCACTGGTGATACGTGAAATAAAATGATATATTGAGAAAGGACTTTTTTTAAAGAAGGAAGGGTTCCTGTCCTAGGTTTAGGATACCTCCCTGGCATTTGCCAGTTATGAGAACTGGGGAAAACCTGGAAAAACACCCAGTCAGGGAGGACGGTCCTGGCGGGAGTCGAACCCCAGATCTCCCGCTCACGAGTCCGCACCTTAACAACCTCGGCCACCCTTGGCGGTTTTTTGTTGTTGTTGAAGGAATACAAATTGCTTAAAAGTTATTCTTACACCTGAACTGTATACGCACAGAAGAAATTGCACCTACGTATTCTTTTAAAATGCTGTGCCTTTTTTTAATGAAACAACTAAAATAGAACTAGGACTGCCAAATGTTGTTGACATTTCTGCAAGTGTTTGGGAGGATCTCATTAGAGACTTTTAATGAATTCTCTTTCATTACTTGTAGAAGGTGTACAAGCTATTTCTTAATACCAACTTAAAAGTGCAATACTTTTTCTTGGTGCAGTTTCTTCTAATGATGTCTTTTGCCATTTGGGATTTGTTCATTGTAACTAAAGCAAATTATTTGAACATCAGTGGCATATTTCTTTGTATTTATATTTGGATGTAAATAATCACTGTAGAGGTACACAAATTGGACGGATCAATTTAATAAGCAGTATAGACTTCATTATTAGGGAATAATATGGCTACTTGTTCTTCACTTTAATCTTATCTAAATTTCAGCCTACCTTAGGCAGCACTTTGAACTGTGCGGGGTAGTTCAGTAGGTAACGCTTGAGACTTGAATTTAGGGGATTCTTAGTTCAATTACTTTGGGACCCGTCATCCTGACATTGGGATTTTCTTCGTGATTTCTCCTGGTCATTTAGGCAAATGTTGTCATGGATATTTACATTCTATGGCGCAAAATGCTCCTTCATAAAGAAGAAGAAGATTTACTTTGTAATTGACGGACTCGGGTTCGATTTCTAATAGGAACCAATTGCCTGGGAGTTATTCCTTCACCCCGAAAAAATAATAATTGCCAGATAATTAAGTCGTTAATGCATTTTGGACTAATTTGCACATTAACTTTATTCATCCTTTGGAAAACATAGTCACTATCAGGGTTTGCCAAAGGGTTTAAAGAAAAGTTGTTCCGTATAGCAACAGAATTGTGAATAATTTCTATTCAAATGAGACACTTTGATTTAATTATACTTATAGGAGATCGTAGTAGAATATATGTAGTTTAATTAGCTAAAATATAAAAGTGTGAAAATTTGACCAAGGAATGTTCGCCTACTGAGCACGAGGGGAAACATGCATTTCCAAAAGCACTTCTAAAGCTAATAAAATGTTATGTTGCGATGGGTGTGCACTCTGTACAGCAATTGTCGTTATAATACTCTGGGGCTTCCAAAAGTGAACCGTTCTTGGTTGAGGAAGAGAGGAAATGCAAAGCAAAGGCGAATTACTTTTACCATATATCGAGCGTTAATGAACTACACCGCAATAATCTCTGAGACTGTAGACGGGTGTTAGACGATAAAATTGAGTTAGGGAATCCTATAGTTCACAAAGAAAAATAACTGGGTTAAATGATTATAAAGAAGTTGAAATTAGATGCATAAAGCAAAATGCTGTCAAAATCCATTTAAGAACACCCTGAAATCTACTTTGTTAAAATTTTAAATGCCTCATGATCAGTGTTTTCAAGAGTTAGTGCTGTAAAAGTACACAAAATCTCGGAGTTACCGTATGGTTTGCGTTCCGAACAGTACGTATACTTATTTATTGTTTACTTTTATAAACATATATTATATTTACTAAATTGATATTTTAAAACTTAACTGAATGATAGTTGATTTGAAGCATTGCTGCATTGCCCGTAAAAATATTTATGAAAAGTATAAAAATAGTAATCAGGAAGACGAACTCGTTAGCAATTATGCGCTTTTACGTGACGCCAGCCTTATACTGACAGCGCCAAAATACATACTCTGTAACTTCCGTCCATTATTGTGTGCTATCATTTTGAATGGAAGCTTCAATAGTTAATGGCGCACTGGTCCTGTAGAAACATATCATAACTTGGAAATTTGAAATAGTTTCCCTATCTAAAATCGCTTATCTAATATAACTCTACAATCTCTGAAGTTATTATGGTGTAGCTAATTAACACCCTACACACACAGACACACACACACACACACACACACACACACACACAAACAAACACAAAAACACAATTTGGAAAGCCAAAAGTAATTTTAATTTTCAAAGATCGCTCGAAAATATCACATGAGAAAGTGTTCCCATTGCTCTCTCTTGCTACAAGGCTGTTCACATAGTACATAGCTGCATCACTCAGCCGTAATCTTCTACACATCTGCCGGCGAATCGGTTTTGCAGAACCCAACAGCCTCAGTCTCTCACACTCCAGCCCAATTATAAGATGGAGGAAGGGGGGAAGGGGGGAAGGGAGAGGAGGGGCAAAGAGCTTTCTTGATCCCTCCGACTGCGCCACTAAGACAAACTGACTAACTCACGTCCCAGGTGGCAGTGAGAGGAACAGGTGCCAGCATTTGGTAAGAATAGGATCAGGTACACTCTGCTGAGAATGTGAAACAAAATTTACATACGGTCCCAAGCACACTCATGAGTGGCTTCCTATTGCCACGGGTGGCCGAGGTCGTTAAGAAAAGGGTTCGTGAGCGAAAGGTCTGGGGTTCGAATCCTACCAGAACCGTACTCCCTGATTGATGTTTCTCCCAAGTTTTCTTCAGTGCTCATATATGGCAAATGCTGATGAGACTAATGCCTAACACGCTTCCTTCATTTAAAATATCCAATTTATTATTTCATTTCATGCATCATTTAATGTGATGTCTCAGCAGGAAGAAAGGGCTCAAAACACTATTAAAAAAAAGAATGACTCCTGGCATCCCTCACCTTTCTTTTGATAAGGCCCACGTTGTACAAGAAAGTCACCATGCGAAATTCATGAATGAAAACAGTCCAAGCCCAAACTACTACTTGTGAAAACAATTATCTTTGTCAAGTATGCGATAGAAGTATAAGCTATTCCTGTAAGGCGCAGTTAGCAAAACGCTAAGAAAACATTTTCATACCATACAATAATTTAGGAATAAAGTGCAGCTCGCAAATTTTTTGTCTTGGAACAAACGTGGCTTTAAAAAGATGTTCAGTAGCCCAGTGCAATAGAGTAAATATATCATAGAAGAAGGCCAGTTTCCACAGTTTCGCTCAGTTCTGGAGAGGAAATTCAAGAGTAATAGAGCAACCAATAATGTTAACAAAATTTATATGTCTGGCAAACTTATGGAGCGAAATTGGGGAAACTTCTATTTCTGTTATCAAGCGGGATGACTAACGTCTGAGAAAGAGTTAAATTCACATTGGGCTAGCTATCCTGTTCTTGAGTTTTTTGGTGGTTTGCCTTGGTCACCTAGATGATGCAATGAACATTTATTTTCCATGAATTTTCCACTTTCCTTTTTCATATCTTTCATTCTGTTAATTCTCTTACAGGGTCGAAAGTGTCAGGGCGATTTGGGGGCTGACACATTGTGAGGGTGGCTCTGTCGGCGTCTATAAGCTCTATCTAGAAACATGTTAGGGACTCCATGTAGTCCGCGCAGTATGCCCCCTTGGATTCTGGCCGCCCAGCGTCCCTCTATATTTATCCCTTCCTTTCGGAGGTGTCTATTGGTGATGAAGGCACAAACGTCCATCTATGAGCAAAGCTCATCCTCTTACACCCTGCTAACTTGATTTATTGCTGGGTGTTAAGAGCATAAATACAGATCGCAAGGTTAGTCAGTCATGGGCAAAGGTGCTACGACCAAAGGATGTATGAGAGATTTATGCACTCAAATCCCTCAGCGTTCTTGACAAAAGTTACAGCTACTTTCAAGTGTAAATCCGATTCAATTTACGTTTATTGTTTGTAGATTACAATGTATTCCCGAAATGTTACATTAGCACTATTAATATAAATCAACAGCAAAAGGGCATCTGTGAATAAGTACAAAGAATGACAATATTCCTTGTACGTAACTACAATTTAGGTTGTTGCAATAGAAGCATTGAGCCTTTAATGTGACCATTATGAAGATGGCCATTCTGAAGAATATAACTTCCCATAAAAATCTATTCACATTTTTAGCACGAATTCCAAGACTGAAAAATACTTTCTTATGAAGTAACTTCATCTGGTTGTCATAAACTAGAATGAGAGGAGTACAGGCAGATCGTCCTTCTTTGAAAGAAAGTATGACCACAAGGATCGGGAATGAGCGTAATTAAACTAGGATTTGTATAATAAATCCTAAATTTTATATATATTTTCACCCCACATATATATTTACCTGCACAATTAGTGGAAAAGTCAGGATTTTAAGCATTGATCCGTAAGAAAAATATAGATAGAAGTAGAAAAAATAAAGCGGGTCTTTGAAAAATTGAGTGATGATGTTTTGGTCTTCAATAAAAAGGCATTGATCCTTTCTTAAAGAAAGTGTAAATAAATTTGTACAAGGACCTCGAGCACCAAAAACTCAGCCTACAATTGAACAATTGAACATACAGATGCTACATTTATTAGCAAGGAAAATTATTCAAGGTTAAAGAATAGCTATTTTCACTTCATCCACTTGTTGAGCTTGCCTGTTGTCCCTTTCATTGCGAATTGCTGCATCATTAATTACAGTTATTTGTTGTTCTCTATTTAAAGCTTTTATATGCCTACTCTCCTAGTAGATTCATCCTCTGAAATCAATTCCAAATATCTAAATCATTCAGGGAATCAATGACTTAATTGAAGAAAATAACAGAACATTAGTGTCGTGTCGGGGACATAAGAAAGCAAAATTTCAAACGGAACTGAGCAAAAACCCTTGATACTTTATATTTGTGAGTGTTTTCAAAGTGCTAAGTACTGAAATTGTTGAAACTGAATACATTATATGACAAATCTATTCTCATGTCAAGCAAGTATGTCTCCGTGATTTCTTGTGAAGCTGAATAAAGTTTTTACTCATAAGAATATATTTATTATACAGAAGGCTAACAGTGAGTTCAGCAGCTTGGAAAATACCTGTAATTCACTGTGAATATTACTAAAATATATTTTATCTTAATTTGGTCATATATCAACTATTAATTTACTCTTTCATTAAAGACTTGAAATATATCAGAAAACAAAATCATATATGGATTTATTTAGAAAGCAATATTTTTATTACAGAAATAAAGTTAAAACTTATTCCTGTAATATATGCCTTTATTTTAATGTGGACAAATTAGATTTATTCAGTTGCAAACATTTTCTCGCTTTACTTAATATTTTAACTGAGTTTACCACTAATTTATGTGCAATTATTGTAGGCTCTGATTACATATAAATCCGGGCTGTAGTTATGAAACATTTGGACAATCCGGGACCTTAATCCACCTAAATACTGCATTACATTTAATTTAATTACAGTATATTTCGAACTTGCAAATACATTAAATGTGCATATAGCTACGAATGAATAACTATTTGGCAATTGATGTTAGGACAGCATTAGCAATGATATTAATATTCTTCATTGTTACGTTTCAGGAAGATATAAGTTTGAAGATATCTGTCACGAAAATGCAGTAAATGAAACAAGAGCAGGTTGTTGTGGAGCGCGTTACGGAGATGGTTTTAGACATTTGTTTTATTTAAGTACAAGCTGATTAGCCCCAAAACGTAATATAACATAATAAAATTGTGTAATAAGTAACTTAAAATGGCTCAGCTAAGTAAACAATTAATTCAGTTGGCTAACATATTTAGCAACTAGACTTACGGATAAATGATCTGTTATCTGCGCATCGACCTTGCTGATGATGATGATTATTGCTTAAAGGGCGCAAAACTACGAGGTCATTAGCGCCCATCGACCTTGCTGCAATAGTTGATGTGTTATATGCATCACTTCATATAAATGAAACAAGTTGTGAGGTACTATAATGAAATATACTTCTGTAAAATACAAAACTAGTGCACTGTGCTGAACATGTAAACTGGAATCTATTTCTAGGTAGTTTATGTGAGGGAGAGCATATGCGCCCTAACTCCGCCGCTCTTTCTCTCTAACGAACGCATCCCGAGCGTAGTATATGTGCTGATATCGTGTTCATGAAGCATTTGAGTAATGAAGATGCGGTTGAATTAACGATAATCCTGTCCATGGGAGCGCTGGTGCCACATTTAATACGCCTTTAATCCGTTTGGGTGGTAAATTTGAAAATAATGGGAAAGATTGTCGTTGATTTAGCTGATTAATCTAAAAGGCACGCATTACTTTTTTTTTTTTAATTTGCAATGTTGACTTTGCACAACAATGTGTGTAAATGGTGCTGAAAATAAGAAATAATATGGCGGTGGTAAGCTATGATGTTATGTGGGGAAGACTTGGTAATAAAACTATGATCTAGAATGAGTTGGGCTAAGAGAACTTGCGAGAAGTTGATTGAGCGAAGGACTTGGAGGTGTTGGGAGAAAGACTTGGCGGTAAAACTAAGTACTAGAATGTGTGAGGAGGGGGAAGTTTGGTGGCAAAACTAGGTACTAAAATGAATTCGATTAAGATAAATATTGTGATTGTGGGGGAAAATGCGTGTGAGTAAAACTGTGTGCTAAACATTTGTTAAATTCACCCATTTATTCACTAAGTGTAAAAATAAAATTTAAACATTATTTTTATCACTCTGTTGCACAATTGAAAGTGACAAAACCGTGAATTAAACGTTTGACACATTAATTTATCATTCATAAAATTAACAGTTTCTCACTCTGTTACACACGCGATTTTTTAAAAAGAATGTTGTGTATATAATTTGGTAAAATTTACACAATTATCATTGTCTCTGTCTACTTCGTTGCTGCTTTCGAAGAGTCCCTGCGTTCAATTCTCGAAGCACCTGGTGACACAGGTAAGCACCATGTGTAAAAGTTGTTATACACGCATACTTGGAATTTTGCTGGTACCAAGGTAAATGGCGCAGCTTGCACCTACTTCGCAATGAAGTGCTTTGGAAGACACGCAGCTGGCTTGCATAATTACAACATTTTAAACTGCGAGTGTGATGGTGACTGTCTTCGTCTTGTTGTGCAAGCATTCAAATAGCAACTGGAAACAAACTTGCATGGACAGTTAGAACATTATTTTTTATCTTGTATCCAGAGGAACTTGTTTATCAACAGGAAATTTTTATCTTGCATTCGCAGGAATTTGTTTATCACAAGGAAAATTTTGTCTTGAATTCACAGGAACTTGCATATCAGCAGGAAGTTTTAATTGGCAGGAAAATTTTATTTAGGATCAGCAGAAAGTTGATTATCAGCAGGAAGTTTCGATCTTCCATTCACAGGAATTTTTTACAACGGTTGTACGTTTGAACAGGTTTGAACTTGCAAGGTAAGAAGCTTGAACCCGGGATTCTTCATTTTTTCTTTTCCTCCCATTCTTTTCTTTTTCTTGTTTTTTCTCTTTTTTCTAAATGTTGACTTACCAGGGACGTGGAGATAGAAAGAATTAGGTTGTCAACGAGCTACCAAAGGAAATGATGAGATGTAAGCTATAAAAAGTTGGATGGGAAGGACATGTCGGCTGTAATTGGTGAAAATAAGGAGTGAAGTGATCGGAAATGAAAAGGAGATATATGATTGAATGAAATAAAACGCGTGGTGATTGGTAAATTGAATTGTGTGAATGTGTGGTATAAAAACGGAATCATGGATGGATTGTATTTATTTGCAAGGATGACAATTATATGAATAGTGCTGGTATTATCGATGATTCTGGGCGCGAAATATAGTTTCGTTGGTTTTGGAAGATGTGGGCCTCTGGTATATGACGTGACTGATAATTTAAATTTAAATAATTCGACGTTTTCCGGGAGGGGTTGATCTCCGGCTGTTCTTGTGTGCCAAGAAAGGAGGAAATATAAAACGACGACATTTTTTAAAACAATAACTATAATTTTTATTTGAATATTAAAGATAACATTTATACAAGTGCATTGAAAAGATATGATAAGATGTGTTATTATTTGCATAAACATGTTTGTAGCTATAGCCGTTATTTTAGAGATTAAATATACTAAAATATATACGAAAATAAATCATTAAAAATGCACTGAAAAATGATATAATACATACACACACATATATATGTGTGTAATAGTATCGATAAAATGTGATTGAAGTGTTATTCTTTACATAAACATATTTTAGCAATAATTGTTATTTTATAAATTAAGCATACTGAAACATATACCATAAAGGCACTGAATCCGTTTGCACTTGTACACATAGCTGTGTATATGCGAATATGGTGATGGATTATTATGAACATTGCAAGCACGTATGGTTTGGCAGTATAAATATTATTAAGGATAAAAGACTAGATTTTTTTATAACAGTTGTGCATATCGTTTTGTACCGTAATAATGTTAATATATTGTATATTTTAAGTAAACATTGATAAATTAGTCATGGAAAAATTGATTCCACAATCAATTATAAAAGTTGTTGTATCCAATAAAGCTATATATACTATTTGCACCGAAACCTAAATGATCTTTTTGAATTTCTGTATTGTTATATACAAAGAAATGTTTTAAAATATACTATTGCAGCATATAAAGGAAAATTGAACTATGTAAATAATTAAAATATTATGCAAATTTCATAAGCTGAGGTTTATAAAGTATTTTTAAACGTTTTTGTATATGTGTGTACAGGTTAGGTATATTAAGCAGTTTACAAGCAAGACGAATCTTGCTCTGTAAGTGCGCAGGTTTATATTTGATTGATGGCTTACCGTCTCTAATTATGGAAAACCATACATTATCTGGTTTCCAAATAAAACATAAAGCATGTTTTGGGGTGTATCTACAACTGTCGCATTGATCGCAATGATTATCACACTTACTTGCATTAATGTTACAAATTCTGCAAAGATATAAAATAAAAACAAACCATTTCAGAAAAAAATAACACTTTAATAGGTTTGCACTTACAAGTTGTGTATAATGTAATAAACACTAATGCTGCGACTTCTTTTTTTTATAAATACAATTTATTTTAAATGTCAACTTCTTATTGCAACTTGTGTACCAAATAACGTAGTCGTGCAACCCGCAGTGTTTACACTTTTTCATTATTTTCAAACACACTGTCAACATTTGGTGATGTGATTCAACTACACTATTTGGTTTTAACTAGTTACATTTACTAAAAGACACAAATTAGTAATATTTTACATTTGGAATGTTACAAACTATTACCGCCGCTTTTTAGATACTAAGGTATTTTCTTTTTATTTAACACATTTTCCCTTAGTTTCGGTGTCAAAGATAGCAATGGCGCTGGAGAAGAAATTCTGTTGATTATTGACAAGAACTTTTCGTCATATTCGTCGTCCACATTTTGGCTCCACCCACTGCTGTGCTGCACACAATGTAAATTTCTACGTACTGCTTTAGATGGTGTTTGCTTAAGAGGGTGTACACCACTAATGACGGAGAACGGCGAGTGCGCTCCATTAACAATTTACATGTGTGGTGTAAACCAAAACTTGCGAACACTGTCGCTGATCAGTAAACAGGGATTAGTACGGATGGTATTGGTCTGCGTATGTGCTGGGTAATCAGTTACAGTGCCTTAAAATATCGGGAGATGTCACGCACTGGATTCTGTTGTTTTGTGTATAAACAGAATAAAAAAATGCAGCAGTTGGGGGTCTGCAGCATTTTGCTGAATGTATGTCACGATTGTCCTCGTTGAAGGTGTAGGATATGGTGATAGTATTTGTGCTGCAATGTTTCTGTTTTGCTAGCAAAGGATTTTAAAGAATTTTAAAGCTGGGATTCCGGATCACTGTAAATTCTTGACAAAGAGTTACTGTAGTCAACAATATTTGGTGACTCCACGAACTGAATGTTGTTGTTGTTGGGGGTCGTACTGCTGCTACTGTGCTTAACTATTGAAACGCCTTCCAGCAGTAGTGGGTTTATTGCATGTGGTAGGTGGGTTCTGCGAAATATTGTTGTTGATGTACATTCAAAACCCCTCCACTGTAGTAACGCCGTGAGGTAAAATCTAATGGTAATGTCTCGCCAACAACAACAGAAAAAAAAAACACTGCTAAATGACAGCGACTTGTACTACATTGGTGCACGGCTTTATGATGAGTGAACATTGATAGTGCTTTTAAAAATGCTAGCGCATATATTTGAGTTGCTATCTTTACGTCAAAATGTATGGGGACAGAGATAAAATGTTGAAATGTAATTTTGAATAGAGAATGTGGCCGCTTGAGAGTAAAACTGGAGGAAAAGCAAAACAAACAAACAAAACATTTGTGATAAGTGTGCACTTCGGAAGTTGAACTTACAATTTGCGAGAAAGGAAATGGCAGTTAATACGTATACCGGATGCTGCGTTAGATGGCGTTAACAAGAAAATTACACTGGAAAATCACGAGATTACTATTACGGAAGTTACGGTAAGACAAACGGAAAGTTATTAATGAACTCCGGTAACAGTCCTTCAGAAACGGATGTTTCGGTGTTGATAAGGCCAGTATAAAAATCTCGAGTGATGAGAAAGCTTATCTTGTTATAGCGAAAAAGCACATTCGGAAATGTGGATTTCTATAGTGTTACAGAATTTTTAAAGTTTTTCAAAGAAAATTTGTTAAAAAACTAACCATTATTTATAGGCACCACCATTCGTGATATCAATCTACTCGCTAGGCTGCTAGGTCCTTCAACAGGAGTACGCATTTTCGGTAAGTGAATCCCGAGGTAATATTGAAATCTATGGAAAAAGTGATACAAAGCAATAAATTTCAGAATTTCTTGTTGGGGCAACCACTCAAAATTTACTGTTTGGACCAACAAGGTATCGGGTTCTTTCTAAAGTATTACGATGGCTGTAGCAGTAACTAGGAAATAATTGAGATCAAGGAAAAAAAAATACCTGTATTTAGTCAATGAAGTCAATGAAGTGTGCAAAGCAATATGAACGGGGATGTATATTACAATACAATTTGGTGCTATGCAAAAGCAAAGGCTATAACACTGTGCAAGGTCATAGGCAAGATCCAAGGTAGGTTTGCTCTTGATGACGTCAAGTGATTTGAAAATGTGTTAAAGAACTATGAAATTGCCGTCTGTGCTAATTAAGCAGAAAAGAATGTGCAGTACAAATCTTAAAAAGAAAAAAAAATGTGAAAAATATAATGAATTAATTGCACGATGGACACCTTAATGCAATTGCTAACTTACACGGTGCCAATAAGTGTAAATGGTGCTACCGGCATTATTATTATCCCTCGAAAAATGAAAAGTAAAAATATCGCTGTGATCACAAATGCACACAATGTCACTGTAAGACATGTAACCGCGACTTCAACGGGGAGACCTATTTCGAAAATCATTTGAAAAAACGGATATTTCATATCAAGATTATATCTGTGTATGAAGCTGAGGTCTGCCTTTCGTGCAATATACTTGTGATTGAGAGGCATAGGATATAGTTCGCACCAATTGCAAATCACAGGTGGATGCTAACCACACGTGTTACATCCAACTGTACAATTCGCAAAATTGCTAAGCATTTCATTTTCGTGTAAATAAATTTTGAGAGTATGCAAAATACATCCTATATTAGAACAGTTGGCATGTTTGAACACGTTCCAAACCTTTGTACGCTCTACCAGGCTTTCCCTCTGTGCATTGACGAGCGTCAGGGGCTCTCCTGCCTCTCTGAAGAGACTACGCAAACTGTGTAGCTCTGCTAGCCCACGCAATTCATTGCCGAAAAATGCTTGCTCTATAGTAACTATAATGACCTAAACTTGGCGTTACAAGCAGGGATGAAAGCACTAGGGCATCATTGTTGTGAGGGTATTGTTATGCGGGTGAGAATTGTAACGGTGGGAAATGTGTTTTTATTCCAATTGGCAACTAATTCATATATGCAAGCACTGACCTAAACTGTCGGCTGACTTCGGGCAAAAACCTGCAAACCGGTGGACCCAGTGGTTTAGTAAATCATTGTAATTGTGGCAAAGAACTTTTGTTTCAATTCGCAACTAATTCAGTGAGTAAATCATTGTAAATGAAGCAAATCTCCTTTAACTCCGGCAGGATATATATAAACAAACTTTGAGATGGCAGGATTCGAACCCGCTATCCTCACAACTATAACATGACCCTCTACCCGCCTGAGTTATCGTGCCACTATTTGTGAAGCCTTATTATCTAGCTATAACTGTGCAAAGAATTACCTCCGGTTATTTCGGTTATTTCCGCTGTCGCTCGGGACGATTAAATGATTCCAAGATTCCACTATCAGCCTAGTGTTTTCAGCCCACCCTGTAACGTCAGGTAGACCTATGAGTATTATGTCCAGTATACATTTTTTGTTTACCTATTTGCAAGCGCCTTCCGGGAAAAACAGTGGATTTTAACTTAATTTACCACAATAAATAACTTATCGTAAATTTGTACAATTTTTTCGTTTTCTCGTAACTCGTTGTGTGTATTTATACATCCAAGATTACATTCTGTTAATAATGCACTAATGCTTCGTGAACCCTAGGGACTAGCAGACCATAGTTTGAGCAATGATATTTTATACAATATGCTCCATATGGGAGCTTAGCACCTTCACAAATCCATCAAACGTAAAATGTTTTGGAGTTGAACATTGTGAAATTAGCTAATCCTCAAATTTGAAAAAGTTTGAACATGTAATTGGCATACATTTGGTATTTTCTAGGATGTTTCAGGAAACAAATTGTTTACTTTAGGAAATTCTCGCTTTTGTTTCTATGAAACCTAACTCGGTTAAGTTTAATAATTAATGCATTTTCGTAATGTTACATGATTAAATTTAAAAACCTCATTATAATATTTTAGAAATATTAAGAGAAGAAACATATATACATGTATATATATAAAAAGTTTCAAACTTAATTTATTATGTATTTCAGACTTTAAAAAATGCACACATTGTATTCATAAAAACTGAGAAAACTTTGTTACATATGTCTCATAACACCAGCAATACTTACACAATAGCAATATACTTGGATTTGATTTCAAACTGTTAGTAAGAGTTTAAATTTCCTGAGTGTACTTTCATGCGTACACAAATAAGCAGGAAAGAAGCAAGTTTCACATAGCACCTAAAAGATAAAAGTGCTGATTGAACAGAACAATTGACTGCTTACTTTATAATTTAGCTGATATTGTTCCCAACACAGGTAGCATCACTTGTTAACACTTAGTCATTATTTTACCATTTACTAAAAAAACAAAAATGATTATGATGCCCTTTAAATGCTCCTGCTCTGACACTCCATTAATCACACTAAAATTCATCACTCTTGCGGTCTTGTAACTTAAGTATGTAATATATTTGCAGCAATTTCTTGGAACTCTCGAAGTTGAAGCGGTTTCTAGTGACTTTATGGACAAAATACAGTTAGACAAAAGTTTTTCAAGTTGGGCTGCAGATACTGGAATGTTAAATAATTTCAATGCAATATCCGAACACTTCTTATCCTGCCGAGTAACGAAGTATCAGAATGCTCGTAGTGATCTAATCCCATTCTTCATGAGCTCTCAATATTTCTAGATACTGTTGATAACCGGTTAGCTGAATTTCTTTACATGTTCATGATGTTTCTCGTTCAGTTTCAGTCCCTTGTACTTAGGATGGAGTACATGTGTATATTTAGCGACTCATTTTTTCTACATGTGGCAAGAGGTCCTTATGGTTCACCAGGTAGACGAAGATCCATCCACAGTTTAACAGCTTCTTGTTTTTGCCATTCAGGAATTCCCTATAATTACCTGATGCCCAACTCTTCTATCCTGCCAGTTAATATCATAATCGCAATTCGTTCCTCCTTTGCCCTGGTTATCCACAGCGAGATCTTTGTCTTTCTTCAGTCTTTTGGTTATCAAAATAAGTTTTACTGTCATTTTTCTTCCGGCAATCTTCGAATATGGCCATACTACTTCAGTGCTCTATATTCTATCCTTTCCACCACCAGTTCTTCTTGGTCCATTTTTTCTCTCATTACATTATTTCTTACTCCTTGTAATTTAGAGACGCTGCCTCTCCTTGACACTCCATCCATTTTTCGTGGTTTTTCTTTTTTAACATTGACCACCCTTCTCCTACATAAATAAGAATGCTTTCTATAATAACCTTTAAATAGTACTTTTGGTCTTTTTATAGGTTCTCTTGCTTCAACAGATCCTATTCAGTGCTCTGAATGCACCTCTGGCTTGTTGAACATTATCCTTTAAATCTTATTTACAAGATCTTGATTTATTGTTAATACAACACAAATATTTAAAAAGAGCTACTGATTTGACAATATTCCCCACACCAAGCATATATATTTATCTTGTTCATATCTTCCAAGTTCTAAATACTCTGTCTTCTTGACATCGATTTTAAGTTCTCCAGCTTTATACATTTATGTAACTTTATCATTATATATTCTGCGTTTTCTAACTTCATTATCAGCGAACACATAGTATAGGTTGTTTTATACTTAACAGGAACACCCTTAGCATGGCACGACGCACCCCGCTTGTCGAGAACTCAATATACATACATGCATATATAAAATATTATACCGTATATTATCTACAAATTAAAGGCACTGCAATGGGCCCTAGAATGGCACCTTCTTATGTCAATCTTTTTGACTCGCTTAGGGGATAAAAAGTTGGCACCACTATTGTGGTTGAGATGTTTTGCTAATATATTCGTGTTTTGAACCCATGGATCACAATGTGTCCTTCTGTTCCTTAGCAATCTTAACTGCAAATTTTCAATTAAATTCGCTTTCTCGCAATGCTGCTACGTTCCTATATATTGATATCTCATTATACAACGGCTCTTTTATTACGTCCGTGCACCCCAATTTACAACAGTATCTTCATTTTGATAGCTGTCATCCCCTGCATTATAAAAAGATCTTTTCCTTTTTCTCTTTCAATCTACAGACATTTGAAACTACCTTTCATCTCTTTATACTTATATTACAACCTAGTTCAAAAGTTCCAATAACAAAAATATTCCTCCTACATTTTACAATTCCATATTATCCTATCCCACATAAGTATTCCAATGCAAACCAATAACGTCCAATAGGAACGTCCCTGTAATTGATGCATAACAGCAATTTTGAAAACATATCACTATACTGTTTAATGCATTTATCTTTAAATTATTTTTCTAAATATGTTCATTGTCTTTCTTCTAGAACACCCCCAAGCTAAAAAGTATATTTCGCCGCAACCTAACTCAATCCAAATTACCCCGTCCGGTCGCAGGCGCGTATCCTTGGCAACGCACGAAATGCAAAACACGAGCGCTAATTATGCCACTCCATTCGTTCCACAGCCTCAATTTATCCAGAAAATTTAGAATTACTTCATTTGCTAATTGTGCTTCTAAGAATATCATATATAAGCTATCTTGTAAGCTTTGCATAGGATTTTATAGTTGTTTAACTATAACTGCGTAGGTTTCTGCCTGTGTGGTGTGCTGATGCCACCAGCCTGGTCGGCCTATGGATGTTAAAGACCAGAAATGTTCTACTACCAATTAAGGCGACTTTCCAACAACCCTGCAGATAATACGAATTTATCCCGCGGCAAGCTAAGGCTGAATGAGTTCTGGTTCCGTCCCAAATGAAGTTGGAAAATATCTTGGCTTCCTGAGATGAGTTCTAATTATGCATCCTGTGGCGGAAATTACACTGGAGTTAAACAGTACCCCAATATTGGTATCACGATAGGTACATAAAACGAGCATTTAACATGCTACATTGCATATTAGAAGATGCAGTGATTCCAAAACTACCAAACATTTAATATTCAGGACACTTATAGGTCATCGCGTAGCAGCTTATTGCAAATGATATTATCATATATATGAGATGTATTCCCTTAATAGTATTTACTTTTCGTCCTTGCTTATACACATGACGATGCCACGAGGAATAAATGATACACCTTCTATTTGTACCTACGAGGGCTAAGCTTTATCCTTTGAACTGTGGATGAATTCTGATAAAACGGTTCTAAAATGGAAAAATCCAAATAGGAGTTTGATTTTATCTCTACATAAATATCTCTTAATTTATATTACAAATAAACTTTCACAACGTGATTTAAATTGAGAAATTACAACGGCATTAGAACAGCGATAATCAAATCGTGGTAAATATTTACAAAATAAAAAAAAATTAACATACAAAAATATTTTATTTATTAATGAATAGATTTTAAACCAAAATAACACATAAATTTTATTAAATAACAGTTTCAAATGTAATACAATGATATAAACGAACTTTAAAATTGTCAATATTTCTTTGCATAGCCTTTAGAGCGAATGGTTCGTTTCTACATCTACCTTTAAGTGGACCCATAATATAAATAGATTGGAATTACCTTTTTGAATGCGGAATCTCAAAAAGACATGTTTCTTTAATATGATGCTAACCTTAGCTTGTTCTTTCAAGAATGCCACCATTGTAGAGATTTCAGTTTTTTACACCTCATGTAATATCTGTTCAGATATTTTCATTCGAAATCGTCTAAACTTTTAATGAATATTTAATTATTTTTGTTGTATTCCGTTGTCTGATTTCATGCAACAATTTAAAGAGACCAATAATACATTTTGCGTTTATAGCGCACCATTATGTGAATACTGAAATATAAAATTATGTTTTAAACTTTATTTAGGATGTAAATCACAGAATCTCTAGTTTGATGATCACAGCACCAATGAAATTAAATGTGCTTTGTCTACAAACAAAATATTTTAAATCCATTCCGTAGCTATTAAAGAGGAATGTCATCGTCATTGACGATTCCTCCAAGGTATCAAATGAAGCTGTGTAGGGGGCTACAGGGCAAGAACAAAAAAAAAAAAAAAAAAAAAAGATAAAATATATGTTGGAGAAAATTACAAATATCTGCGTTTTAAACCTGTTTAAGAAATACGTAGATATTTTGGGGAACGTTTAGACATGATAATTAGCAACGCTACGTTTACTAGATTGAGAGAGATATCTTACGATTAGAGCGGACATTTACTTCTGTATGCTCCGGTGTTTAAGCAGAAGTGATTGAACTAGGGATAGCTAAGGAATTGGTGAGAAGTGAAAGTAATGCAGGAACAGAGTGCAATAATATTTCTGGAGGTGTACAGTGAGAATGTGCAACAAATAGTGAGTAAAAACCACGAAAGTAAAGTTCATAGGAAAATTGAGTGCAATCGTATTAGAATTAGTTGTAATCGAAAAGCCATTCAAAATATTTGTGATAGACACAAAAAGATTATTAGATAATATTATTGTGAAATGAATAGTTTCCCTTATGTCTTAGATGCAGAATTTCGCAACATTTCGAAAGAAGAGAGGAGAGAGAAAATAAAATGATTTTCGAAGCTATTCGGCAGCGGAAATTACTCGATTTAGTTGTGAAACTGTTGATGATAAAAGTAAAATAATTGTGTTACTCATATGTGAAAGTAGCTTGATGTGTTTATCTGATAGTGCGGTAGTGTTAGCAGAAGGTAACTTTATTTTGTCCCAACTTTTTTCGAGAGTAGTGTACAATATGCAAATAATTTTTAATTAAATGTCTGCAAAATGTAAAAAGCATTATGAAAAAGTGTACTGTATTATCAACCAGTTGTGTAATAACGGACAGGAACCAAAAATATGCCGATGCAGGAGTAAAAGCTGCTTCAATTAAACTACAAATGATCACGGGTGTAGATTTCATCTGGGTCAATCGTGATACCGGAAAATGGTAGTTTTTGGCTTAGTTTGTGATTACAGCAAGCAAAAGAAAATATTTTTTGTCTGTCATTTCGACCACGTGAGGAATTATTAGATGCTTTCACAGAATTTGTCGGTGTTGTGCCGTCACACCCAAAACATGTAGAATTTTATGATTATATTTTTATCAATTGTATTGAAGATGTCTTTTTTGCCCCATCACATTTGAACCTCTGAACCGTCTGATAAAACGACGTTGAGAACAAATAATGGAGCGAACGCATTTTATCGTAATTTGAAAAGCTTGTTCTATTCAATGAATCCTTCCACTTATACTTTGGCTGAAAATGTAAAACATTTCGTATTTCGAAACTTAGCTAAAAGTGAAAAATACCTAAATCATTGTCCAAAAGAAAGGGGAAAAAAACGCAGTTTTCTTCCACTAAATTCACTGCTCCTTTGCATCAACGTGTGAAACATTAGCATTTGTGCTTTTATCCTGTTTAATATTTAATGTTTATCTGGGTTTTGTCCTGTAGTAGTTCTGTTTTGTATTGTGACATAATTTCCTTTTGTGCTTAAACCCTGCTCCGCTATCTGGGCAGCCTTACATTCGTTTTGGAAACTGTATGAATGTAATTTTAAATCTCTTGTACCCAAAATTCTAATATGAGATATATTACAGGAAAAGGAAATATCCGAAACGGAAAAAAATTACAAAACATGTATATTTATTTACAATTAGCTGCAAGTTTCCGTTGATCTGTAATTAAATAACGTTTTGTCTATGTCACTGAAAATTCTCGGCACACTTATAGCAAATCTGCCAGCATGCTCTACAATGCAGTGGCTATTACATTTCTTGCAGTGATATCTTGAATGTTCCTTCTTAATATATTCTAAGATGCAGCTGATATAAAATTTGTGTTTATTTTCTGTGAGAGGAGAACACTCACTGATTACTTGATGAGTTTAAAATACCCGATGATATTTCTTGTTTACCTATATTTATATTTATTTCCCTTGTTATATTTTGATAGTAATAAAACAAATTTCCTGCAACTTGAGCACACTTATCACTTCAATACATATATACTTAACTATGTTGCTTTTATAAATGAAATAAATAATACTACATTAAAAGTAAAACATTAAAATATTAAGCATAGAATAATTTTCAGACATATAAATTTATGCAATATATCTCAAATACAATACTTCTAATCGTGTAACAATAAATAGGTATTGAACCCAACACAGATTTAATTCAACAAAGAAATCTAAAAATATAATAAAATGTCATCTGAGTACAATCAAGATTTCAATGACATTCTCGATTTTAAACTGACAGGAGCAATTAATTTTATATACTGGGAATACATATTTTAATTCTTATATGTAAGTGACAATGGAAATTTAGTAAAATAAGGTGTATATTGTAGATGCAATCGGTTGTGACTGCTGTTCGCAGTATCCGTTCAAAAATCACAAGCCTAAAGGGAAAGAATGACTTCTGTAAGCTGACATTTGCAAGAAAGGTGCTTTGATCATTGTAGTGACGTGTAAGAGCGCTGCAGGATATTATGTCTCCCCATCTCTTTTAGATGGCTTATCGTGCCCGGCTTTATAGCTGCACCACATCGTTAGGTTGGATCTGAAAACGTATTTGCAACCTAGCTAAAGTATTCCAGTATTACAAAGCATACTGCAGTCTTGGTATAAAGCAAATACTAGGGTAGTCTTTGTACCTTGAGCGTCGTGCGTCTTAGAACATTTGTTTGTTCTAATTTATGTTGTTATCTAGCGAAACGGAATTTTACCAGTGTAGAGCATACCCTTAGGCAGCGCTGTGGTTCGTTTTGTTCTAAAGCGTGAGTGCTGTGAACAAAGCAAATATTTCAGCGTCAAAAGTCGATTTCTCATTTCAAACGCACAAACAAAATAGTATCTGTGACTGCCATTACGTATTTGAATCACCTTCTGAAGGCTATAAGTAATTTATCTAGTGTTCAGTACTCATTGGGAACTAAACACTTTTGAAAAATCCATAAAGTATCGGAAAATTCGTTAATGACAGCAAGTTTATCAATTCTCTTCAGCTGATCACTATCATATCTCAAAACATTATAAATAAATAACCTGTTATGCTGAATATATGACTAACAGCTTTTGGGAAACTTTTGTAACACCTATAAATACAGAATTCAATGGAGAACTGTATCAAATATCAGTTGTCAATTTGTAAATTGCCTTTTTATTCGCTCGGTTTTTGTTTGCCTAATCAGTAACCATTCTTCTTATTCAATTAACAAGAAATAAAAACAATCAATCTGTGAGAAGCTGTGCGCTCATTTAGCACTTTGCTTATGATTCAAATAATCGAAAATGATGTCGATTTCGCGTTCCTGTATTTTCCGTTGGAGGTTCCTTCCGCTCATTTCATTTTATCTTCACAGTGTAGTATTAATTCGATGCAGTGTTCCTCCTACTTCTCCTTCTGTTCACTGTCATGACTATTTCTATGTGAATTTTCTGTTCCATTATTAGTTTCTTCTTCTTCTTCTTCTTCTTCTTCTTCTTCTTCTTTCTTTTTGCCTTCATTAAACTCAGACTATCATTTCAGTACTTATTCTGCAGTAAAGGTCCTTTTTTAAGATTCATTATTTTTTTTAACATAAAAATTAAATGTGCAAGAAGACGATCAGATAAAATGAAGTAAAATGAAAATTACTCGCACTTAGCACAATTTTAGTCCGTAAAAACGTAAGCCAATTTCACTCTAAACGCTCTGTACAAGCTCTGTTATAATGCTGATAATTTTTTTAAGTGTACAGGAAAGTTATGCAAAAGAAAAAACCTGATGTCATTTGAAGTCGTGGACCATGCATTAAATGCAGCTCAAATAGGCAACTTATCATACATTGAAATATATCTACATAATATACATTAATACAAATTTAGTCATAAAATCTGCGCCAAAGATCATAAGCTAGTTGTAGAGCTTGCAATCACGATACTTTTGTACGATTAACAATTCTGTAGGTCTTTGTACAGAAGAAATCAAAAGTCCTGTCTGTTGTGAAAAAGCCGAAGAGATATTTTGCAAGAATTTTCCAATCAATAATTATTATAATTTACAATCATTAGTGGCGAAAACCCTGCGCTGATCGTTTGGTTTTTAGGCTGAACAGTTCTGTCTCCTAAAATGTACTAAAATACATTATCAAATTGTCTTTACCTTTGACAATCCGAAGAGATCAATAGATATGAATCATAGAAGAATGATCGATTTTTAATTTTAAGCCTTTAACACGCATGCACACTGTTCCTAAATATTATCTAGCAAGTTACACAACCTCTCTGTCAGGAATTTGGCTGCTTCAGTTATGATTATTCCTGCTCCATAGGCCAAGATTACGAGTGCTGCGCATGAGCCAAATTTCCTATGACAATACTGAACTGTCATTCAGTACAACGACGGTATTTAAACCTATGTATATATTAATGGAAAGTAATACTTAATCATGTAAATCGTAGGCTTGTCTCAGAGACACGGTCCCTCAAAATGCATTTAATACATTTCCATCATTATAATTGTTTTCCTAATTATTCTAAGAACGCTACCAGTGATAAGAGCTATTTTCTGAAGATATCTGAAGGGAATAAGCTTGTCATAACAACACATAACAACAATGAGTAGGGAAATCAAGGGTGTATATATTTGAAGTGGTTATAAAGTTGGTTTGAACTGCTAAGTGTTATCGTAACTGACAGGGATTTGCAACACCAAGGCTTTATAAGGATTATAAATTTAAAATGTTTTTGCACGAGTTTAAGTGATAACGTTCACACGTGAAATATGTAGACTGAGACATACTGTTCACATCATTAAAATTCATTGTTTCCATGTATTAGTGTGTCAATTATAAACTGAAGCATGTGTGTTATGTTTTCTCATCATTAAGGACTGCCGGCAGATTTCTAGGATTTTTTTTGATTGATTTATTTATGGACGCTCTTTAACATCTCAGATCATCAGCGTCCCATTCAACTCAGGGTGTAAAACCGCCGACAAATTTTGCTCAGAGGCCTCTCTTTCAGGCTTGAGGTTCTTTTTCGTGCCGTAAATGTACGACACGGGACCCACATTTTACTTCCCTTCCGAAGGAAGCCATACTTAGGATTTTAACGCCCGAAAAAATCCATCGGTCCTGGCCGGGTTCGAACCCGTGTTCTTGGGTGTAGGAGGCAAATATGGTAACGACTACACCACCAGGACCGACTGATTTCTAGGAATACCGCATGTCTTCGTACTGAGGACGTTCAGTAATGGCTGCCGAACGGTGAGTTTCTGAGGTTCAGGTTGATCTCTGAATAACAGGAACGAGTGAGTTCTTTTGCTGAGTCCGATTCTTAGTCTCGAGATTGTAATTTGTTGTTTTATGTTGAAGTTTAGAGCAGAGTAGGCCGTATTCTTACGTTGTAAATTTTACTTTTTGGATTACTGAGCCACTATTCCACCCATTTTACTTTTTTTCCTTTGGATCTAGTCAATGACATCCTGATAGGCAGTGGTCATTTTTGGGTCGCTTTATGGTGTCTTGAGGCTTCTTTAGCTGTAAGGTCTGCAGGTTCGTTGCCCCATATAGGAGAATATCCACATCAAGGAAATCAAGAGTAAACTCCATGAGGAGGGTTGTGATTTCTTAGGTGAGCTTGTTTTCTGTTGAAATGTGTTGAACTGCTATTATTGCACTTAATGAGACCGTGAAGATTCTATCCTTGACTCGAGAGCAATGAAATGACTCTCTTGATAGCGAAAAGTTCAAATGATGAAGTAATGAGGTAGTTTGTAGAAATTGTATGCTCTGGATGAACTACTGCACAACCATTTACTTCATTCGGTGTATATTGGAATTTGGTTAGGATTACTAAATAGTTAATAGAAGAGCTTTTGTTTATTATCGTACTGACTCGCAGTCGTGTTTATAGTAGCAGTTATGACTCTACAGGGTATGGCTTGGTGTTATTGGTGGAATAGTGAAGTCCAATAAGTCGATGTATTTGGCAGTTCTCACTTTGAAGGGCATTTGGTGCGGGAAATGGGTTGAGTTCCTTGAGTTGTTTTGTTTGGTAGCGTGTAGTACTTTTATGATTAGTGCTTGTTTTGCACTACATGTTATGCTTAGTTATTTTCTCCTGAAGTCGAGGGGTAGTTCGTTTGTTTCAGTTTGTAGACTGCTGGCTGAGTTGGTGTGGAGTGCTCCAACGATTATTCTTAAGACTGTTGGATGGTTTTGAACATTTTGAGGATTGCTGCAGTGGCATAGCATTAATAGCCTAATTTGGAATCATAACTCCTCTATAGGTGTGTTGCCGGTTTTGCACGCATTTTATGCACGTTTGTGCCAAACATCTGTTCTTCCCTGAACTTCACCCTCAGATCCACGTTGAAACCCAATGTTCACGTCCTTTCTCCCGACTGGTTGAAACTAACGTGGAACTTCGAGAATCGCCATAACTTCATAAGTTTATGCTTCGACTTTCATGCTGGTGTTTTCTGCTGTCAGAGGAAGCACCGAGTTCATGGGATTAGCATCATATAGCCTGCAGTTTTAATTGTTAGGTCGTTGCTACCTCCTCGGGCCTGGGTTAGTGACCAAAGTAGCATGCAAATTTTAGAGCATTAATTTTAATTTCGTTTATATTAATTTTGTGGTAATTTTTATTATTTGTACAAAGTTCTAATATTTTTTATAAATTTGTAAATTGGAGGTCAGCATTGATTTAATATTAATGCATTTTTATGTTAGTTTTCTAACTTGCTCAGCCATTAAAGACTTCTATATTTATAAATTGCAGCTAAGCATTGGTTTAATATCCCTGACATTTTATGTGATTTTGCTAAAGTGCTTAGCCATTAAAACGTTCTATATTTCTGAATATAGCAGCTTGGATAAAATTAATAAAATTTTGTCAAAGGTAATAGCCTTTCTGAGTGAACGCTAAATGAGCTTTTTATGTTTTTTCATGTCATTTGTTATAATAAATTGAAAATTTGTGGATTTTTTTTCTCCCACATTTGGAAATTACCATTTCCCGGCCACATTCTAGAAACTTTCCTTAGTATCTTATTAGCGTAAATACTTATGCAGATATCAGCGGTAGGGTACTTTATAAGGTATGATATTTATTGAACGAAAAACGAAAAATACATAGCAGTGTTTAGTAGGGCTTTATTGTCGGCTCTCCAGTTTCTAGGCACTACACTGTTCTGTATATTTAATCTTATAATGTAGTCATTTTTGATATTTTAGATATGAAGTAGGAAGAATAATTTGCTATCGAACTGGATTACCAGTATTTTGATAACATTAATAATTTGCATATTATGTCCATTGATGTGCATTTAGGGCTTTCCATAGGTTGAATGATTCTTGATCGTGAGGATATGAATCCTGTGAACCCGGGCTATTTCTGCAGAATTTGTTTCAAAAGTGGTAGAATAGTGGTACTCAATAAATCAGGGTCACAAAATACTGGAATTGTATCATGCATACTTCTGAGTGACCTAATATACCAGTCAAAATTGTGTACTTTACTGAAAAGTTATTTCCTTGAGTTTTTGCTATGCTATTGGCTTTTTCATTTCAGCCAGCGCAACTCTCATGTAACACACACACACACACACACACACACACACACACACACACATTCTTTTTAGACCATTTTTTTTTTTTTTTTTTTGCTTTATCATGGAGCAGTTACCTGATATTTGGCGGTCCCGTAAGATAAATTTTAGAGTTATTAGTCACAGTAAAAGCTAGAGTAAACTGTACCATTGAAATATCTCTGTAAGAAATCGAATGAAACATGCGACATTTTCGGCAACAAGATGAAACAGCTTATTAGGATATATTACCATTGTATTATCCATATTTATACAAATAATGGATGCAAAAAGGAACATTAAGGAACTTTGTTTTATAGGGTAATAGTCGTGGAAAGCTGTTATAAATATTTATGTATTAATTATCATATTTATTAGCCTTAATTATTTTTATTATAAACTTTTGTTAACATAGGTAATGCTACAAGCAAAACGGATCAACAAATGTATGAATTGAAATAATTTGTTCCATCCGTTACCCATGCTAATGGATAATGCAAAATAATTCTTAAACACGCAATATATGCACTGAAGCTTTGATGGCACATGTATTAAGGCTATAGCTAAAATAAATAAAGAAGTCTCCATTCCAGAGATGCTTTACCAAACAGGGTGTTTGTAAGGCACCTGACAAGTGTTAAGCGAACTATCCAGACGCGTCCTCTTACGTTGATGTTATGATGTTGCGGCTATCGATATGAAAATGTTCATTCCAAACAACATTTTAGAACCGTGCTCCAATTGTACATGAAGATTTGGGTTACATTCGGCTCCAGGGTTCCGGTAACAATCTTGGAATTCAGACCAACGGTCAATTTTCGTCCAGCCCTTAGTTCGACATCTACCACCTCTGATAATAATGGAAACGACGCAAATCTTTGAAAAGCAAATAAGTTATTGGTTAACTGTGCCATTTGCTATTTGGAGATAATTTCTAAATTGCCTTTTCATGATTAGGGAATACACCTCTCACTTCGGCATTACGTCCCTACTGGGGATATAGCGTGTGTTGGCCAGCTATCCAAACAAATACAGAAACTAGTCAATGTTCTCAATGAGAGGAAGAGATTGGATCAGGGACACACTGTGCAACCAAGATTCCAAGATCCGGAGCTGTGAGACATGGAGGTTATCCTTAACATAATTTCCAGATAGAAGATCCCGACGCCGCCGTTGCCACCCTGCAATGAGTACGGGCACCTCAGAAGGATCGCTTCCACACCAAACATTGAGGCAGAAACAATTCTACGTGCAAGCCACCGCCACACCACACACTGCACCAGCCCACCTCACCTAACATTTTCGATCCCGGAACAGAGTCAATGGAATGAAATGAGGTGAAATGGGAGAGCGAAACATTTGTTGAAAGAAACGACAAATTTTAGAAACGCCTAAGCAACCGGGGGTAACCACAAATAAAAACTATGGTCAGGAAGGCCGAGTGGTTTGAACCAGTAACTTATCGAATGCGAATCTTAAGCGCTACCGCTTAGGCTAATTCCTCCATGAATTCTCCTTAAAAGCATATTTACATCAAAATTGGTAAACATTATTGATTATGTAAGTTATAGGTACTTTTATAACTAGAAATTTCTTCCGGGCTTCAAGATGTCCTCCGCAGGTGGGGATGAAACGTTTGGACTCCTTGGCTCCAACAGACCACGGCTTCCAAGCCCGGAAGAAATTTCTAGTTATAAATCTGACTCCGGCCGTGAAAGCTTCCGACTACTCTTATAGGTACTTTAATTTTCCTATTTATATGCGACGACAATATCATTTTGTACAAATGAGAGTGAAGAAAGTATCCCGAATTAAACCTATAAAGCTCCGAGCATACACATATAAGTATTAGGGACGGTGTTAAACTTTCTGAACTGGTATTATATTTTGCAAATTTTAAACTCCTTCTACCTCACAATTTTTTGCATATATATCCGCTATTTCCTTAACAAAACTATATACACTTAAGTGTAGCATTTATTAAATTAAATCTTTTTACTATCTATGACATAATTTAGAGCTAGAGATATATTTTCTATCTTTTGTTTTTCCTGAGCTCTTAATATCCTATGCTGACCACTCGCTATAGGTTTCAAAAAAACGTTAAACGAATAAATGGGTGAGTAAATCATCGAGAGTTTATTAGCAACTAAAATGTTTTATATCTTGAAATAAAGCAGAACTAATAAAAAGTGAATAATGAAAGAATGCTTATTATGTGAGTCACTTGACGTGATCGTAGTAAAATGACAAACAACCGGCCTAAAAGTACTCTCTCATACTCGGCCCTGATCCTTAAATTGTTTAAAATTATTTATTTTAATGGATAGTCCACAAAACACGACTAAACCTTTAATGGGATATGATATATATAATAGGGTGAAACGTACGCAATAAAAACGACATTTTTTTCACAAACATACATTCACATTGTTTTAGCTCTCAGCTTCGGTGTTTTAGAAAGCTTTGCAATATGTGAGTAATCCAACCTCGATACAAGATTATGTAATTGTACACCGGACTGGTGTGAGAACGTATTAAAAGTGTAAATGAACTATGTTGTTAATTTAGGTCCGCACCAAGGATTAATATTTATTCATGAAACCTTGCGCATCTGTGTTATACAAATGATAGCCTGATACTTTGTTTTTAGTATTTAGCTAAGTATAGCTAGGTTTTAAAGAACGAGTATTAAAATTAATGAGCATGAAATTTGCTAATGCAACATTGATGCGCATTGCAAACTATTACTGCAGCATAAAATTGATTTCATGCTAAGAAGTTTTTGCTTTAGCTATACTTTAATCACTTCTTTCAACACATCGGGGGAAACAACACACTCCGCTCCTCCCACAACGACAGCCAACTAACTTGATGTAGATATTTCATGCTCAGGTAGCACGTTCTCCCTCCATTTTCGTCTGTTTTTACAAGGCGAGTGGGGGTTTACGGTTGTTATACACGTACCATAATTTTATCAGGGAATACAAAATGCTACGTCCTTTCTAGAAAGCAGTAATTATATCAATAAACTTTAATTATGTTTAAATGCTGCATAACCTGTGAGCTACTTTTGTTTCGTTGTTTAAGAAAAATGTAACATTACTAACCAAATTCAAAGTCTACTGGTAATGGTATTTTTAATAGTGTTTAACGGTTGTTTTAACTACTGAGGTATCATAGGCGGCGCACACTGATGATACATGAAATGATAAACTGGGACCTGATATTTTTTAAAGAAGGAAGCATTTCAGGCCTAAGTTTAGAGTACCTCCCCGGCATTTGCCATTTATGGAAAATACCTCATTCAGGGAGGACAGTCTTGGTGGGAATCCAATCTCAGACCTCCCGCTCAAGAGTCGGCGCCTTAACGATTTCGGCCACCCGCTGATGTAGGTAACAGGATGAATTGAACGTTGATCATTGTTCCTTTTAGTAAATAATGACTATCGCGGATGATAAAAGATAACGCTATGATTAGTAGGTGCAAGTTATACGTATGAAAACTTGCGTTCTATATATGGTACACACATGTAAAAAATAAATCTCCTCTATATTGTTTCTTTAATGACCAGTTCCTCTCAGTTTAACGTTCTTGCATTAATAACAGCACTTAAATTATTGAATTTTATTTACAAGAATAACCATATTGCAAAAAGTAGATTTTTAGGAAAGAAATATTCAGTAGCCTGGAAATATTTTTGTAGTTTTGAGTTTGCACTGCCTTTTATATGTTACTACAGCTGTAATGAATTGCATGGCTATAGGGTGTCGAGCTTAATGTGTGAAAATAATACTTAAAATTGATTATACCCCGGACTGATTTTTTTGTAAGAAAATGGGGGACTTAAAGTGGACATTATACATATATTTCAGAAAATGATTTCTACACAAGATAAGTATTAATAAATGAACAACACTTTTATTCTAATAAACAATTATCATTTTATTATTTGCACTTTATTTTTCTCCACTGCAGTCATTTTCGTGTTTATTAGTTTGAGAGAGCAGGCTGAGGAAATACTCCCTGTTTGCAGGGTACCGCAGAAAACATAATTTTGTACATCTAGTTTTCGTGCAGGTAGGTTCAATAACTTGGTAGCTTTTTTCCGGGCATAGTTCCGCATTTAGCAATGCTGTCCCCTCGTTAGTGTTATTTACGTTGGTCGCCTATACTTACACTACAATCAACAGAGTAATTTCGCTATTTCCTTGAGCCCTCCCGCCTTTTGCTCAACGGGACTGGAAGAGTAGATTTGTTATAAAAGTGAACACACGATGCAACTTAAAATGCCATGTGGTTTATTGACGCTATACTACGGTACAACAACGGATTTTCTTGAGAAGCGCCGAATGTCGTGTTATAGTGACCTGGACCTATACAGTAATTTGTTTCCCTCTAGCGTAGACAATAATTACGATCCGGCCTTATGGCAATAGACTTTCGTGTTTATGTAAACTACCCCTTAATCATCATACGTACAGTTTCCGCGTCTCACGAGGCAAGGTATTGATTTTCTTCGCGAGCGAGCCATCGATATTAACTCTTAAGACACCAGTCACATGGTGAGCGCCGTACAAATAAGCGTAATTGTAGATAACTCAAATAACATTCAAAGTGGTGCCACGTGAGCAAATAACTCGAGATTATAACTTCAATAATATTGTCGATGTTTTTGTGCATCTGAATGTAATAACTTAGTTAGCATTACCCGACACGAGCACCTGTACGCGACAACTCCAGAGAAAATATCCCCGCACCTGTACGTTGCCACTTTGTAGAAGATAATTCTAAATAAGAATCTATCCCGAATCGCTTCTTTTTATACCCTTAACTCAACCTTACTCGACGTGGCCTACTTGCGCCAACCAAAAGCAAGCTCACGATCACCGCGACGCTTTGAAAATTTGAGATATAAGATGTGATTGTCTAGCTTGTAACCGATGACGTAATGTAGCGTGAAAACTCGGTGTCCAGAAGTGACCAAGGTACGGATTGTAACCATGCATAGCTGTAGCAGAGACATTAAATGCCATTTTAACATCCTTTCACTTTTCCCTTTTTGTTACGCAAAAGATTTTGCAATCTGGAAACTCCTCTCTGCCAGCTTCGAGATGTATTGCATTGCGAATATATGAACATTCGTATCCTAAGATTGTACAATAAAATATCTACTTTCTACATACATAGCTCATCACATGGTTAAGGAAGATTATTATAAAAATATTCACAAAATACTTATATTTTAGTAATATGCTAATGGAGGCCGCTGATACATTCTATCTCAAACTGGAGCTTAACTCTAGGTTAGGCGGTACCAGTACCGCTTGGTATTATTGCTAATGCATAAACTTTCCCGGAATCCGGTGTAGTTATGGTGTATTTTAACAAATTATTTTCTTTTGATATTTGTATCACTACATTCCCTTTTAGAATCATTGGTGTTTTTTTTTTTTTGCTTCAAAAAGTAAACAATAAAAGAAGATATATTGGACATAACCAGCATTAATTTTTACTATATGGAAAGGCGATGAATTCTTTCTAGTACTTCTCAGCAAACGGAGTTGCACAAGCTGAATTAGGCAGAGCAGGGAGTAAAGGAAAAATGATGACAAAACTCTGAAATATTGGTTTAAGATTAAGAATTTAGAAGAGAATTGTATTTTGAAGCATTGTATAGTGACGCAAGAGAAAGTGAGGGGAGGAAATACTTGGTTTAGTAGAATCAATGAGATATGGAAAAAACTGGCTTGGGTATGATGGAGCATGATAGAGAAAATAAAATTAGAGATTTTTGGAGAGAAGTAAAACAAAGAATTTATGATATGGAAAGACAAGAGATATTAGATAGTTTAGTAGTAAAAAGTCATTGAGGGTTTATAGAGGTTAAAGGAAATATGGAGTAGAGAGAATTGTTTAGAAGATGGGGACAGGTGAACGATGGAGGGAATCGCATGGGCCCGCCAGGGGTAGTGAATCTGAAAGGAATAAGAGGAGGTTTAAATATAGAATTATGTCCGATGTGTGGAATGCAAGAGAGTTACTGGCATATAATTGTGGGAAGTAGAGAAACTAAAGAAATGAGAACAAAACGTAGGATTGAGAAGTGGGATAACTTACCAATAGAGATAAGGGGAATAAGTTGGTGAATATGAAAACAAGGCAGAAAATCTTGGAGTTTGGGAATCATTTACGTAAGGTTAAAAGAAAATGGTTGAATAAAATAGTAAGAAATGAGGAACCAAATTGGGCAGAAACATAATTTCAATTAGTTTTTGAATGATAGAGAGACGGATCAGCACTGTGATATTGTTAACAGTTTGGTGTTGTTCATCGTCCACTGAAGATGCCAACCGAAGTAGTTGGTGAAAGCTATGGTAGTAATTTAAACTATGAACTACGGCAAAACAGCCCGGGAGATTTTAACTGTTTTAACTATAACACCGGCCGTGAAAGCCTAAGAAATACTAGTTTTTGAGTGAGTTAATTTTGTAGAATTAAGTTGCCTGATAGTTTAGTAACCGCAACGTTGAAACTTCGGGTCACTTGGTTACACAGCAACTCGGAAAATTTTACTAGTGTGACTATAGTTGTATTTGTTTGTATGACTGAGTGATTGTAAAAGAGTACTGGAAGCTTGTTGTATTATTAAGTGGAAATAAATTCAATTCAATTCAATTCTAGCCCTTTCTACAATTTTATCCAAACCATTTTCTACCTCGGCTCTATACTTTCTTTTAAGATTTTCTATAAGACTGAGGTCTTGGTCATTTGAAAGATATCAATAAGAACATACACCAAAAAGTATAGGAATTATTTCATTACACAATTCCTGGTTTGTCCAAAATGTTCTCATTGAAGATATCAAAATTGTCTGATCTCCATTCATGAGAGTTGAAGTATTTCACAAGCATTGAGGTTACATTATTTCCCCATGTTTTGTTACTAGTTCACTATAAACGTTTGTAGTGACAAAATTTTCCCAACAAAGTGAATGTCCCAAATAAAATACGTCACTGGTTTTGATGTGAGGCAGAGGTAGGTAGCTGCATAACATTGAAAGAAATACGTGACCTACCCTTTTGGAGCTTTCCTTTAGAACTTCTGCCTGTTTTATATGAAGATCTTTTTCAGACATTAGTAATTTTTCCCTCTCTCACTCTCATTTTCATAAGATTTCATTTTCAGCTTTAAGTCATCACACACTGAACGGATATCTCTTTGGAGTAAGCCAAATTGAATGTTAACTTATTTTTCTGAAAATTTTCCGGTAGGACCAGCTTATATGCTACACATAAGGAAGCTTTTTGGCATTGCTCTAATAGTTACATTTCTTTTACATAGAATCTATTAACTATTCCTGCCTGGATAATGAGATTGGAGTAATTTAAAAGAAGAAATATGATTTAAGAATTACGTTCTGAACGTGTGTGTGACTTTGTTTAGATATTTCCGCGTTTTCTTCTTAAAACTTGGGATGAACATACCTCACGGATCAAGTTCTGTTGAATTGTCCTTCATCTATCTCTTTTAATGCAATGAGTGTACAAGAACAGAGGCTTGGCTACATTGGTGTTGGGGGCGAGGGGAGCCTGCACTGTTTCAAGTCTTTTTGTTATTATTTTTATTTTAAATCTAATTTATAAATTATAATATGTAATACTTTGCATAATTGGACATATGGATCATGTGACATAATGTGGAATAGCTTTGAGTTTGGTAATTGTATACTGCAATATTTAAAACATCTCCCTTGTTCCACTGAAATATTAAACATTTCAATATGTTGTTTGAAACATAAAGGGAAGTAGTGGATTCTGTGCTTCCAATTTTCAACTACCCATTTTATAAAATTAATAAATAAAGTAGCAGCTCTATTTGTTGAAGTATCTAATCATACTATTTATCCCCTCGTTATTCCAAATACAAAACTGAGCCCCCCCCCTCTTGAGAAAATTGTGCCCACGCCATTGTTCATCACTCTGATGACCTGATCTGTTAAAGAGCGTCCATAAATAAAAAAAGCCATTGCTCAAGAATGCTTGGAATCATACAGGCATTTCATTATTCTTGTTCCTTACATTGCAAGAGAAGGAACATTATATTCAGCATCATCCTCAAGTGAAGCTTGGGAGATTAATGTGCTCTGAATCTTCGTCTCTAAGGAACGAGGAACTAATTCAACTCCGCAAGCCGAGAACTCTGCTCTTATTTAATTTTTCTTAAATGCCTAATTTACACGCATAACCCATTTCAAGGGTCTAGATCTGAATGAAAAGTATGAAAATATTTAAAATAACATATCAATAGTAAAATGCAATACACGGGATGTCATAATTGGAATTTTCAGTTATAACTGCACATTTAGACTGCTTTTAGAAGACTTTGTCGTCTACAGTAACAGTAACGTGTAGGTATATTAGAAAACTATAAGCACCAAGTGCTGATGGTCGAGCTACCCGATATGGTTATCAGCCTTTGATTTATTCCTCTTAATAACACATTCCTTCTCTTTACCTCCATTCTGTTCTGGAATCTCAATTGTAATTATCAATAGCAACAACGATGCTAAAAATTACACAAATAACAAAAACGACGGAAAATATGCAGGGTTTTGTAACAAAATATACTGTGTTTGCGCTCGTGAAACTGCTCTAATTTCAGACGCGAATAGCACAGTAATGATGCCTCTTTTCTTAAAAAAAAAAAAAAAAAAAGAAAAAAAAAGAAAGAAAGAAAGAAAGAAAAAGAAAAAAGAAAGGAAAATGGCAAGTAGATGATGGTAAAAATCAAACTTTTGGGCTATGATTATTCTTGTAAAAATAAAATGCAGATTGCATGTGTAGGTCAATCATTAGAAAATCTGCATTTAAGATATTTACAACAATTATTTAAACAAAAAGTTATAGAAATATACGCCATGGGAAACCAATTAATTTAATCTAGTATTTAAGTAAACAACTTTTGTACAAATTAATGCGTTTATGTGCAAAGGAATACCATTTGTACGTGGGCTTGCAGCTGGGGTAGCCTGAAGCGCCTACCGCAAGCCAACAGTATCTAATAATTATATACTATGTATAGTATATATACTATAAATCTACAATGATATGTGCCTGCTACTGCCGTCATAACAAAGGAGCCCATATAACATAGTTTATTTTTAGTTTCAAGTTCTTACAAGCAACCCCATCAACTACTACACAAATCTTCCCTGGGAAAGGTTGGCCTGCTCTTAGACATTTATTTGGTCAGGAACATCTGCTGAAAGTGCAAGAAATGAAAGCAAGCTGGAAAGCAATTTATATGCGTTTCTGTTGCTTCATTCCCGATGGTAAAGTTTGGGATGTTAGATGGAAAAAATATGTGAATTGAAAGCCACGCCCTGTCAATGTCGGTGGAGATACCATTGCATTTGGAACAAAGCCATTGCTCTGGTCATACGTTGAATTACACTTCATGGTTTTCCGACGACAGGCTACACATCTAACATGGCTTTGTATTCGTCACAGATGTCAATTTCAGAGTACTAGATATATACAGAATGTTTGCTTGTAAGCTATGAATAATACAATCAAACAAATTGTGCAATATAATATTAATACTATAATCAAAATGTTTTTCATTATTTCTTCGCATATCTTTAGGCCATTCGTTCCTTCTCATGTTCTCTTATAGCAAATGTTAAAAAATTAGCCAATAAAAGCGCACTCAGGTCAATATTTTAAAAACAATAACGCAGTTTAAGGTTGGAAGTTAAGTGCAAGGTAATAAGTAAAAGACTATGTTTGCTGTATTTGCATATCCTGAATGATTTTTAGATTATTTATAGTTTCTATTTACATTTGCTATAGACTTCTGGAGAATCGACGAGTTTCTAAAATGTTCCTAGTTGGCCTTCACATTCCGCTGAACAGACTATGAGGAGCTTTTAACTTGGACTGCTTACAAATAATAACAAGGATTTCAGGTCTCGCTGACGTTATTTTTAGTAACTCCGGAGAGAACACGTAGGTTAAATTAATGTAGTATTATGGAGCAATAAATTTGGCATTATTGTGAAATAAACATCCAAATCTCGCAGGGTTTGTACCTAAGTACTTTCAAAACTATACGCACATCTATCATACTATTTTAATACTGTCATTTCTTTTTTAACGATAAAATGTAACATTTGCTGATGAACTAACACTAACTTTGGTAGATACTTACTGAATACATTTATACTTTTAAATTTGTTACCTTTGAATGCATCAAATTTAAGATGCAAATTGTCATAATTTATAATTTTTAAATACAATAGCGACTGAGAGAAGGAACACGTTGAGACTGGAGAACAGCATGTGTATTACGGTTTAGCGTGCTACAAAGTAATCATCAGTAGCAGATATTGTGTACCTATATAAGACTTAAACATCAAGGAAGCGTTAATATCAGTGAGACAGAAATGATATAGAGGAGCAGCTATGGAAATAAATTTAATAATGTGTATGCAGAGGAAACCAGAGGATTAGAAATGTAATTTTCTGTATTGAGGGGAGGGGAGTGAACGAGACAGAAAAAATAGCGCAAGCTCAGTCAATATTACCAGAAAGAGCGTAAGCTCAGCGAAATGTACTCCACAAAGGTCGAAGATAAATGCGTAATCTGCTGCTTCAAACCCAGGAAGATACTGAATACATAAAAGGTACAAAATATTCACCCTCTGAGCTCATGAACAGAGTTTCAACTTGTTAACTGGCGGAACTGTGCCATTCTTGGAAGTGACAAGCTACATGGATGGGACATTGCCGGAATTTTAATCAGGTTGAAAACTTTAGGTATTGATGAATTCTGGGCTTACTTCTGCTGTCATTAAATTCGTTCTATATGGCGTTGGAATGGGACACCAAACGGTTACATAAATGCAGTAATGTAATCTCGCTAGGTTCTTCAAGAGATAATTTGATTTCAATTTGTATTAATAACAGACAAATATTAAAAAATTGATTTGTAAAAGGGAGGATAAAATTAAGAGCTAATTCTGTGCAATAAATGCAGCATATAATATTAATTTCGTCTTATATGAGACTATTATTGAACCTATTTTAATCAGTGATAGAGAATCAAAGGATATGACACACACAGTAGGTATAAATGCAATCGAATGTAATTTCGAGATGTATCCGGCAAGAATCGGTGACAGGCTAGCAAGTTGGTAATGTATGATAGTGCGGAAACAGGCAGCCTTCCCTCAGCCTGTTATTTTATGTTTCGGGGGCAGATGAGTATACGCAGAATTTCTACACTTAGCGTACAAATGGTTGTCCTAACTGCCTACAAAAGAGAAGAAATCTATTCATAATTCTCCTTCATACTTCCTCCAGGCCTAGACTGACAGCGTTTACAATTCCGGGGTGTTTAAAAAGGGCGAACTCTGGTATTGTAGTAATTAAACTTGTCTATTTCTACTTTAAACAATGAAACAATTAGTATAATTTAGCAGCCAAGCCTAGTTTTGTTAAACATTGCTTCAAATATTTTATGGACACTCCTACATACATTGTATGTTAGTAGTCATGCATATTATGGGTAATTTTTCGTCCAACTTAATACATTTCTTCCTTCGTTTCTTACCTCCCAAATTTAAAATAGATCTGAGTAGAGATAAGTCACTGATTTTTGGCTCTATAATCAATTTCCTTTTTAATTCACATATTTTAGGATGCGGATGGCTCACTAATTTTTCAGATTTAAATCCTTCAACTACATTGTTCGTTAGTTGCAGTAGTTGACGGCAGTTGAAATCAATTTTCAACAATATTTGGGGGTGTTGGTTATGATACTATATCCACAGTATATGCTTGATATTCCAAAAGAAGGTAACCGCAACATATACACATTGATCACCTATGGCACTAATATGTGTTTTACGTTTTCCTGTGCATGGCATGTTCCTCACGTGTATCATTCTAGTGACCATCGCATCGAACTGCTTCCCTGTCACTCTGTACAGATCTGACTCAAACTTTTCACAAAGTTGGTGCAGACTATGAAAAAAGGGGGGGGGGTATGAAACACTGTTGTTTCGGAATCCTTCACAAAAACGCAGCATACAACGACAAATCAGGTCTCCGTGAAGGATATAGAAAATCTGGGTGTTTACAAGGAAGCCCAACTAGGAAACAAATGTTGGAGTAGGCACCATGACTAATGTGAGAGGTCGTCCCATCATGTTGAAACAGTTTCTTGATGATATCAAGGTTGTTCCGCATTCAAAATATGTGCAAAACCCCTGGGAAAGGTTCATTATCTTGCCCCTTAAACACGTCTAACGCCACGTTAATTCTGTTCCGACATGCATTCTCAGTGATGCTATGGGAAGACCCACCATCCCACACTGTCACTTTCTACGAATGTAATGCGCACCTTACACATTAATCGCGTTTTGTTACAACCGAGAAAAGGAACACTTTGTTTATTGACATGACCACTCAGTAGCATAACACATTCGTCAAAGCAACACCAGTTTAGAGATACTGGGGAACTTGGTACACATTGAACATAACACGTACAGAATATTGGACTCGTGAAAATACCATAAGCGCGCTGCAATATTCCCAAGCATCGTTTACCACTGCTGCATGCTATACCGAGTTCTCTCTTGATACCCGAGGCTCGTTTGTTTTTCTACCGAGTTCTCTCTTGATATCCGAGGCTCGTTTGTTTTTCTAGTTCGGCCTTCAAGACTTCATTTTCTAGTGATTCTCAACTGAACCTGTCCTAAACATGTCTACCATTGAAGAATTGTTTTTTCTCTTTTCGATGATAGTGTTTTTTTTAAATTTCTTTTCGAAAATCATCAACACAATAGTTAACGACGGTCCACCATTCTTCCCAGCACCTTAGCTGCGAAAGTAATGTTCCATACATGCTCTGATATGAGGTACTGCGGCAAAGTTAACTCAGTTTCTTTACAATTTGTAACAAAAGAAAATTGGTTTAATAATTTACGTTGCAAATGATCTTTTAATTTCGGCCACCTGTACATATACCTAATACGCAATCTGTAACATCAATTTGAAGAAAAGCATTAATGTTTAATGCTAGAATGCGAAGCAGGAGTGAGAAACACTTTTAGCCACTACACTTTACACTATATGGTCGATGCCAAGAAAGAAGTGATTTAAATCCCCAAAGCCACTCGCAAAGCGTGTGTTTTATCTCTAAGCGACGTCTTCATATACGTAATTTTTTTTGTTAACCCATCCCTTATAAGTCAAACGGTACACTTGGCGATATCGACCCATGTGAACCGCGCTATTTTTGAGAAGTGTTTAACGCCCGTTTTTTGCCTCTGAGGCACCACAGGCGGTGTACACTGAAGCATGAAATGAAATGACATATTGGGAGAGAATTTTTTAAAGGAATGAAGCGTTCCAGGCCTAAGTTTAGGGTACATTCTCGGCATTTGCCAATTATGAGGATTGAAGAAAACCTGGAAAAAAACCTCAATCACGGAGGACGTTCCTGGTGGGATTCGAACACTAGACCTCCCGCTCACGAGTCCGCGCCTTAACGACCTCGGCCACCCGTGGCGGTGAACCGGGCTCTAAAGTTAACTGGTGATAGATATTTCCTGCTCTTAGAGGTAGTGGTAACCATACTTTCCCCGTAGACCAAAGATCGCGGGTTCAACCCCAGGCAGGATCGATGGATTTTTTTCGAACGTAAAAATCCTAAGTATGGCTTTCTTCGGAATGGAAGTAAAGCCGTGGTCCCCTGTTGTAGATTTACGATATGTAAAAGAACCTCAAGCTTGAAAGAAGAGACTTCTGAGCAAAATTTGTCGGCCGTTTCACGCCCTGAATTGAATGGGACGCTGATGACCCGAGAAGTTAAAGAGCGTCCATAAATAAAACAAATCAACGAATCAACTGCTCTGAGAGTGCGCTCAATTATATTTTCCAGCTATACTTTCCCGAGTGTGCAACTCGACTAATACATTAAGTGTGGTGGAGACATCAATAGAAGAATTCAAAAGTGCAAACGTTAGGTTCCTTTTACAAAACGTATGTCTATAAGTTCATCAAATGATTGTTTAGCTTTTAGTGACTATATTTTAGATAATTATGTAATAATGAAAGTGCCCCTTTTTATCCAATAATTTACATCGAGCCACCAGGGAAGTTACAAAGAACAACAGACAATGCATGAAGCTTTCATAACAATTTAGCTCTTTTATGCAGTGAACCCTCCCGTGTTTCTACTAATACATTTTTTAAAACAAACACAGACTAAAACAAAACTTAAAATAAGAACTTTCCATCAAGAAAGGAATGTCGTGAGGATGCGTTTAGAAAGGGAGAAACGAAAATTGCTGATGCAGACGTAAGCCTCCTACAAGTAGAAAGAGATTTCTCTGGCAACGTTTTTAAAACTCATCGGCTAAAGGCTTCAGTTTTAGGTACGCAGGTTTTTTTTTTTTTTTTTTGTTGTTATTTTTGTTCTTTTTTCATCCTGTTATTCCATCTCAGTGTGCAGATTTCAGTCTTAAGAGCTTGCAGCTATAATGTGGTGTGCGATTTAGGACTGCTACTCGTCATAGTGTGTAGTTTTGTCCTGTTCCGAACCAAATAACTCTGGTAATAGAGTTGTAATGAACGGTAATAAACTATACATTTATGCTTATGAACCTTACCGTAAATGAATAAAAGCGTTAAGTAGATCTTCACATTATTGGTACTAAACTTGTGACTGCAAATGGCACTGGTTATCCTAGACCGCATATAAGACCTACTATTAAAATTGAACAGGGCAATCTTTCAAAACACAGTCAACACCCTTTTCTATGATAATGGGCTCACTCACTTCTGAAAGGGGTAAAACTACTTTGGAAATTTCCTTTATTATTTATTTTTCAATCGTTTTGTTTCCTACCAGGTATTGTGTAAAATATGCGATCACAGGGATGGGGAGAACTAAATCGCTCCTGCGTGTGATTTGTTTACTTGGTTAAGTCAATTGGTAGGATGTATTAACTTGTTGGTTGAGTTCCAGACAACAAAAATGCAGCAATTGTTTGTGTCGGTACGCTTGTAGCGTCATAAAAAGAATAAAAAACAATGCTATTGTGATAGAGCAATGCTTTGTGAACGTGGAATAATTTTGTTTGAGATATCAGGTTTCAATTTCAGATTTCACAAAAATCTATAGCATGGAATTGAAAGGTGGACTTATTGCAAGAATAAACGTAGGCGTCTTAAAAGTAGGCGAAAAAATTGAACTGTTTCATACAACACAATCATGATATGAAAGTGTACTGAATAGGTAGAAATTTAGTAACTCTGAAAAGAAAAGCCACTGAAGATCCGTGTGAGAGGCGCAATAAAATCGTACATAGTTGATGAAACCAAATGTACCTATGTTGACAAGATATGACGTAACTCTGATCAAAAACAACATATATCATACAAGAGGTAAGTTATGTCCTAAGGTACCAAAACAGATACAGGAGCAGTTACATAACTGGAAAAAAATTATGAAAAATTGCGAAAATGTTATATTTGTTAATGATATGGAGAATCATATCGTGAGTTTTAAATTACTAAAAGTAATTTATAGTGCTTATGTAACAAGAATTTTTGAAGTTGACTCTATAATCTGCAAAGACCTAAATAATATCTTAAATTATTTTGAAGTAAATGAGATCTTCGGGCATGATGAAAGTAAATTTAATGAACAATATAAGTAACCCATTTTACAATATACGATTTTTAACATTCTAAATGTTTGCTAGGTACCTTAAAAATTACATACAAATTGAAAGGAGCACTAAAAATAATAGAGGCACTCAGACCACAAGGGACTAAAGCGCAAAAATAAAGTTCAGAAAAATATTTGTGAATTTGTACTCAAACTCATGTTACCATTTTATACATCCTGTATTATTTATAAAAAATAAGATCCCTTTTTATGTTATCAAATTTTTAAGATATTAAGCAATTATTATTTATAAGTATATTCGTTCACATCTTCATCAGAAAATGTCTACACTTTCATTTTATATAAATTTTGTTAATACATTATTTGGAACTGTAATTATAAACTACATAAGCATTATACTCATAAAAAAGTCATTATATCATTTCACTGCATTCAATATTGCACCCATCATTTTGCATTATTTGCGATTTAAAGTTCACATAAAACATTTTTCCAATTATGCAATAATTTAATCAAGTCAGTGTCACATTTATATTTTCCTTCCACATGAGCATGGGATTCACCAGTTCTAGGCATTTACAGCAGAGTTTGTTTTGTTGCCGTTGATATGTTTTGGAGATAGTGTTCCCTCTATAATTCCAGTGAAGAGTATGTTTCTTAACTTTGGACTATGTGCTGAGAATCTTGGTAATATCACATTTCTATAATTTAATTTTGCTACATGTATATCAACTTTATCCCGGTAAGAGTGAAAAGAGTTTTTGAAATTTGGAGCCTCCATTTTGTGAGAGTACAAGGTTTTGTGTGCCTAGTCTTCTCAAATAAATGACTTCACCCATCTGGAGAAAAAATGAAAACTATTTTCCTTTTTAACTGTTTTATGTCAGTTAACAGTCAGCATTGCAGGACAAGATTTTATCACAAGAAATATCACGAGAGTGTCTGAGATTGCCGATATTCACGAACGTTTGAGTGAATTTAACTGTAAAGCTTAGACCCTCGATTGACATTTATTAGGACATTTCACGAATATAAAAAAATTTAAATATAATTTCAATGAACTTGGCTTACAATATTGTAATACTTGTACATTTGCATAAAGAATAATAAAATTTTCAAACTGTCTAATAACATACGAATGTCGATTATCAGTAATGTCAATAGAGAAGAGTCAAATATGGGTTTGGGGCATGAATAAAATAAGAATGAAAGCATATTTATATTTTGAATCATAGAGAATATATGCTGCGGATTTTTTTTTTTTTTTCCCTTTCTCCTTCGAATTATGTTCCACAGTTAATCATGAATTACTTTGTCAAATGCTTTTACACAGTCTATAAAGAGCATGCTTCGTTGTAGACTATATTCTCGTCTTTTCTGTATAATATATTGTATTATAAATACACATTCAGCACAATATCTACCACATATAAACCCATATTGTTCATGACTAAAAAAAAAATTTAATTACCATATTAAGTTGTCTATTCATTCCTGTTACCTTTCTCGAAAAAATGGCACCTAGAACTATTAAGAGCCTATAGCACGCGGTTCGACCTCGAGATTTTAATATATATATATAAAAGAAAAATAAAAATAAAGTAACATTATTAACAATGTAACAAATTAACAGTAATTATAAAAGAAGAAAGCAATAAAACACTAAGAGAAAGTCACACTTGAAATAATCCCAAACCCGTATTTGGCTCTGCTCTGTTGGAATTACTGATAATCCACATTCGTATTTTACTAGATTTTTTGAAAAGTTTCCATTTTTTTCTTCAGATGGATGATGTCAATTTTTACTACTGAGGCACCACAGGCGGTGAACACTGATGATACATGCGATGAAATGATATATTTGGAAAATATTTTTTTTAAAAGGAAGGAAACGTTCTAGGCCTAAGATTAATGTAACTCCTCAGAGGACGGTCTTGGCGGGATTAGAACCCCAAACCTCCCGCTTACAATTTCGCGCCTTAACGACCTCAGCCCCTCGGATGAACGAATGAAAATTTTTATACACTGCTGGATTTCTTCCAACTTCCGAACAAACTCTAAACCGTATGCTCTGTTACTGAAGCATTTGTTGGACGAGTACTGTAAATACGCATTAAATGTACCACCACCATGGGTACATTTTGTGATTTTGAAAAGCAATTTTGAACAGGAAGAACGGTCCTAGTGGGAATTGAACCCCCAGACCTCCTGCTCACGAGTCCGAGCCTTAACCTCGGGCATGTGGCGGTCCTGCTATGATAAGCAGTTACGGTGAACATACTAAAACAAAGATTGTGATCTTCAAGAACGTAACCATTTTTAGTAAAGCAGAGTCTTGAATATAAGCTGAACAGACGCTTAATACCGTGAAAAATATGGTGTACCTTGGTCTCATCCTTTCGAATGGAAGATTGGCGAAAACATTAATGGAGGAAACATAAAGCGAATATGACAAGCACAGAAACTCTCCATATACGAAGCAGAATTCCAGAAGTCCGGTAAGGCTGTTAGATTTTTATTTATTTATGGACGCTGTTTAAGATCTCAGGTCATCAGCGTCCCATTTAATTCAGGGCGTGAAACGGCCGACAAATTTTGAGGCTTGGGGTTCTTTAATCGTGCCGTAAATGTATGACACGGGACCTACGGCTTTACTTCCCTTCCGAAGCAAGCCATACTTAGGATTTTTACGCCCGAAAAAATCCATCGGTCCTGGCCGGGTTCAAACCCGCGATCTTGGGTTTAGGAGGCAAGTATGGTAACCACTACACCACCAGGACCGACAGGGCTGTTAGAGGCAGTATATGAAGTACTAGTACGAACTATAATGACTTAAGGGTCCGACACTTTGGGGGGGAACGAACAGAGAAATTGGATCAGTTAAGGACGAGTTTTCAAAAATGTATTTTAAGAGTAGTGACGGGAGCAGAAATTTGCTAAGCCCTTGGGGAATTTGGTGCCTATAGCGAGAATATAGAATACAGGGTCCGAGCAATAAACTACTGGCTATGAATTGTTCAAGGAGATCAGAACTAATTAGGGCTATCTGTTATCATAAGCAATTAAGAATGGCGGGGGGACAGGACCTAGATTTCAATATAAGGATTTTGGAAACTGTAGGAATGGGTAACATTTGGATCGCAGGGTGGGAAACAGGAAAGGGACATGGAGGAAAATTAATCAATACTTGAGGAACATGAATAGACAGCTGACTCTTTCAGAGTGTACAGAAATATTTCCGCTGGAAATATAATAGTGTTTAACATCCATTTTTACTGCTGAGGCATCACAGACGATTAATCGGAGCCGAAATTCGGGTGGGAGATAGAGTGTCACATCCGATCAGTGCCAATGTCCACAATCAAGAATCGCTTAGCGTAGATTAGGCGTGGTGGATGACCAAAGTAACAGAGGGGGCACGAGAACCTCCCTATACATGCGGATTTTTTTTTGATTGATTGATTTGCTTAATTATCCAAATTTGAGACAAAATATAACTTTCATACACTTTTTCATAAATGTGGTTTTTCACATTTTATATTTCATAAACCTAGGACAGATACACGTCGAACCTGAAATAAATTGAATTGTGAGATCAAAAGTTCTCCTCCTAATAAATCACAACTTTTTTACATTAGCGAAAAACTAAAAATTCCTAAGCTTTTGTGAAGAAAGAAATGAAAGAGTCACAGTTGCGTGTATGGATCTGGGGCGGAGAAGTTCACTTTCGTTACTTGAGAAGTTCTCACGACTGACCCTTTTTCCTTACGCCTCCCAATGAGGGCACCTCCAGGAGGAAGGAGAGGGACACACAGGGGGGCCAAGATCTATGAGCGGTAACTGTGCGAAAGCAGCTGGGGTCGCTAACACTTTACCGAAATCGGCGGAGCGCCTACACGACCTGTACGAGCTCTCGGAAGGTTTAATTCCATTCCAAACGTTCGGGCAGAAACCTTTCCAAAGCGCAAGCCACCATCACACCGCTTCAGCCCACCACACCCAGACACTTTCGACTCTGTAACAAAACCAATGGAAATAAATGGCAGAATGACATTCGCATTCGCTTAAGTGACTAGAGGAAACCACGTAAAAGTTCAAGAACAGAATGGCCGGCCCAACGGATATTGATCCATTCATTACCGACTGAGTCACCGAGCTCGGTCAGTTTTGAAGGAATACATGCTGTGTGTCAATAGATTTGCAAGTGCTATATACTCCTACTCTGACACAGCTACGTGTACTGCTCAAGACAACTGATCAACTGCCGGCAAGGGTGACCGAGGTCGTTAAGGCGCGGACTCGTGAGGGAGCTCTGGGGTTCGAATCCCGCCAGGACCGTCCTCCCAGTTTGAGTTTTTTCTAGGTCTTCCTTAGTCCTCATAAATGGCAAATGCCGGGGAGGTACCTTAACTTAGGCCTGAAACGTTTCCTTCCTAAAAATTATCCTTCCCCAATTTATCCTTTGATATCATATATCATCGGTTTTTTTAATGGAGTTTAACGCCTGTTTTTACTACTGAGGTACCACAGGCGGTGGACACTGATGATACGCGAGATGAAATGATATATTGGGAAAGGATTTTTTTAAGGAAGGAAACGTTCCAGGCCTAAGTTTAGGGTACCTCCCGGCATTTGCCACTTATGAGGGCTGAGGAAAACCTGGAAAAACCTCAGTCAGGGAGGATGGTCCTGGCGGGATTGGAACCCCAGATCTCCCTCTCACGAGTCCGCGCCTTAACGACCTCGGTCACACGTGGCGGTATATATATCACCAGTGTCCACTACCTGTGGTGCCTGTGTAGTAACGGGTGTTAAACACAATTCAAAAAAAAAAAAAAAAAAAAAAAACAGCCAAGTACAATTTCAATGATCGGTCATGTTGGAGACATGGCCATTGTTTATGTGCATGCGGCACGAGAGTTTAGCTTGGTGTTTCGGGAACGAAATTGTCTCACCTTTTTTAAAATAATCTTATCAGCAATCAAAAGGAAGAAAAATGTAATTGTTTGGTGTGATAACCGTGCCGGAGAAAACAAAACCGGATGATGATGAAAATAATAAAGGCAACAACAACAACAACAACAATAATAATAATAATAATAATAATATTAATAATGACATTTATAATAATGGTGGTTATAATAATATTGGCAATTATTTATTTAATGTCCAAAGGAGTTTTGACACAATTGGTATGACATTTTTATATGTGGCCACCACTACATGACTTGTAATTTTGGAGAAGAAAACAGCAGCAAATCCATAGTACCTTAACATATGCATGCAATTTGAGACGGCATTTTCCCATCCTCAAACCCCTGGATAATTATCATTACCATTGCAATTAAGTTTATACATATTATTTCATATTAGTTTGTACTTATATCTTGTAATGTATATTTCACATATACTCATGTTATGTTTACTTAAGGTAACGAGTGTGTATACTAGAGAAGTTTATAGCTCTAACCATAATAAATCCCAAGGTTACTTTGTTTATTGACGCAGGAAACCCAGACCTGCAGCCCATTGTGAAAATTTGTATAGGTTTACCCTGAGTCCCGTTGGGTTTGTGGAATGAGGAGATTTAAGCATTTCTAAAAGATGCGCCACTAGTGCATTCAACTGGAAGTATCGCAGGGTGTCATCTAAAGACACCGGAGATATCATAATATTGTTGTGTAACACAAGGCCACTCATCTTCCACCTCCTACAAAATAACTGTTCAATTTTTTTTTATTGATTTATTTACGGACGCTCTTTAACATCTCGAGTCATCAGCGTCCCATTCAACTCAGGGCATGAAACGGCCGAACAATTATGCTCAAAAGCCTCCCTTTCGGGCTGGAGGTTGTTTTTCGTGCCGTAAATGTACGACACGGGGCTCACGGCTTTACTTCCCCTTCCCTTCCGAAGGAAGCCATACTTAGGACTTTTACGCCCGGAAAATCCATCGGTCCTGGCCGGATTCGAACCCGGCATCTTGGGTTTAGGAGGCAAGTATGGTAACCACTACACCACCAGGACGGACTAACTGTTCAAGATAGTAAACAATGTTAATAAAGACGCTTGAGAGTATACCAATCAAAAATAGCGAGAGGTAGCAAAAAAAAAAAAAAAAAAAAAAAAAAGTCGAAATCTTAGTTCAAGATTTTCAACTAAGGACCAGCGTCCTGACTTTGGACTGTAACGATTACAACAAAACACATAAAATTCAAAGTCCAAAAACAGTTAACAGTAAGAATAACGGATCATATATAGTGAAAGGGCAATCCGCAGAGTAATCGTGAAAGAGCGAGATAACAGTCAGTAGGATAATTGTGTAATAGCCAGAACAATTAGGAGTAATAGTAAGGAACAGTTATAGTGAGAGAACAGTTAACAGTAATAGTGAGGGAACAGTTATAGTGATAAAACAGTAGGTAGAGTAATTGTGTAATAGAACAATTAACAGTAATAGTAAGGAACAGTTATAGTGAAAGAACAGTCGGTATCGTAACCGAGTAATAGAACAATTAACAGTAATAGTGAGGGAACAGTTGTTGTGAGAGAACAGTCGATATCGTAACCGTGTAATAGAACAATTAACAGTAACAGTGAGGGAACAGTTGTAGTGAGAGAACAGTCGATATCGTAACCGTGTAATAGAACAATTAACAGTAATAGTGAGGGAACAGTTGTTGTGAGAGAACAGTCGATATCGTAACCGTGTAATAGAACAATTAACAGTAATAGTGAGGGAACAGTTGTTGTGAGAGAACAGTCGATATCGTAACCGTGTAATAGAACAATTAACAGTAATAGTGAGGGAACAGTTGTTGTGAGAGAACAGTCGATATCGTAACCGTGTAATAGAACAATTTACAGTAACAGTGAGGGAACAGTTGTAGTGAGAGAACAGTCGATATCGTAACCGTGTAATAGAACAATTAACAGTAATAGTGAAGGAACAGTTATAGTGAGAGAACAGTCGATATCGTAACCGTGTAATAGAACAATTTACAGTAATAGTGAGGGAACATTTATAGTGATAAAACAGTAGGTAGAGTAATTGTGTAATAGAACAATTAACAGTAATAGTGAGGGAACAGTTGTAGTGAGAGAACAGTCGATATCGTAACCGTGTAATAGAACAATTTACAGTAATAGTGAGGGAACAGTTGTAGTGAGAGAACAGTCGATATCGTAACCGTGTAATAGAACAATTAACAGTAATAGTGAGGGAACAGTTGTAGTGAGAGAACAGTCGATATCGTAACCGTGTAATAGAACAATTTACAGTAATAGTGAGGGAACAGTCGATATCGCAACCGTGTAATATAACAATTAACAGTAATAGTGAGAGAACAGTTGTAGTGAGAGAACAGTCGATATCGTAACCGTGTAATAGAACAATTTACAGTAATAGTGAGGGAACAGTCGATATCGCAACCGTGTAATATAACAATTAATAGTAATAGTGAGAGAACAGTTGTAGTGAGGGAACTGTCGATATCGCAACCGAGTAATAGAACAATTAACAGTAATAGTGAGGGAACAGTTGTAGTGAGAGAACAGTCGATATCGTAACCGAGTAATAGAACAATTTACAGTAATAGTGAGGGAACATTTATAGTGATAAAACAGTAGGTAGAGTAATTGTGTAATAGAACAATTAACAGTAATAGTGAGGGAACAGTTGTAGTGAGAGAACAGTCGATATCGTAACCGTGTAATAGAACAATTTACAGTAATAGTGAGGGAACAGTTGTAGTGAGAGAACAGTCGATATCGTAACCGTGTAATAGAACAATTAACAGTAATAGTGAGGGAACAGTTGTAGTGAGAGAACAGTCGATATCGTAACCGTGTAATAGAACAATTTACAGTAATAGTGAGGGAACAGTCGATATCGCAACCGTGTAATATAACAATTAACAGTAATAGTGAGAGAACAGTCGATATCGTAACCGTGTAATAGAACAATTTACAGTAATAGTGAGGGAACAGTCGATATCGCAACCGTGTAATATAACAATTAATAGTAATAGTGAGAGAACAGTTGTAGTGAGGGAACTGTCGATATCGCAACCGAGTAATAGAACAATTAACAGTAATAGTGAGGGAACAGTTGTAGTGAGAGAACAGTCGATATCGTAACCGAGTAATAGAACAATTAACAGTAATAGTGAGGGAACAGTTGTAGTGAGAGAACAGTCGATATCTTAACCGTGTAATAGAACAATTAACAGTAATAGTGAGGGAACAGTTGTAGTGAGAGAACAGTCGATATCGTAACCGTGTAATGGAACAGTTAACAGTAATAGTGAGGGAACGGTTGTAGTGAGAGAACAGTCGATATCGTAACCGTGTAATAGAACAATTAACAGTAATAGGGAGGGAACAGTTGTTGTGAGAGAACAGTCGATATCGTAACCGTGTAATAGAACAATTAACAGTAATAGTGAGGGAACAGTTGTTGTGAGAGAACAGTCGATATCGTAACCGTGTAATAGAACAATTTACAGTAACAGTGAGGGAACAGTTGTAGTGAGAGAACAGTCGATATCGTAACCGTGTAATGGAACAGTTAACAGTAATAGTGAGGGAACAGTTGTAGTGAGAGAACAGTCGATATCGTAACCGTGTAATAGAACAATTAACAGTAATAGTGAGGGAACAGTTGTTGTGAGAGAACAGTCGATATCGTAACCGTGTAATAGAACAATTAACAGTAATAGTGAGGGAACAGTTGTTGTGAGAGAACAGTCGATATCGTAACCGTGTAATAGAACAATTTACAGTAACAGTGAGGGAACAGTTGTAGTGAGAGAACAGTCGATATCGTAACCGTGTAATAGAACAATTAACAGTAATAGTGAAGGAACAGTTATAGTGAGAGAACAGTCGATATCGTAACCGTGTAATAGAACAATTTACAGTAATAGTGAGGGAACATTTATAGTGATAAAACAGTAGGTAGAGTAATTGTGTAATAGAACAATTAACAGTAATAGTGAGGGAACAGTTGTAGTGAGAGAACAGTCGATATCGTAACCGTGTAATAGAACAATTTACAGTAATAGTGAGGGAACAGTTGTAGTGAGAGAACAGTCGATATCGTAACCGTGTAATAGAACAATTAACAGTAATAGTGAGGGAACAGTTGTAGTGAGAGAACAGTCGATATCGTAACCGTGTAATAGAACAATTTACAGTATAGTGAAGGAACAGTTATAGTGAGGGAACAGTCGATATCGCAACCGTGTAATATAACAATTAACAGTAATAGTGAGAGAACAGTTGTAGTGAGAGAACAGTCGATATCGTAACCGTGTAATAGAACAATTAAGTAATAGTGAGGGAACAGTTGCAGTGAGAGAACAGTCGATATCGTAACCGTGTAATGGAACAGTTAACAGTAATAGTGAGGGAACGGTTGTAGTGAGAGAACAGTCGATATCGTAACCGTGTAATAGAACAATTTACAGTATAGTGAAGGAACAGTTATAGTGAGAGAACAGTCGATATCGTAACCTGTAATAGTAAGCTATCGTCTGTGTAGTAGATGTAAAATAGTGAGGAAACTGTACGTGTAAGAATTGTCAGAAGAAATAAGACACGGTCAGTCATCAGTTCGCCGAGGAGAAGAGACGCGAGTCAGTCTTGGGAACAGATATTTGTAATTTAGCGAAAGAAGTTGCTATCGAGTTAGTGAAAGTAGACACGCTAACTAGGAGTATTGGCAAATTGACGCGAGCACGCGTGCGATATATTTTAAAAGTATTAAATTAGGCAGCCCGAGAACGCTGTCACCGGTTAAACAGACTTAAGTGTTGAAAACCATATTTCTAAGTTGTCGTGCGTGACGAGTGTAGAAATACGTTTAGGTTTAGTTCACGTCTTATAGAAACTCTTTAAGATTTTCTCCCAATGAATGGAGAGCACTATAAACCCTGTGAATCGTTTGCAATAGAATATATCACATCAGTTAATCTGATCGTCAATGTAATCTGTTAGCAGTGACCTCTCCATTGCTTTTCCTTCAGGCAAGCGATTGTCTTCAAAATCCAATAAGAAGTCTCAGCCGGAGCCTCAAATCATTTACCAACAAGACTACAGAGAAGCAGAATAGATGGGGAAGAGATTCATCCAGAATCGACATACATCTAAATCTCTTAATTAAACATACATCCTGCATTCTTACCTCTCATTGCTCTTGCACTCGTCTTAACTGCTTCAAATTGTACGGTCTGTTGGAATAAAACAACTATTTAAAGTAGTTATCATGGACCATGAAAACTTCTTCGAAGCTGAATATCTCTACGTTCCAGCTTAGCAAAATATCATGGATTAGAGTCACTTCTGCCAGTCTCAACACAATAACAAAAAGGTCTCTAAGTGATGTTGAGGGTTAGCTACTTTCCATTTGATTAGAAATGGGGCAAAATTTCAGAATCTTTAAAAAATGGACAAGTTCGAACAGCTAAGTACTAAGAAAGGAGTGTCTGAATATAATAATAATAATCTTCTATCGATGTCAGAATTCATTAATGTAAAAAATTACTACTTTTATGAAGATGTTTGCAACTTTATTTTGAAAACACATCTTGTGCCATAAGTAAAATTATGCATAAATTTTAGGCCTTATATGAAGTAAATAATAATTCTCTTGATATATCATCATTAATGCAATATAATATTCAACTTATGTGTATTAGTATTGTATTATTTTTTATAATCCTGTGTAATATACTGCCTCCTGACACTTACACTTTCTGATGTAGTACTGATCTTTGCCAGGCTAAAGACATTTCACTTCTTGTTATGTTTTGATCATTAATAATCTTACTCTTGGCATCACAATATATAGTACGACATTTTTAAATATCATACAGTTTTTAAAATATAAAATCAAACATATATTTTCCCACTGACAGCTCACAATTACATTAATAAAGCAAATGACAATAATTGTATTTACTTTAAATCACAGCTGAAACGTAAGAAGTTTACAAAACATGTAGAACCGGAAGCCGATTGATCCTGGTGATGTTTGAACAGAACATTTAAAGGTGGCGGTGAAACCATGATTTCATATTTAATAACTTAATTAACAATTTAAGTTTCCCAAGCGACTGGAAAACGTAACTATTATGATGAAGTAAATAATTGAAGGTCTGTCAGTCTCTGATATTCTTGTCTTATGATGCATAAATTAATGGAAAATATGTTAGAAAGGAATTGGAAATAAAAGGTGATTATTTAAAAGCGAACATGGATTTAGGGTGAGGGGGCGTTTACTTTCCAAAGTGAAATAGTATCTCTGCGTCAGGACTTAGCAGATGAAGGTGATAACGATAAAAATCTGACACAATAGTTATAGATTATTCTAAAGTCTTTGACATGGCACCATTGGCATTTTGTTAGCAAAATAGATTAGCAAGGGAAAAGGGTAGCTCAGTGGGTTAATATATTCTTATATACATGAACAGCAAGGAATAAATAGATCAGAGGCTCTTAGAACAAGCAAAAATTTAATTTGGAGTGACGCAAGGTTCAGCAGTGGGTCCACTGTTATTTTTTTCTACATATGTATATATACTGATACAATTTCCATCATTAAATCCACCGTTACATTGTTTGCCGATTATTGTATTATATACGAAAACAATTTTATTCATTCTGATATTTTAATTTTGCAAAGTGAACTTGATCAACAACACCGGTTGTGCAAGAAAAACAAAATAAAAATAGTTCAATATTTGGCAGAATGCTAGACGAAATTAATTAAAAATATAGTATATATGAAGCGTTAATTCTATAGGACAGTTGTAAATATTTTTTCGTGCACTTTCTAAATATTCTTAATAAGATAAAAAGTAATTTATGTCTCAGAAAAATCATGGAAAATTACATTTTGTGACCAGAATTCTTAAAAAAACAATGAATGCAAAATGAAAAGAAAAGGCGCATGTGTCGTTAGTTAAACCCTTGCTAAAGGGATTTACAGATTATATAAAATAGATTCCCTTGAGAGAATATTACGTAAGGCAACACAATTTATTAAACGAGAGAGTAGAAAGGAAAAGGTGCCAGTATTATATTAGGAAGCCATGGAAGCTACGAGGTAGAGGGCCAGATTAGGTTCAATGCAGAAAGCTTATAAGAAGATGAAGTTTGGGAAGGGAAATTCAATCTCGTTTTCTTAGAAGAATATGGATTAAAAGTATATACCTAATCTAAATATTTACTTTTGAAAATTTTACTTTGTAAATTGCATAACCGTTTATTGGGATAAGTTGCTTGCACCAGTCTTTACGTTTTCTCCTGTTCATAATTATTAAATTGCAATTGCATTATGTTTACACTTTTTTACTGGATTATCTTAAGTGTCTTCGTTGAAATATGCTAAATTTTGTAATTATTTTAATCCAATATATACTTTTCATCGGGTTTGCAGCTATTTGTAGTCTGTATATATGTTTTAATAGTAGATAAATAAAAGGTAGCCCAGCATTTTTAATTAATCAGTTTTCTAAAATAAATTTATTTTTATATAAACTCACCTTAAATATTTATGAACTTTTATTCGTAAAAGCAGATTGGCATAGTGAATTAATGAAAAAGGCAACTTTGTGTTATTGTACAGATAAAACATCCATAAATTTGTTTATGGAAAGTGTTAAGATTAGTTCAAACATGATGTCAAGGTCATGCCATGAAGAAAGAGAGAGAGAGAGAGAGAGAGAGAGAGAGAGAGAGATCATATACTGTTACAGGACAGGTACAGTAATTGTAATTAAAACGTGCTTTCACACATTACTTGGTAACATATTTAGCTTCTTTGAATACTGAAGAATTGTCGAGAATTTTTCGTTTGTCTTATGGAGCTTATTTGCAGTTTTTTTATATATATATATTAAACTCGCTTCTAATGCTTATATCTGCATCAAAACAAATTTATGATCATTGTTAAGGAGGATTACACTTTCATGGAGACCAATAATGCTGGTTACAATAACAATATTTCTGCTCAATGGTATGTATTACGTTTTATTAGCAGCTTACACACATCTGCATTCAGGAATTAGCTGCTAAAAATGACTTTATACAGTGCAGTACCTATTTTTAAATGCACTTCCCTGCCATTTTGATCTTCCGTTATGTGAGTTTCTTGCAAGTGTATTTTGGGAGCATATATTTTGAAGTCATTTATTATAACATTTAGCTCATCCATATTTTCTTTTAATGCGAAAGAAACATTCCATTATCATTTTAATTGAGTCAGCCTTATTTTCAATTATTATGAAGTGTATTCTTTTTATTTTACTTGTATTAGAGAAAACATAATGAGCCATTGATGCTGAATGAAAAGAACTGAATATGTTTCATAATAAAAACAAAGTGTAAGAAGACATCAGCGACAAACTCTGAGGATTACAAGCGCTGTGGTCATACAAGAGTATAACTTTCTTGCTAAGGAACATATTGTTATGCTGACGACGAATTTGTTTTCTTTTTTAGAGCTTGAGCTCTGTTAGCATTTTGTGACTACGGCTTTACTACTATTTTGCAACGTAACCAGTTTTTTATTTTAGACATGGGACATAGGTAATATATCTAATAAAATAGCACTTGGGACAACGAAGTTTAAATAACAAGAATTAGAAAGGTAAACATAGAAAACCATTCAATAGTCACACAAATATTGCAATATTTCTAACCGCTTGTATTCTTCTTCAAAGGTAGAAGACAAGTGAAAGTAGTCAAAACAAATATTGAATCTCGAAAGTAACGTAAGGCACAAAAACAGATAAATCAACAACGTGGAGAAAAGACCGGACACACAAGAAATAGAAATACATGGAACATTTAAAAATAATGAAACAATTAAAACAAAATAACAACGTAGAAAAGAAAATAAACATGAAGGAAAGGCAAAGAATAATACATGAAAGAGAAATGTATTAAATATTGAAAAAATATAATTAAAAATTAAAACAAAATAACAAAGAGTAAAAGAATTAACATGGGGAAATGGCAAAGGATAAAGTAAGAAAGAGAAATACATTACAAATTGAAATCAACAATTAAAACGAAAACAACAAAGTGATACAAGGAATTAACATGGAGAAAAAGGCGAGGAGGATAAATATGAAAGAGGAAATATTTTAAAAGTTGAAAGAAAATCAAGTAACAGTAGAAAATTCTTCTCTATTTATTTTTTTCTTCAATTTTTAATATATTTCTCTTTCTTGATTTTTCTGCTCGCCCCTTTCCCCGTGTTGCTTGTTTTATCTTTTTCCATGCATTACCTTACCTCCGAGATTAAATATTTACTTTTACTGTCTTCACTTGTCTTGCCTTTGAGGAATGCACAAGCGGTTCAAAATATTGTGATGTTTGCTTTACTATTTAGTGTTTTTATTATTTCGGCTTTTCTTTCTCTCCTCTCTCTCACATAGAAAGAGACTCTATTCTCTCTTATCTCTCTATTAATATTTTCATATATTAAGTTGAGAAAATAAAGTAACCTTCAAGAGATATGTTTAAACATAATGAATAGACTGTTCTGAAATTTTAAAAAAGAAACCGAAGTAATAAGACGCACTAAAACATGCAATATTTTGAGCCAAGTCCCTTTTCAAGAGAATGCACAATTAAAAGAAGATAACTGAGAGAATACTGAAATTGGTGGCTACTAATGCCAACTTTACCATACAAAAGAGGAAATTTTAAAACTTTGAAAAACCAAATATTTTAGAAGACAATATTGATATACTTGTCAAGAGCAAGATGCGCCAATAAACGAAATTTATGTAAATAGTAAATCAACGATATGAAATAAAACATAAAAGAGCTTTAGACATAAATTGAGACTAGGTGGAGTGTTTCTTTGTGCAAAACTACGGCAGCCATCTTCTTGTCACTAAGAATGATTTCATAAGCTAGAGGAGGAAATAAAGCGCCAATTAGAGTTGATGAAAAACAATCATCAAAGGAATCATCACTGTACAAGACCCGTTGAACAACCAGTAGAGGAAACTTGGTTTTAACGGGTAGTCTATGCTTGTTCATCCAAAGAGAAACCAGAGTAGAGGTTAAGTCAACATAAATAGGTTGATAACTTTTACAGTTTAATATGTACACGACATAATTTGAAGCACAACTGTCCGACGAGTAAATTTTAAAATTGGAATTAAGGACCGGACTTCTGTGATCTCTCTTCGGACGAAGACAGTCCGTTAAAATTGTCTCCGGTTGCTCACCCTGCCTTATCTCTTGATGCTTGATTTGATGATTGTTTCTTATTAATGCTTTATTTCTTCTAGATTCTTAAGTTTGGTAATTTCAAAGACAAAAGAGGTGACTACCATACTTTTTCCCAAAAAACGTACCGCTACAGATGGCCGGGATCGTTAAAGCTCGGAATCATAATTAGAAAATCTGGAGTTCGAATCCCGCCAGGACCGTCCTTCCTGGACTGGAGGGTTTTTCTAGTTTTCTTTTTTCAGTCCTCATAAATGGCAGATGCCGGGGAGGAGCCCTAAACTTAGCCCTGGAACGTTTCCTTCCTTAAAAAAATCCTTTCCCAATATATCGTTTCATCTCGTATATTATCAGTGTCCACCGCCTGTGGTGCTTCAGTAGTAAAAACGGGCGTTAAACACCATTAAAATAAATAAATAAATAAATAAATAAATAAAAAACGCTGCTGTCAATTTATCACAAGTAATATCACCAGAGAGTCTGAGATTACCGATAAATTCACCAACGAAGTGAGTAGTGACTGAATTAATCTGCAAAGCTCAGATCCTTGAGTGATATTTATTAGAACCAACTATTTCACGAATAAAATAAGAATTTAAATATAATTCTCGTAAACTTGACTTACAAATTGTAATAATTGTATATTTTTACTTAACCTTTTCAAGCAATCTTGCGACAGAGGAATGCCGAATGTCAGTGTTGCTAATAGAGAAGAAAAAGATATGCTTAGGAATATTTCATGAATAGAATAGAATGAAAATATATTTGAAATTCGCGCAATGAATATTAATACTTATATAAAACGCCATACTTATGAATATATATTCTATTCAGAAACCGTGAGATTGAAATGGACAAACGTCGACTATTACAATCGCTACCGTTCGATTTTATAATACCAAATAAGAGAGAGAGAGGGGGGGGAGATAGCCCGCAGGGGCACATTTGACGCATCACCAGAACGCTTTGAAGAACCCTCCATTTTGCGTCATGGATGTCGATTGTCCGTGCTTTTGTTGCTATCAGTGGCTCCCCACCGCCTCTAGCTAAAGTAGTCAGTGATGCGTGTTCAGGAATTATAAAGTGGAGTTGGCGGCACTGACCACAAGACAAATGCACGTGAGGTGATAAAACGTATGTGATATTTTTTTCGATAATTTCACTCCGTAATCCAGCTGCGATTAGACAAAATTCAAAAATTTGTTTCGCTTCTTTGGTCGATTTTAAGATGACGTCACATTAGTGAAATAGTGTCTATAATTCTTCAGTTTTATTTCAAACCGTTTATTTACTTTTTACACAAATTTCATTACGTTTGTTGGCCATCTTGCTCTTGACTAGTGTATCAATATCATATTTTAAAATAATTGATTTTCTAATTTATCAATTCTCCTGTTTTGTATAATCAAGTTGCTATTTACTCTCATCCATTTCAAACTGTCTACTTTACTTGTATTTTACTCGTGCCTTCTCTTGAATAAGGGGATTGGCCCTAAAATGTTGTATACATTGGTGTGCCTCATGAGCTTTTGTTTCTTTTTTTAAAGCACTGAACCGTCTATATATTTATATTCTACAAGATGTAGCCATAGATAATTGCTGTAATCAATATCACCTGGTGCGATGTAAAGAGTATTGTAATTTTTCCAATTAGCTTTTATTCGGTCAACCATTTTTATTCTGTTGACAACTAAGGTGACCTATGTTACACTCTTAACATTCCGTTATAGAAAAATATCAGGAGAAGTTAAATCGAGACCGCGATTGCCACAAAATAGGTGCTGCTCTTCCTATCCAACATTACAGGAATATTGTAATTAAATATAAGCGCACATCAACTAAAGTGTGGTGAGGCTGGAACCACGTATACTTGCACACAGTAAATGATACAATATCGTCGATCAGGTCCAGAAGTGTATTCAGCATAAATACGACTGCAGGGAAAAGGGACTGAATGCTCACTACACACAAAGCAAACCTTAGGTACAGTGTGACAGGAATAAGACGGACCGAATGCGCTAAACACCGACCAACAACAAAATAAACGTCTTAGAGTTAAGATCAAGGATAAAACTAGATTCATTAAGATCTGCCAAAACCTGTTTTCGCTTTCAAGCCATCGGTCTAAATAAACTTACAGCCCACGAAGATAATATAGCGCTAAAATACTGACAAATAACTGAAGCTTCGGTCATAGATTTCCAAAAAGACGTCAAGATTAATTGGGAGCCTCTGGTATCAGCCAGGGTGATAACGAACCTCTCCAGCTGCAAAAAAAGCAGATAATTATACGCTGAACATTTCTAGCAGCCGATATTCAGATGGCTTTGGAGCCAGAGACCTAACACAGTAAAAAGAGTCAAGCAAACTATTAAAAAGGGTTCACTCGTGAGTTGCCAAGGTTGAACAGCCAATCAGCAGCCGTATCCAGAAAGTAAAACGTCTCTTCGAAAAGATAGAGGTTCACCCGTAATCGCGAGCATGCTGGAAATAGGATTCATAGGAGAAGCTCCAATAGCGGCACGGATTTCTCTGTGATGATACGGATCAAGGTCACGAAGTACTGAAAACCAAGCCAAACACAAAGCACCCATAGTCGAGTTTGGACTGGATAATAGAAGGGTAGCGAAAGAATGCCTTCGGGTCATTTCCCCAGTACGAGGCACTTAATACACGTTAAAGGCAGAGAACGTTCGTTCGGGCTTTCAGTTATGCTATGTGTGGCAAAACAGTTTTCTACCAAGAACCAAGCCAAGAAACTTCATTTCATCTGCGAAAGATACAGGATCCGGGCCTAAACGAAGAGAAGGCGAGGGGTACTCCTGGCAGTGCCAGAAACTCTTACGGGTGGTCTTCGCGACAGAAAAATATGGAAGCAGTGGTTGACACTCCAAACATAGAGACAGGGGAGGCGGTAACTCAAGAGGCAGGTGCACTGAGAAGAAAGCAAGATTTCATAGTCGTCGACGAACAGCGACGATGTAATCCCTGGCAGTAAAAACCCCGTGATAAAATTGATAGTGATGATAAATGATGTGACATGGGTACCGAGCACTGAGGTACTCTGTTCTCCTGATTAAAACAAGATGCTAAAACAGAATCCACGCGAATATTAAAAACCAGGTCTTTCATGAACTCCTGAATAAAAATTGAAAGTCGAGAACGTATATACCATTCATTAAGCTTACGAAGGATCCACTTCTCCAGCAGGTAACATACATTTTCTCCAAATCAAGGATGACGTCGATAGCTGGGCATCTTCGTAGATATCCGTCTATAATATGAGTGGAAAGAGACACCAAATTATAGACAGAAAAGCGAAGCCGACGAAAACCACAATGGAATTTTTCAGAAAGCGATGCGATTTGATTACAGTCATTACATAAACCGCCCGCAAATCATACGTTCTATATGCTTTGCAGCAAGCAACTGATGCAGAAAATCGGGCGATATCTGGAAAGAAGGTGGGGGTACTTACAAGGTTGTTTTCGATATTGGTATAAGGGTGGCCACTCGCCAAGCGCACAGAAATGTGCTTTTACAACAGATACGCTTTGAGGTCTTGAGCAAAAAATATCCTTATCTTCCTGATAAATGCTGCAATATAGGTACAGGTATACAATTTGGTCCCGGGATGCAATGCTGAGAGGAAGAAAGTGTATGCTTCAATTAGTGGGCAGTAACTGGGGCATTATAACACACCCAATTGTCGGAGGCAAATGCATCTTAAGTCTATAAAATCCAGGAGAATAGTTTGAGCAGCTCCCAATCTAAACGAAAGTGCGCCTTACTGTGTTGGCAATGTCATGAAGAGAATGAACTACAAGGTGCTGTACTTTAAGACCGAATATTGGTGAAAAACTAAACTTACTTGTAAAGCGGCGTAGCTTATCCCAGACAACAGACGAAGGCTTCAAGTGGTTATAGGAGGAAACAAAAACAATTCAAGTTGCCTTTTTGCTATTTTTCAGTACTCGACTACATTTGGCGCGAAGCTATTTAGAGTGAATCATATTTTCCAACGCAGTGCATTCTGCGTCCCGGCATTCATCGGTCCACGAGGAACAGGGAGGCTTCGGGGTAGGAAGATTACGGGGGAAAAGCTTGTTCTTCAACAGATATGATTACGGTATCGAGGTTCTTGACTTTGGCGTGAATAGAAATAAAGACACGCCCTGAAAATATGGCTAAAGAAGCAAAAGAAATTCAATTTGCCTTGCCAATAAGCCAATTTGATGCGAGCAGTGAGTGAACTTGAGAAGACATGGCATTGATCTGGCACAAAATCTGATCACTGGAGTATAAAGCAGAGAGGACGTTCTAGGTAAAATGAATAGAAATAGAAAGAAAGGTGGACTGGCCCGTATTAAATACGATAGATTCAGGCGATTCAAAACACACACTACCATACTACCCCTCTCACACTCCGTAGAAGAGCCCCATAGAGAATAGCGCGATTTAAAGTCCCCATAAGTATTAAAGTGGGTGGTAGCTGAGAGATAAGATGATCTAGATCAGCCGCTGCGATATTAGCAGGCGTAGGTAAATAGACATTACAGAGAGTAAAACTAATCTTTGAAAAGCAAATGTGAACTGCTGCAGCATGTAAAGGAGAATGTAAACGCAGTGGAGAATTGTACATGTCATCTCTGATGAAGTTTAAAATTATTCCATGGGCGGGCGAGTCTCCTTCTGGTGGATGATCAAAATGGAGGACGAAGCTTTGTCTCCTAGAGAAAGACATACGGAGAGTCAGTCAACCGCATTAGTAACTCCAGTACATATTTTTGAGCACGGGTTGCATGTATATTCCACGACAGAATAGCCATTGTAAAGGAAGGCTGAAATTAGCCAATAAAGAATCTTACTTTTCTTGCGGTACAGGGTTTTTCATCCGTTCTTTCTAAACTCAGAGGGCTGGTTGGTTTCACAGGAGCAGGCACGTCCTGCTCCATCATATGCTCAGAGGAAGGGTTCTTCCACTGAGAAGAGTCAATCGATTCCAACAATTGGAATCGATTGTAGATGGAGAGAGACGGTGAAGATAAAACCGCCTACCGGGTTTGCTCCAAGACTCATCGTGCGAGCTGGACCTCCGAGGAAGTGAGGAACTTTGTTTCTTCATAACCTTACTCTCACTAGAGGATGACTTTAAACAGCCAGTCCTCATTGTGTATGCTGTCTTAAATTTAATATGCGGAGCGTCAAAGACTATAGATTTGACCACTGGCGTAGAGCACTCAACGGTGTAGGGCACATTAAAAACTTAATTGAATACAAGGTTACATATCTGTCTGCGACTGTCCCGCTTGGGTACTACGGGCCGCCGAGTTTGGAAACGTTTGCGGGCCTCAGAGCAGAAACTTTTCGTTGAACCGGAGCTCCTGAATGCAGCGCTCTTCCCGAAATCGACGGCAGTCGCGGGATATCGCCGCATGAGCTCCGGGGCAGTTCACGTAAACGGGATCGAATGGACATGCTCCCTCCTGTGATTTTTGTGCATAGGTGGCACAAACTAAAATTGCACTCTTACAAGATAAGCGAGTGTGGCCAAATCGGTGACACTGATAGCATCGCATGGGATTTAGAATCTAAGGATGGGCTTCAATAACCCCGTAACAAGCCTTGATCTGTCTCTGGAGATCTGCCCCGTTGAAAGTGAGAAACCGTGTACGAGTCGGTACTACTGTTCCATCTTTCTTAGTCTGGACGGGATAAACCGAGGGTACACCTAGATCTGCCAGATAGTCTAAATTGCTCTATCACATATATTCGTGAAGAATCCTGGCCATAAGTAGTGCATTTGTTTGGGAACCTCCCAGCGTCACCACCAAAAGGAACAGCGTGCAGAATTTCGCTGGGCCAGAGATATTATCAAACTTTTTAATGATAAACGGTGTTAAATTGCAAAAGGACTGGCCTTCTTTTGTCCTTGTAATAACTAAGAAACGAGGGAAGGATGCCTCACCTCTTTGACGTCCACAATTTTTTTTTAATTCAATTTTTGAGAGAAAATGTTTTGCACTATAGTGAATTCATTCTCCACCATTGCAACTGTCTCCGATGGCAGACTGCTTTCTAGTGCCATTCTAATTTAGGTGAGTTTTCTTGCCCTGCACAGGGCTCTCCTCGGGGTATTACTTTCCGGGGTCCAGAAAAAGGGACCCAATCGTCTTTAGGAAGTTAATAGCTCATGCAATAGCCCCTCCCGGGCCTGGCCTTTACCAGGGGATATGCTCCTATCATACATGTTAACTCAGTGCTGGAGTTACGCCCTTACCCAGCCACCTTTTACCACGTCAAAGGCGGGGGCACCCATCAGACTAAGAACAGGGAGATTAGAAGCATAATAAATAAAATGGAAAAATTAAAAACATCGAACACATCAAGTATGGGCCAGAGGGAGTAGCTGAGGTAACTTGGGATTGCTATGCCCCGTACCCAATAAATGGGCCCCTGAGGGGTTTAATATATGCTGAGCGAGCATTTGTATCTATAAAAGTGTAACCTATTCATGTTTTCTTGCAACATTTATGAGGTTTAACAACTGTTCCACTATCGTGTTATTTTTTTAAAGGTTACAATTCAATTTATTTATTGAGAATCATGATTTAAATTACAGTGGTGGCCATGAAATTCCTAAATGGTCTCTCTAGGGGGCCCCAACAGATAGCTACCGTAATAAGGACCCATAAACCAGCAAGGACTCCAACTCCTGTGTAGACTTTAAGGTTAAAAACTTCCTAAAAATTTACCAATTTGGTTTAAAAATCGGATTGTAGTTATTGTGCAAAAAGAAAAATTGTCATCTCTGCTTTACATGTTACCAAATTTTCAAGAAACTACGATACTTATAGCTTCGTTTAGTGACACTACATTAAAATGACTGAGCTCTTTATGGCTGAGCTAAAGGAATTCTATTTAATTAGCATGCAAGTTTTAAAAGTCAGTTTACGTAAAATTGTTTTAATCAGTTTCAGAATATCCATTCTTTCCTACAGTTTTTGTGATACGAGTGTGAAATTTTTAGTACATGTTTTGAATTAAGGAAACTCCGTGAGAGGTATGTAAACTTTACCTCTCTGTCAGAGGTATGTAAACTTTACAATTCAATTTCTAGTAAAATTATTTAAACACGTTTCAGAATTTTCAAAATATAGCTTCTATACATTTTCCTTGCGTTATATGAATATGAAATTTTTAGTGTACATTTTGTACACTGTGATTAACGAAAGTGAGTAGTTTGATTTTATGTATTAAATATTCATTAAAATAAAAAAAATAAAATATCTGATAATGAACAAGAACATGATAACATAAAAGTTCAATGATTGGTATAAGCACTATTTTTTATGTTCTAAGAAAAAATAGAAAATCTAAATTGTACATGTTTTTTACATATGAGGAGCAGATATTCAAAATTTGAATTGTTTATTTTTGGTGTAAATTGTGTAGCACTATGATTCGTATTATTTTTACTAGGCTCTAACTGCTGGTGCTTTCATTTTCAAACAATCTGCAGCATTTTTTTTATTAAAATTGCAGTTTAAAACTGTCATTTACATTCAGAATGTCCAAGCAACAATTGAAGAAAGCAATTTACATAATTTCAGTGAAAATACACATTATTTTATGTGTACATAAGTGTAACACGTATTCCATTCAAAAGCTGGCATGTACAAAGCTAGCATATTATGATTTTTAAGCTGTTAGCCTAGCTTCCAACAATGGACACAGTTGTTTGCTTGTGAATTGTGTATAGCCGTACATTTGATATCTACATTTAGCCATCGGCATTGAAACTGCTCAAACGAGGAAAAGGCGGGTTCTGTATTATATTCATTATTGGATTTAGAAAGGTTTATGAACATGGCACACAAAATTTCAGAAGAAAAAGTAAATAAAGATGTCAGACATTCATTAACGAAACAGTTTGGAGAAGATGGGAAAATGTTTCCAGTACCACTAACACTTGAGAAACAAACATTCCAAACCTAACATAGCCACTAAACACTATTTCGGGAAAAATGGGGGGGAAAAAAAGTTCTGAAACTATGTACAAAATATGTTTAAAATAATTATTGATTTGTAAAGTAAACATAAATAGATGTATTCAAGATTAAAAATTAAAATTATATATATTATTATATTTTAAAATGTAACGATTAAATGTTTTAATTGAACATTCGGATTTTGAATGAACATGTGGAATATGACAGGTTTTGATGACAAGTTTTGTTTTGAATGCATAGCCTTAATATTCATTAACACAAGCATTAAATCACCTTACACATGAACGGCATTGTTATTTCATCACAAAAAGCACACTTATCTTCTTCTCTTTCTTCCTCGCTGACACTTTCTGCATTCTCTCTCCCAATATGGTGGCATACCATTTCAACTCTTTTACCTTTTAAACTGCCTCTGAATAGCTTAAAACTGTTCATTCTATGGTAATTATACTTTGGAAATTTGCTAAGTATGTTACAAAAAATGGGTGAAAAAAATGGAGTTTCTAGATAAAAAAATAAAAGTAGAAAATAGAAACATGCATCACCTCTCTTAAAATATGGATAAACCCTCTCTCCTGGAGTACAATAAATATGAAGTTTCCGGCCAAGGATTAAGGGCAAAGATAGAGGAACTTTACAGCAGCCCTGAGAAGTCTTCGGTACGGCTGATGCAGAGGATAATCTTGGTCCTCTCCCTGCAACACGCCGTTCACTTCTTTCTCCACACTCTGTACTGCCTATCGAAAGGATATAGCTAGTAGTTAAATGCTATAATACTAGAAGTAAACTGGTAGGATCTGCAGCTTCACTAAAACGCAAAAAGATCTTGGTAAAATCGTAAAGATTAATCTTGATTGGGTGTCAAGGAATATATTACTTAAAGAAACGAGAGCTGAAATGTCATACCACGATATATTACAACTTTTTAGCATATAAATCTTTCATAAGTAAAGTCCGGACCCATCTCTCGTAAAGTTGACTGCATTTCATACACAAAGGTGTACGGTTAGTGTAGTGGAAAGACAAATTGCAACCCGGTGCTTAAATAAAGGTATAGCCGCGTGGAGAACAAGGAAGCTACTTATTTTATTTCTAATTCGATGAAATGAATAGCGAGTAATGTTTTTGTTGTTTTTTTTTTAAAATATTTTACATATATCGTTTGTTACTATCAGATTGATACTTTATCAGTTTAGAAAAAAAGTAAATGAATTACAAATTAAAACATAGGTATTTTATTTGTGTATTCCTTGCTCGTATTTCCGTATATCTTTTACAATAAATAACAATAATTGTTGAAAAGTGTCAAAAGAAAAATTTATTTACCTTCTTGAGAGAACGTAGGCTTTCACGGCCGGAGTCATAGATGTCAGTGCAATTTTCTTCCAGGCTGTTATGCCGCGGTTCTGCTGGAGGTGAACTTCCAAAACGTTTCGTCCTGGAGCAGGAATTGGTGGGTCGGGGGATGTAGTTGATCACTGAGTTGATGGTGGTTTCGATGTCTCGGCCGGGCTGCTCACTGATGACATCGTTTGCTCCAATTCTGTTGAATTTTATCTCAGGGTCCACTGGAGTGTTTCCGGATCAGTATAGATCCACGGGAACGAGAAATGTATTGCCCAAAAATACACAAGGTTGACTTGTTTAAAATATTTTATTCACATGTAAAGTACTTCCTAACCGTTCGCCGCTGACTTCGCTACTCTCTTAGACTGGCTTCCTGAGTGAATATCTGGATGTCTGAATGTCCCTCTGAATCTATAAATGTGTGAGTGTAAATCTGGGAATGTATATCTACTGAATGTCTGAATGTGAATCTATGAATGTGTGAGTGTCTATCTTCTGCGAGTGTCCCTCTGAATGCGTCTCTACCGAATGCGTGAATTCCCGAGTGCCTCTCTGACCTCTGTACTCTAGTTTTTCTACTACATTGCCACGTCTTTCGCTAAATTAAATTCCCTCGTATTTTATCTATTTTCGTGTTGTACTTTCATTATTGGTTATCCCAAAATTATTTAGTTATATCTAAGTTCTCCTGATTCGTTAACTTTTATCCGAAGACCATTGGCTAGAATTATTCTTTCCCCCCTGATCTAACGTCTTCCCACGAACTTGAATTTTCCCAGAACAGCTGTCATAAATTTCGGCCCTTTCCTTACATTCTGATTTCTATTGAAAATCTTTTGCCTTCCTTAGTCTGTTGATTTCTAAATGTTCCTAGAGATTAAGCACGTGTGTTTTCGGCTTTCCTGTAATAAAACATTTTCGTCTCCGTTCTGACATTTTCATTTTCTCTTAAAATATTTTTAAGTCTGACTTTGTTAAATACTGTCCCGTTACGGCCACATGTTTCTCTTATTGTCAACTCCTAAGTATTTCCCGGGTAAAAGGTTCGTGACCTAACAAAAGATAGTTTACCCTTTCTTCAGCCTTGTCTAAGGAGCGGTCCGTGAGTGGAGAGGCGTCAGGTATACAATCTCTTTCTAACATGTATACAAAACCCTTTTGTATGTTACAAGTTACAAATTATTTCTATTCCTGTTATACCTATCAAAATGATTTTCTTATACATATACATAACAATTATCCTTATCAAATATAATGCCTTTATAAATATCGCTCTGCAGCCTCAGGTTATAAAATTAATATAGGCAGCCTTAATTCCGGCTTCAGTCCGCAACTACGGCGGACATCTGCTGGAGTTCATCTCCAGCAAACCACGGCATAACAGTTCCGAGTAAAATTGCACTGACATTTATTTACCTTCTCGTTGTACTTTTAGACAAAAGTTCTTTAGGAATTTGTAACACGGTCATAGCATGTAGTTAATTGTACTTACGTAAAGTTGACTCGCAGGGAGCATTTCTTAAAAAAATATTTGGATGTAGAATCTTGTAACTTAAACAGTGAACATAGCGTTCGTTTCTACCAAATAGTTTTACATTTTTAATACTTATTTAGAATTCTATTTAGTCTCGTTGAAAATATTTTTGTGGTCTTTAAACTCTAGTGGCATAATTTTCAAAATCTATTATCTCCTTTCACTCCCACATTCAACAAGTAAGAGTGATCTAGGCGTGTTTATTTTTACTATTATTGACAGATTTATTTACAATCGTGCGCTAATAGATCGCAAACACACTAGGCAATTCACTGGTCTATGGTCATACAAAGTGAAGTGAATGACAACTTGTTTTGAGTGGCCGTGTAATAAACACGCAATTAAATTTGAGTTCTATAATGCACATTTGCTACAATGAACGCGAAGTTGCCTTAGCATCAGTCATACATTGCAGCTAACTCTAAATTCTGCCTAGCGTTCCGGTGTAAACAACAGCAGGTTTTTGTCATGCAGCCACAAACTCTATCTCCCTCGCTGATATCTTTTTTAAAAATCATTTTGTATGACACCACTTTCGGAATATAAATAATAATACATTCATCAACATTGGCTCGATTCATTATCCTGGAAACACTGTTAAATGGTGCAAGATTAACGTTTCCGAAAAAGCAGCATCTTTCAACAAGAACAACAACGATGATGATGATGATTATGATGATGATGATGATGATGAAAACGTGTACTAAGCTGTGAGAAAATAATGCAATAATCATTTTAATAACCTATGAGTCCCGTCCCCTTAACAGAGCTCACAAACTAGCAAGGCTTCGCTAGAAAATAAGTTTCAGGATATCTTCCCAGCATTTGTCATTTGAGATGAAATTACGGAGAGCCATCTTAACTGTATTGGAACCACAGACCTCGTTCACAAATCCGTGTCGTAGCGATCTTGGCCACCTATATCGATTCCGGTCATATGATGGAAATACAAGTACTGCATCTTCCCTTACTCATAAATGATAGTGAAAATGTCCCCATCCCCATGGTATCTACGAGACTTGCAGTTGGATTTCATTAATCTGCTGGCGGATATATTTACAAAGCTTTCTTGTTTGTGGGGACCGATATAAAATAAAGCACTTCTAATTTTCCCTGGTCAAATCTAGTAAATTAAGTTTCAACAGCTTGTGCGACACAATTCTTGCAGCTGAATAATACAACACGCAATATATCACTTTTTTCATATTAATTTTCAAAGATGGGCTTAATGTTTGTTACATATATCACTCGGACTTAATGGTATCTAAATTTTTTTTTAAACCAAACTTCATTCTTTGCGTCGTAGATTACAGTTTCATTAGAAATGGTTTTTGAAAAATATCACTGAACGGCTAATGAAAATTGTTATTTTAAGTATATTTGTGCTACTATCAGTGACAGTTCATTTTCGAAATTCCGTATTTTTCATGCAACAATTATAAGCAGGAACTTAATCCACAGCGATAGCGTTTAGTCTAATGGAAAACTATGCGGACAAGCTAAACGGTTGGCTAACCAAAGCAGGAACTGTCAAATGTTTCATGCCGTTTCCAGTCAAGCACAACTGCGGTCTGGTTGAGCAGGTACAGAGAGCCCAGGTCTTTCGTGGGATTAAACAATTGACAATTCCGATCAAATACCAGTTATGCAGTCTCGCACGGATTATTTAGGATAGCGCTAATTACTTCGGTGATGCCCTTCAAGTCTATTAGCAAATTTACATCACACTTTTTAGAGGTTTTGGACCTTTAAAAGAAATATGGTCTCTACTATGGCTCGGCAATTTGAGTGTGTTTAAAATTAGCATTTTTTGTCCTTTTAGTAATAATTAGCACCTCTTGCATTATAATTTTTCAACACATTTCCTCTTTAAGCCATAAGTTATAGTTTTATAAATCTATGTGCAAAATTTGAATTCTGGGCATGTATATATCTGTAGAAAACATATCTTATTTGTTCGGTGTAGGCTTTGAATGTAAAAATTGAAAATTACTTAATGTTTCCTATCATTCTCTCAAGCCTGCTGTTTATTATATATTTATTCCTGTGTTTTTTTATTTTTTTCTTTCATATTCAATAAATGTCGAAGAGAAGGATAATATTATTAAATGCCTGTTTTAACTACTGAGGCATCACAGGCGGAGACACTGATGATACATGAAATGCAATGATAAATTGGAGAAGGATATTTTTTTAAAGGAAGGAAGCGTTCCAGGTTTAAGTTTAGGGTACATCCCTGGCAGTTGCCATTTATGAGGATTAAGGAAAACTTGAAAGAAACCTCAGTTAGGGAGAACGGTCCTGATGGGATGCGAACCCCAGACCTTCCGCTCACGAGTCCGCGCCTTAACGACCTCGGCCAACCGTGGCGGTGAAGAAATTGGTGATTGCAGTTTTCAGTCACCGAGTTTTAAATGATTAAATGTTTTTAAAATGTTCTTGTCTTACAACCTATAGATGCAACTTCAGAAGAGTTCTTTGTGCGATAGCACTTTTTGAATGAGTTCCAGACATTTATGCTTTTTGTTCATTGATTAATAAATATTTTTCGGTCCGGCGAGTATCTCCGTGGGTAAACTGCCCCCCCCCCCTCCTTCTCCTAATTCATCTGGTCTTAGGAAAATCAATGCCGCACACACTCCAATGGTAAAGCATCTCTTCTCACTCTCACAGTAACTTTTTACAAGACCTTTCTCTGCAATCAATGTTGCATATGAAAATATCAACCGTTGAATTCCACTGAAGGAAAAACTTCTTGAAGAGCGGAATTGGGTCTCTGTACTCATAGTCAGCGGATTTTACTTTTTGAGGATTATTTCTGGAATCAATGCGAACAGAACACAATATTTGTTTTTTCGTGGTTACTCCCAAAGGCAGCATTAATCGTTCAGATCTGGCAAACTGGTGGCTGCAGCTCTTAATTGTGTCATCTATGAAGAAATTGTGGTCGTGTTTTAATATTTATTCTCTCTTTTCCAACGCCATCTATTAAAAGGAAGCTACTTCCGTCGCTCATATTTATTATTTTTTTTCGTCTAAATTGACTTCTTCACTACTATTAGGATTTTTTTAGCAATCCTTAGTTCATCTGCCTCTGCCTACCAAGTGAGTTCAATGTTGGTATCTGGTACCTGGTGAAGATTTCGTAGCCTTATTGCAGAATTATTGAAGATTTTCCATGTATTTTTTAGCAATTCCGATAGTTTATCTCACCCGTTTTTCAAGTATGAACAGCTTTTTTAACTCTACCTTTGCTACATCTAGTACACAACAGTGACTTATGAATAACCTAGCAGTCCTTACTGTTCAAATTTCCTTGTATATGACAGGGTAAAGCTTTAATATTCATCACGGCTGTGAGATTGCAGCAACATCAATGACAAATAAGAGTTGTGATAATAGTTTATTATCAACATCTAGTACTACAGTTCCTGGTCAACGTGTTTCAAGTGCCTTATGGATGTCTTCTATGCAATCCACAGCAAATTTTCTTCACGTTTCAACTTTAAGAACTGAAATGTTTTGGTGAATATATGAGAGTCTTCCTTTCTTCCAAAAGTATAAAAACTGAATATGCGTAGCTGTAACATTCAACGCTGTAGAAATTTCTTTAAGTACAGATTATTTATTTCTTCTCTCCATCTGGCTAGTCGTAAACTCCTCCAATTGTCGTCAGTCAGGTAACAAATACTACCCCGAAATTCCTATGGTGTACATTACCACTACAAACATTGATTGCAATCGTCACATAAGCTATTTCACAATCAAGGATCAGAAGTATTTTTCAAGAATTTAGCCGCAATTGTCATGGACTAATGACAAACAGGGACAGAAAAGAGAGAGAACAGTGCCAACCTTTCCCCATTAACATTTATTAATATGGCCATTTAACAATGGTGATACAAAATACCTAATGGTGTGCAATTTTGCATTGATATTCTTGAAAATGAAGAGTAAAGTATGACTATACTAACTGATACAATACAGACTACTTTCAACTTTGAACCCGTAATTGAACAAAGAAAGGCTCTGGCTTTACCAAGAAATCAGAAAATAGGTGTAGTTCACTAAAGCGTGTAATTTGCTTCCTGTAAATGCTCTGTTTGCCAGACTCGGTCGTAACAAAAGCGTTTTTTGTTGTTTTTCTGCAAATTCTCAAGAAAACTGCGAGAGGCATGAGTATGATTCTGGGAATGCTCAACTGGCAACACTGAAGATCTGACGAATTCGGAAAGGGGAACTGTTAATCGACTATGGGGTTTTGAACTTCAAGTACATACTCTTTGGGTTTAAAAAGAAGCACATTAAAGTATCGCTACACTTTTCGGTATTTTATTCAATAAATAGATCCTGAGTAGCAAGGGGAGATGAGAAACTGAGACTGGACACGTAATGAAACACGGCGGGCTTCATATTGTAATTGCCTATAGCTACCACCCCAATATATCTGTTATGTATAATATTTGTTTGTCTTATTTATATTTTCATTGCAGATGAGAAATAACAATTTATTAATATAATTAGTGACGTGAATATTTGCAATTAGTAATACGAATATCTCTAAGGCTGCGTAATCAAAAGCCATAGATATAATCATAGTGTAATTATTACTGTATGTATTTACTATGTAAGCAAGGTACAGAAATTGTAGCTAGAAAGTCCTCTGGTTAACCGTCCTTAGGCAGTCGCTCTGCGGAAACGCAGTCATAAATGTCACAACGATAGAAAAAAGGTTCGCCTTCCAAAGCCACGGAAAAATTTTTCTTAGAAGGGTAAAACCTTCCCTGACCGTGTGAACAAATCTTCGCGAGAATTTCAACCGCTAGGCCGCTGAGACATCGATATGTGTGAGATTCACATCTTTAAACATCAAATGGCAAGCCTATGGCCCGGCTCATATTTTCAATAAATATTTCTAGCGAATGAGATGTTACAAAGATCTTTGCAAGGCATCCAACAGGTGACGGTTTTATGAAAATGGCGCCAAATAGTGGCATGGGCAGCTTCATGGAAGCTAGATTGGTGTTGCCTATATAAACGAGCCTTCGCCTCGTTTTGGCACAACTGTTATACTTTCATTCGTCTTATTACTCAGCTTCTAGGTGCATAGTTCGACTCAGATCGTAGGGAAGTTTCAGTCAAGCTGTGGCAAAAAACCCAAGTACCAATTTCAGTGCTTGCTTATCAAAGAGATATATGGCTCGCGACTGTTGCGTTCGCATCGACAGCCTAAGTGGTGAGGTTCACCAATCGACTATTAAATGATTCAACAATTAATAAACCGCAATTTCATCACATGTGGTGTGGAGTGTTCTATTTCTTCTGCTAATTCCCATCTTATCCTCGTTGAGTCCCCTCAATGAAAATCAGCGAAAGGTCCGTGAGAGTCCTAGAGGAAGTTTTGATGATCGACATGAAGCTCCTACGTCATCAACTTGCACCACACTACAATCGACCACCTACAACCTCAATATATATCAGTCAAATACCTACACAGAAATATGCTTCGACTGCTCTGGGTTTTGCCGCAATAGATCGTTTCACTTATGGTATGGTAGCGAGAAACGCCGAGAAGGTAAAGCTATCAACTCGAACCACTGCATTTTCAAACATATGCCGCACTTTACTACAAATAAAAAATCAAGGAGTTTTCTTTGCGCTCTACATTCTTTTGATTGTAACTCTCCTCACTCGCCTATTTCCCTTCCTCTATTTAATTATTTTGACTTGCTTTGTTCCATGATTTGATATAAACAGGAAAAAACAGTAAACGTTTATACGTTGCACATTTTAGCAATGTAGTGCGTGATATTCGTTGTTTGCAGTTGCGGATTCTCATTGTAATTTAAAGAATTTCTTTATATACTATAATATCATTTTATATTTTCTGATAACAATTCATTCAATTGAATACTTTTACTGGAAATTTACGCTTACAAATTTTTAAAATATTCTCCCCGTTCTCGACAGAGATACTACTCGTCTTAGCTTCCTTCTATGTTTTTTTTTTACATTAATAAAGTCTAAAGTTGCAGAAACATGTGGTTAAAAGTAATTAAAACACATTTTTAATTACGTATATGTTGTCACACCAGCAGTAGGCCAAACCTTTTTCTGAAAGAGTACAAGTTCCAGAACTTTCCCGAAAGCATGCAGGTTGTTGAATTTCAATAACAGTCAGCAGGGGAAATTTTGAGGTCACGGCTAGATCCCGAGCCACGGATTATCGGCTTACCGTGTCGGTACTACCGCCCTCTGTCCGGTCACAACCGCGAATCTCCCCTATCGGATTTTGTATGTCCTGAAGAGCTGTAAAGTTATCTCGTTATAGAGATTTTAACCCTAAGAGGTTAACCCAAAATCTTGGAGTGCTTGTAGCCTAAGCTTCATGGCTACCCACACCTTGAAGATTAATTTACATAAAATGTGATTTTTCCCCACTATCTCATTGTCAGACCAAGGTTTAAAATTAGAGTAATGTCTACTGCATGAACTTTCTTCAGTGTACAAATCCACAGCTAACACACACAGCGACAACTCGAGCCAATAGCCAGTACTATGCAATAAATATATATGAACTGGGAGAGCCGAAAATTCGTGGAATAAAACAAACACTCCAGCATTCACTTAGTGACATGGGGAAACCACGAAACGGCTGCTCCTAAGAACCCGGGACCTGCATAAAACGAGGGTTACCGCTTGAGCCAGCCTGCTCGTTACATTTTACTGACTTTCAAAATATCCAGGAGTACCTACGTGAAGTGAAATGTTTGCAGCCAGTACAAGAGTAGATCAGTGTTAATGTTCGTAATTATGGTAGCACGATCATTTTATAATAATCTGAGCAGCATTCAACTGAAGATATGCTAAAATAGAACATTATTTAGAAATGTAGAATAATTAAGAATATATATATATATATATATATATATTCTTAATTCATATGTAAAAATGAAAATGCTGCTTGGGGCCGCCTCGAACTGCCTTCGAGAGAAACCATAGTTTTACTTGGTTTCCGCAGGCCTGCCGGCATCTGGAATTTAACATCTGAGGAATAGTTAGAAGCCCCGCCGTGTCCCACTATTTGGTCCTCAGATGTATTTTTCATCTCATTCCTTCCTCCTAAAGGTGCCCTTTGGGGTGAGTAGATACAAAATGCCCACCTGGGTGACTGAGGTGGCAAAGGAACCCTTCGTCCATTACTCTTCTGTTCTATTCCTGTTGAAATTTAGCATTTTTAAAAAATATATTATATTCATTTACTGTTTTTGTATGGTCAATTTCATCTCTCAAAATATATACAGAGAGCTCTCTTTAAGTCTGCATGAAATATGCATTCAAATTACCACATTCAAGATATCGGGTCCTTCATCGGCCCGTTTCACTGCAGGAGGCGTCTTGCAACCAGCGGGAACTCCCGGCAAAGCGGATGCAATAATTGGGCAACTGATTCAAGTTTGCACAATTATATCTAAAGTACAATGAAAATAAACACATACTTTATGACATGAGATGTTGAATTTATTGTTCCGCTACATTCACATATTTCTTACTATTTTTTAAAAAATTGTCATTCACACACATAGTTCATCCTCCCAAATTAAACCAATTTCGACTTGAAAGCATACAAGGTCACTCTCAAATTGTGGGCAGGGATTATAACACTCGAATAAATAAATATCTATAATTGAACGTTACGAAACGTTAATGATAACAGTAATTGGTTCATGCTTAATATTATTTACTGATCAAATGTGGTTATATTTACATGGTCATAATTCGAAGCTAAATAACAGGTATTGGAGTACAGAAATACAGAATGATACAGGAACTACATACTCGCACCATTGTTTGTACAACTGGCAGATATTGAATGCCGATCTGAGTATTTGCAGCAAGACTCTGCCACTAAGTATACGAATACAACTAATGAGTCATTAAATTCCATTCAGGACATTTTTGTAGAAAGGGTAATTAATAGGGAAGATGTCTTTTTGATTGCTGTGATTTTGTTTGGAGAAGTTGAAAAATAAACTTTATGGAACAAACTCACACACATCATAAAACTGAAAGAAAATATCAGACGAGAAATTGCTCAATTTCGAAAGGTAACCTGATGTATGTAAATGACGATGTTCTAAAAATTGTCAAAAATGTGTGGATATAGCAATAAAACGTTTACAACATCTCCTTTCATAACGTATTTGCTTATTTTCATTGTAGTTGTTACAATTGCGAGAACTTGAATCGCTTGAGCGGACACTAGCTCGCTTCGCCGGAAGTTAGTGCTCTGTCTGCTGTGAAACGTGCGAAAATACCATAATAGTCCCAGGACCTACCCTAGCTTGCAATTTTCACTAAAATGTACCACTGAACATTTTACATGCTTGATTAACCAGGCAATTATGCGGTGGATAGTGTTCGATAGTGATCGCATACCTTTGGAATTAAAGAAATTAATAAGAGCCAAATGTCCTGCCCTATAAGAAGCAGGAGATTTTCAAAATCAGCACTTGGGTATTAAGCAGCTGAGCTAGCCAGATGATTATTTTTTGTTTAACTTGTTTAAAATCCATGCAAGTCTAAAGAACAGTTTCTCGGTTTAGTAAATGCTATTTATCTGAGCTCCAAAACTCTTCTGGCGAACGAAAACATATGTGCAAGGAATGAAGGTATAGCTGATATTAAGCATAAATGTAGTGGCCAAAATTATAAATACACTTGAACGACCAAGAAAACGTAAAGAACTCAAAAGTCGATCAATAGCTCTTCAAGTGTAATTAAAATGAATGTCTAGCTTACACTAGGATTTAATTATTCACTAAAAATTGAAGTAGCTGAGATATTCAGAAAAAAACACGCGGATCTAAACTTCCCTGCCTATCACTAGACAATCAAAAGGATACCGTAATTATACTCAGTTTCCTTTTCTGTAGGGGATTGCTTTGTAACTAAGGACAGCAATTTAGCCATGAGGAAACACTGTATACCCTTGGGATGATGATGATGATTATTGCTTAAAGGGCGCAAAACTACGAGGTCATTAGCGCCCAGACACACCGAAATCTGCGCAACAGTAGCACTTTGTGCAATAATATAAAACCCGCTTTTAATAACGGGGGTTAAATTCTCATCAACAGACCAGATCAAAACGCAGCTGCAAGAGCTCAGATATTAACTGTTATAATGGCCTAAAAATATAACAATGAAACCCCTTAAAACAAAGAACAAGGATAAAATTGGCTACAAAAGGATAAAAGTCCTAAAATATTCGGAAATTACCGTCATGGGTAAAACCAGTAAAATTTACACCTTGCTCCAAAAGTCACAAACACGGATAAAGCGGAGCACTCGTTCCACAGCAACCACATCATCGGCAAGTAGCTCCTCAATAGAGGAGGGCAAACCCAGGGAAAGTCTAAAAGTTGCCAGATGAGGACATTCGAGTAAAATGTGACGCACCGTAAAGGGGTGGTCACATCGTGGGCAATCTGGAGCTGGTTGACCATTAAAAAGGTGACGGTGACTAAATCGGCAGTGCCCTATTCGAAGACGAGCTAAAATCACTTCCTCGCGACGGGCTGCGCGAGAAGAAGTCGACCAATGAAAAGGGGTGGATTTAATTTCTCGAAGCTTATTGTGGGGAATGATATCCCACTCATCGCGCCAGCGCGAGAGAATTCCTCGACGTATACAATGTTTAAAATCCCCTACATAAAAGCGTTGCTCGTACTCTGCAGGGTCTAAAATGGCGGATTTAGCTGCGACATCCGCGGCCTCATTACCCGGGAGTCCCACGTGTCCAGGTACCCATAGCAGAGTGACTCTGACACCAACTGCCAGAAGCGAAGACACTGCATCCTGAACTTTCAGCACAAGAGGATGGTAGGTGTACAGGCGTTTAAGAGATAAAAGGGCACTCAGAGAATCGGAACAAATGACACTGTTCCTCAGCCCGTGGTCAGAAATAAATAAAATAGCCCGATATATAGCATAAAGCTCCGCCATAAAAATAGATGTCGCAACGTTAAGACCATATGTAAAACTAGCTCCATTAAAAACAAAGGCACATCCTACACCTGTGTCGGATTTAGAACCGTCGGTATATATAAAATTACATCCAGCAAAGTAAGAGACAATCTCGTTAAAATGACTAAGAATGAATGGTGCTGCAGTCGAGGACTTAGGACAGGCCGTAAGCCCAAGATGAACGGGGGCCTCTGCTAAGAGCCAAGGGGGAGAGGAGGTTTCCCCGGCCAAGAAAAAAGCAGGTAAGTCCAGGTCCATCGTCCTTAACAGCTCTCGGAAACGAAAGCCAGCGGGCTTAGGAGTAAAAGACCGAGCAGCATAAAATGGGGCGAGAGACACATTGAAAAACGGTTCATTCGCAGGATGACGAGGTTGCGTAGCCAGTCGACAACCATACGTAGAAAGTAAAAGATCCCTACGATAAAACAACGGAGGTTCCCCAGCCTCCGCACATAAACTCGACACAGGACTGGTGGGGAATGCACCAACAGCGACACGGATACCCCGGTGGTGAATGGGGTTAAGACGACGAAGAACGGAAGGTCGCGCTGAGCCATATACTATACAGCCATAATCCAGTTTGGACCGGATTAAAGATCGATAAAAACGTAAAAGAACAGTCCGGTCGGCTCCCCAGGATGTGCCACTTAAAACCCGTAAAATACACAGAGAACGTTCACACCGGCCTCTGAGCTGTGCTACATGCGAAGACCAGCTTAATGTTCTGTCAAAGATTAAGCCCAGGAATCTAACTTCGTCCGCGAAAACAAGAGCTTCTGGGCCAAGGTGGAGAGATGGTGAAGGATACACCTTATGACGCCAGAAGTTCATGCAGACGGTCTTCTCTGCGGAGAAACGGAACCCATTACGTACGCTCCAAAGGTAGAGGCGGTCCAGACAGCATTGGAGGCGGCGTTCCTCTCCTGGAGGAAAGATAAATCGCAAAATCGTCTACGAATAACGACGATTGGATTCCCGGTGGTAAGCACTCAGCTATGGAATTGATGGCGATGGCAAACAGTGTACAACTAAGTACCGAGCCCTGCGGTACACCGTTCTCTTGAGTAAAACGAGAAGATAAAACTGACCCCACGCGAACGTTAAAAACCCGGTCCATCATAAACTCCCGAATAAAAACAGACATCCGACCACATATATGCCAATCATTAAGCGTACGAAGGATACCGCCCCTCCAGCAGGTATCGTAAGCCTTCTCCAAATCAAAAAATACCGCAACAGTTTGGCATTTTCTCACAAATCCGTCCATTATATGGGTGGACAGAGACACAAGATGGTCGATGGAACATCGATGACGACGGAAACCGCACTGGATGTTCGTCAGTAGGTGCCGCGACTCCAATCACCACATAAGCCGCCCATTAATGATTCGTTCCATCACCTTGCACACGCAACTGGTGAGGGAAATGGGGCGGTAACTGGAAGGAAGGTGTGGGTCCTTTCCAGGCTTAAGGATAGGAATGACTGTCGCCACTCGCCAAGCGCATGGAAATGTGCCATCACACCAAATACGGTTAAAAATTTTGAGTAAAAAATGCATGCCCTCAGTTGATAAATGCTGCAGCATAGCAACATGGATGCCATCTGGCCCTGGAGCGCAATGCCGAGATGCAGATAACGCATGTTCCAATTCCCTGGACGAAAATGGGACATTGTAGCACTCTTGGTTGTCTGAGGCAAAGCTAAATCCACAAGGATCAACTCGCTCCTGAATAGAGCGAAAGGCAGGGGGGTATTGGGCAGAGCTCGAGATCTCAGCGAAATTCCGACCTAAGGTATTTGCTACATCCTTGGGAGTAGTAAGTACACAATGTGATACCTTGAGTCCAGATATGGGCGTAAATCCAGGTTTGCCCGCAACCCGGCGCAGTCGGTTCCAAACTACAGATGAAGGAGTAAAACGGTTAAAAGATTTGGCGAAGGCAATCCAGGACGCCCTCTTGCTGTCTTTAATAACTCGGCGGCATTTCGCGCGCAGTTGTTTGTAACGGATGAAATTCTCTAACGTAGGGTGGCGACGAAAGACCCGCAAAGCACCTCGACGTGCACGCAATGCGTCCCGGCATTCGTCGGTCCACCAAGGAACCGGAATTCGTCTCGGGTGGAAAGACGACCGGGGAATAGCCTGATTTGCGGCTGCAACAATGATCGTGTTTAGGTGTTCGACCATGGCATCAATGGAGGGAAAGGGACACCCGGAAAATACAGCCAGAGAACGGAAGAGACTCCAATTTGCTTTTTCCAGAAGCCACTTCATTGTGCGCTGAGGACGTACTTGGGAAGACAGGATACGAATGTCACAGGGGAAATGGTCGCTAGAGTACAAATCAGAAAGAACGTGCCAGGCAAAGTGTACGGAAAGCGAAGCCGAACAGAAAGACAAGTCCAGATGGGAGAAACTGTGTGTGCTGTCGGAGAGAAAAGTGGGCTCACCTGTATTCAGTAAAATAAGATTGTGGCGATCCAAAAAATCAGCCACCAAGCTACCCCTCGCACACTCTACAGAGGATCCCCAAGAGGGATGGTGCCGTTTGAAGTCCCCCAAAAGCAGTATAGGGGGTGGCAGCTGGTATAGAAGGTTGTCCAGATCAACCACGGAGACAGGAACAGATGGAGGTAGGTAAATGCTGCAGACTGTGAAACTAAGGCCAGAAAAGGAAACCGTAGTTGCTACCGCCTGTAGATTAGATTGGAGAGACAGGGGGGAAGTATACACGTCATCCCTGATTAATATTAAAACTCCGCCATGCGCGGGAATGCCGTCTTCGGCGGGAAGATCGAATCTTACCGAAGAGTAACCCCGAATATTGAAAGCATCCTGAGGACGAAGTTTGGTCTCCTGACGGCATAAAAGCAGGGCATCAGTCGATCGTAAAAGCAACTCTAGTTCAGGTCTTCGGCTGCGGAGCCCACGTACGTTCCATGAAAGGATAGACATTATTAAAACCGTTAAAAGAAATAAAAACACCACCTTACTTTTTGGTCGGACCGGGACGAATCAATCGTCCTTTCTTTAAGCGCGTGGGACTCGGTGGTTTAGCAGTAGCAGGCGCTTCCTGCTCCATAAAATCCTCGGAGGGAGGGCACTCCCGCTGAGATGGGTCAACCGATTCCAGCACCTGGAAACGGTTGGAGGTGTTGAGAGGCGGCGACGGTGACCGCCTTGCGGGTTTGCTCCCAGAGCAATCGTGGGAGCTCGACCTCCGAGGAGGTGAGGGGCTTTGATTTTTCTTCTTAGCCTTTCCTTCATTTGTGGACGATTTTAGAAAGTCAGTCCGTGTGTAGGCAGTCTTGAATTTTACAGGATCAGCAACAAAAACCACTGGCTTGGGTGCTGTTGAGCGCTTGGTACTGGTAGGAGTAGGCGTTTCGGTGAAGACCAGGTCACATGTTTGCGTGCTATTGTCCCGTCGGGATACTGCAGTGGCGGCTACGGAGCTATACGTACCGAACTTAGGTACAGGAGGTAGACAGGCTTGATAGCGTTTCCGGGCTTCAGAGAACGAAAGTTTCTCTTTAACGCGGATTTCCTGAATAGAGCGCTCCTCTCGAAATCGAGGGCAGTCGCGGGATGTTGCTGGATGAGGACCACGGCAGTTCACGCATACAGGGGCGGATGAACACGCTCCCTCGTGGCTTTCTAAGGCACATGTAGCACAGACTGATTTAGGGCTCTTACAAGACAGGCGGGTGTGACCGAAACGCTGGCATTGGAAACACCTTAAAGGGCTAGGAACATACGGGCGGACTGATATTACCTCATACCCTGCCCTAATCTTGTTTGGTAACTCAGCTCTATTAAATGTGAGGAATAGTGTTCGCGTAGGCTGCACCTCACCATCTCTCTTAGCCTGCACACGATAAACTGAGGTGACATTCTGCTCGGCTAAATAACCTTGAATTTCAGTGTCCGTCATACCGTCGAGTATAGAAGTGGTTATAACTCCTCGGGAGGAATTCAGGGTACGATGGGACTCGACACGGATCGGGTATCCGTGGAGTAAAATTGCCTTAAGAAGCGCAGTAATTTGAGACGCACTCACAGTTTCCACCAATAGGGACCCATTGCGTAGGCGCGTGCACGATTTAACAGGACCAGAAATACTGTCCAAACCTTTTTGAATAATGAAAGGGTTCACGTGAATAAACGACTGACCTTCCTCTGTTCTGTTAATTATCAAGAAACGAGGGAAAGACACCTCAGTCACCCCTCTTATGTCCATTCTCTTACGTTTAGTATTTATTTGAGGATTTTCTTGCATCATAGCGGATTCATCCTCCACCATTACACCTGTCTCCGATGGCAGGCTGCTTCCTGGGCGCCACCCCGGCTTAGGTTAGTTGCCCTGGCCTGGAACACGTAACCTTAGGGTCACACCTTCCTGTGTATAGACAAAGGGACCCAATCGCCTACAGGAAGTCTACAGCGCGTGTAATGGCCCCTCCCCGGGCCTGGCCTTTACCAGGGGATACGCTCTAGCCCTACATGATGGCCCAGTGCTGGGAGTCACGCCCTTACCCAGTCACCTGTGAACCGTATCAAACACGGGGGCATCCATCAGACTAAAAGCAGGGAGGTTAAAAAGTAAAAAGTAAAATGGAGACAAACTAAAAAGGAGTCAAACGCGCTAAGCGCGGACCTGAGGGAGCAGCTCGGGTGCCTCGGGGTCGCTACGCCCCGTACCCAATAAATTGGGCCCCTGAGGGAGTATACCCTTGGGGAACATTAAAAAGCTATTGAGATATATTGGGGAACTTTTGAAGAAATCTTGAATGAAAGAAAGACTGTCGTTTCGGGAATTTACATCAGAGCATCGGCATAACAAGGTGCTATTTGACAACATTTATATAAGCAGCCTTTGATTATGTGCTTAACATGTTAACAAATACGAAGACTGGAAAGTGATGCTTAACCGTTTTTTCTAGAGTTTAAAGACCAATTCCGTCAGTAATCGCTTGCCATACTTCTGGAAGACGCTGGACACCCGTAAGATTTTTTTTTCTTCTGTTGCTTAAAAAGAAGCTCTCTATTGCATCACATGTATAACAAAAGTGTGACTTGTTCCGACTTCTGCGGCGGCTCACTCTCTCTCGTGTTCATTGCCGATCTACCTCCAGCAGCGATTAAATCAAATCAATGCAATGGGTTTTGAGGACAGGAGGACCTGCACGTGGCGTATCACGCCCTTGTCGGCCCCAGCGGACCACCCTCCGATATGGTAAGCTTTTATTACCACAAGCTTTTCGGGGAAACGCATGATATTTTCGCCTGTTTGTGCCACTTGCCACCTTAATTTTCACCCATGCAGCTACTCACTTTTACAGAGCATTGTTTTAGGGCGGTAGAAATCTACTCAACTTTTTGACGGCTTTGTATTCATTTAAACACAGTGCACTAGTGACGCTGTGTTAAACAGCTACGTCTTTGCTCTAGATACGCCGAGAAGAGCGTCCTCACAGAATTATTAGTAGCGGTTGTCAATATTCTCGAGGCTTGTGTTTCGCAATAATACGTTTTTAAAAGTGTCAGACATTGAAGTTAAGAGCGTGCTCTTTTTTCTCTTGCTTTAATAGTAGTTCGTACTTGACTAGAAAGAAAATCTGGACCATATCTGGGCAAGCTTCGCAATGATAAGAATATCCCTACTGCTAGGAAATTTCTATATTAGGGTCGGTCCTGGTGGTAACCATACTTGCCTCGTAAACCCAAAATCGCGGGTTCAAATCCTGCCAGGGTCGATGGAATTTTTCGGGCATAACAATCTTAAGTATGACTTCCTTCGGAAGGGAAGTAAAGCCGGGGGTCCCATGTCGTAGATTTACTGCATGTTAAAGAACCTCAAGCCTGAAAGAAGAGGCCTCTGAGGAAAATTTATCGGCCATTTCACGCCCTGAATGGAATTGGACGCTGATGACCTGAGATTTTAAAGAGCGTCCGTAATAAAACGAATCAATCTATATTAGGCCTTCGGATGCTAAGATAAAATATTTTCTGGTACATTTGAAGGGTAATATTGACAAAATCGGCTAAGTCGTTTTCACACTCGGCACTGGTCACTATACGATTCATCGTCAACATTTGTTCTAGTTCCATTATAGCTGCTCTTTGCGATATTTGATGTCGACACTTGACGAATTACACCTAAAAACATTAGAGAAACCAATAGCACAAGAAACATTCCTTTCTCAAGCTTGTATCGTGCTTAGTTATTTTGAGTGAGAAGATATGTCTAACTGAACTTTTTACTTGTTTTACAGCTACGTAAATACATATCCTGAGCATTGTAGAATGTAACTCAAAGAAGACGAATGAAACGTAGTTTAATGCAAGCATACAGCTACTAATATAATTTGCTACATTTACTTGCAAAATTATTTAATTTGCCTACATATTGAAGCAGAGACACCAAATATGGGGTTATTGGAAAATATATCTATCGGTATCAAATTTTGAACACTCTGATTTCTCTTTTTTTCCGCTAATTTGCACTTACTACTCCACCTTACTAGCTGAATGGACCTTCTTGCACTAACGTTTGAAAGAAGGCAATTGCATCATCATAAGTTCCCTTTCCTAGGTACAATAGCCCTACCTCATTAGATTCGACATGGGCATAAACAGAAAATGTGTATGATAAACATTTGACTTGTCGGTTCCTATAATAATGATGAAAAGAAATAAAGAACCGAAAATTCAGAGGATTCCCCATGAGTTAGCTGAATTCAGTTCTAGTTTCCGCGATTGTCCATAGAAAGTATTTATTTAATCCATAGAATACAAAAATTATAATAATATAATAAATGTGTCATTTAACATTCATGCAGGGTTCTAAATGTAATATAATATAAAATAAGATCCAGATTACACCCTAGTAATAATGACAAAATGCATACATACAGTGGTGAAACAGAATGTCAGGTATTTCTCATATACTATTTTTAATGTTGAAATGAATAGACACTCGCAAGCAAAATTAAAGTTAAATAACTTCAGTGAGGTTATATGAGTTACGGGCTATCTGAGTAGAGTCTGCTCACTGTAGAAGTGCAGTCACTTCGTAAATGTACTATTTTCATTTTAGTATTTATATTGTATAATACACTGTGTTTAAAACTGATAGTAACATGCACTAATCTGTGTTATTTATTTATTTGCCCTGGCAAGAATTAAGGCCATGGGATTCCCATGTAGTCTACAATTCTTCTAGCATATGAATGTTCAAGTTGGAACGGTTATAATAGGGGTTCCACAGTTGTTCGTTAATTTGGGACGGTTATTATTTTTAGGGTTCCACTATAGGGGGGATTGATGTGTTCTCAGGGTAAATTTGGACTGTTTTTAACGACTTGAAAGTCGTTAGGGGGGAAGGAGATTGTTCGGTGTATTAATAAGTCCGGCACTGTTTGAACATTTACTTTATTTAATAACTTAGCAGGTTACTTCCTGACGGCTCGTAGCTGACCTCACTACACACTTAGACTGACTTTAGAAAATGATTTACACTGCCCTCAACTGAACTTTAGAAATGATCTAGACTGATTACTTTCGGATGACTCGTATATTTCTGACTCCGTATATTTCTTTCGCGTCTCTCGTATGATGTCCCTGTTTCTCTTGAATGTCTGAATCTCAATCTGCGAAGGTCTGAATGTGCGAGAGAATGTCTCCGTGAATGTCTGAATGTATGACTATGTGTCTACTGAGTGCCCCTCTGACTTCTGTACTCTAGTTTTTCTACTACATCGCCACGCCTTTCGCTAAATTAAATTCCCTCGTATTTGATCTATTTCTGTGTTATATGTTCATCATTGGCTATCCTAAAATTATTTATTTGTATCTAAGTTCTCCTGATTCGTTAACTTTTATCCGAAGACCATTGGCTAGAATTATTCTTTCCCCTTTGATCTAATGTCTTCCCACGAACTTGAATTTTCCCAGAACAACCTGTAGTAAATTTCGGCACTTTCCTTATATTCTGATTTCTATTGAAAATCTTTTGCCTTCCTTAGTTTGTAGATTCCTAAATGTTCCTAGAGATTAAGCACGTGTTGATGGGCTGTTTTTCGGCTTTCCTGTAATAAAACATTTTCGTCTCCGTTCTGACATTTTCATTTTCTCTTAAATTATTGCTACCTCTGACTTTGTTAAATACTGTCCCGTTACGGCCACATGTTTCTCTTATTGTTAACTCCTAAGTATTTCCTGGGTAGAAGGTTCGTGACCTAACAAAAGATAGTTTATCCTTTCTTCAGCCTTGTCTAAGGAGCGGTCAGTGAGTGGAGTCAGGTATACATATTCGTCTTTCTCACATATTTTACATAAAATGTATACAAAACCCTTTTGTAAGTTACAAGTTACAAATTATTTCTATTTTTGTTCTACCTATCTTTAAATGATTTTCTTATACATATACATAACAATTATTCTTCTCAAATATAATGCCTTTATAAATATAACTCTGCAGCCTTTTAATTAAATTAATAAAGGCAGCCATATTTCCGGCTTCAAAGTCTACTTTCTCTGCTGAAGAGAACGGATGCTTGATAGGCCATGGTTTTAGGCAGATGCCTCCAGACAACGCCCACTATGACAGCAATACCGCGAGCGAAGTGCAAAATGCTTAGAAGTGCCATAACCGAAGAGAATTTCATCTCAAATGTTCACAATAAAACAAATCACCAGTAACACAATATAAATAAAACAGTCAAAGAAGAGAGAGAGACAGGGGGGAACTTGGAAATTTTCATTCATTTTTCCACTTTGCCGCGGTATTTTTAAATGATTTGTGTTCACATTCATTTACATATTTATTTATATAGACAATTCCAAGATGCTTATATTAATGTTAACAAGGAAATACAATACATTTACATGTATGATTAAGTGACGAGGGAAACTTTCCTTTCCTGAAGAGATCAATATAAAGGCTCAAGGGTTATTCGGGGCAGGTTATACGCTGAAACGGTTTTAGTACTATTGTCTATGAAGATAAAACTCCTTAGCACAAAATCCTATACCTTGAAATATAAGCTAATTTACTGGTGACGCTGTTTCATTATAACACATGACACAGAGGACATCCAACTATTTTGCATTTCTTAATTTTACCTAAAAAATGTAGTTGACAAACTGACCATGTGAAAAATTAGTTTGAGCTCTTACGGTTAAATATTTTGTTTATGTCCAAGTTAATGAAAAGTAATGTTATTTCCATTTTCTAATTCACCTGTTTTTCAATGAAATCCCATATTTATTGAATAATAAGATTTTCGTGTGTGCTCTTCAATTGTACTTCTCCCGCAAGGTTGCATGTCTGCCATAAATTAAGAAAATTGGGAAGCTATTAGTAGATTGCTGTTTGGCATTGTAACAAACAAAGGTTAATGTGGTGGAGCAGCATTTCAATTGTTTTGCTTAGTTTGTTCATTTGTTTTATTTACGGACGTTCTTTAACATCTCAGGTCATCAGCGTTCCATTAAATCAGGGGGTGAAACGGTGGATACATTTTCTCAAAGGGCTCCTCTTTCAGACTTGAGGTTCTTTTACGTGCCGTAAATCTGCGACATGGGACCCACGACTTTAGTTCCCTCCCAAAGGAAACCATACTTAGGGTTTTTACGCCCGAAAATATTCCCGGGATTTAACCCGCGATTTTGGGTCTACGAGGCAAGTATGGTAACCGCTACACCACCACGATCGACGGCAGTATTAGGGAGGTGTGTGATCAGTATGCCGGTACCCCGCTGATCGCCTATTACGCGGCTTTCTAGATCAAAGAATGCATCAAATAGCTCCCTTATTATCCTCATGAGACTGGGTGGACTCCGTTCGAGTCCTCCCTAACCCAGAAAAATTCATAAGCAGGTACTGGGAATCGAACTCGAGTTCTCCAGGCCAGCAATCAGCCACGTTAACCATTGGTCCAAGGAGGCGGTCACACATTAATACTAGGGCGATAAAGTTCTTAATATGCCGAGAAATTAGTGCATGAGGCAAAATGAGAATTGCACGATAATGCCATAATAAGTCCACCTTAATAGAATATATTGAGCAAAATTGTAAAAGAGACAGGCGGATGGATGAATATTCAACCTTATCTTCGAAAAAAGTACTATCTGCTAACTGAAATGTTAGAGTAGAGTAATAAGCAGTATCAAATACCTTTTTATCCGCTACACCCAATAGTAAGGAATTATATAATATAGATGCAGAATTAAACACACATTCATCATTAACAAAACTTTTGGAGCTACCCGTATCGAATAAAACATCTACAAGGCAAACACTATTAATAAATTCCTTAAATGTTATCACATTGACGGTTTATAGTATTCACTTGGTCAATTTAGACATGGCGGTACAAGCCCTCATGGGTTTTGATTCTGCGCGGACTTACTCCTTTTGGTTTGCAATTGAGAACCACGTGTTCAGGCTTGCGGCAGTTAAAACAAATGCGTCTGCCAGTAAACTTGTAGTCATATTTAAAATGAACCGAAAAACTTCCGCGGTAATGCCCAGCGTCTCGACAATGGGCTCAAGAGCCTCTGCCAGGCATTAAAGCTTGTGTGTTCCTTGTGGACTCCTTTAGCATCTTGCAGCAACCGTATATCCTGAATTAAATTTTCAATTTGCTGAGTTAAGTCAACGTATTGAGCCAGGAAACTGTTTTCGGCATCAAATCTACCTGTTTACCAGTGAGGTTGTTTCAATCCTGCGAGTTAAATGCAGTAGTGCCTCACTGCACGGGGATTGTCTGGAAATACCTATAATAATAATAATAATAATAATAATAATAATAATAATAATAATAATAATAATAATAATAATGGATGCAAGCCACTCATAATATGGCGGACTTATTCATTTAACGCAATTGTAGAATTAACAATAAAACTTAAATGAAATGATCCATAGGTTTTTATATTTTGTTTTGTTTTTTCCTTCACAGATTGACAAGTTAAATTCAGCTGGTTTAGAGAAACAGTTCTAAGCTCGTCCTTCGGTGTACCCAAGTGTAATTAAGATTATACAGGATGAAAGTTTCAAACCGTGTGCCGGCTGCACCTCGCAAGTAACTTGACAGAAACTTCTGTGTGCATCACTCCTGCCTTTTGCCGTTGTGATGGCATCAAAAATATGTAAATAGGCATGCTGTGCTATCGCATAAACCAGGATCAATGAAGGTCAGGTGAATTGTACAAAATTATTGACTGTATCTATCAAGAAGTTTAACGTCTGGAATATTTTGTCGCAGTTTAAGCTGCAGGGTGTGGTAAGGATCTCGGATAGAACTACAGTGATAACAGTTTCCTTTAATCACCTACGCTAGGGATAACTCACGAAAGAGAACGTTGGCTGGTTCTGTCAGAGTAGCCGACCACAGCGGAGGTGAATATTGAATAGAGTTGCGAATATGAAGCCGTAAGTTCCATAACAGCAAAGTTCGCTTTTGGCACTATATGAGTTACACCGTTGTAATCCTCTAACTGAGCTCTATCACTTGCCATCTTAAAATAATTGAATACAGATAAATATCATAATAGCGAGTAGTACATCAAGTGCATTAATACAGCAACATTAATTACTTTGCTGAGCTTACCTGGAAAAAGTTTACGTAAATTAAATGAAAGCTGCTAATGCCGGGATATTACACAGTATCTTCTTTCATTAGCTTTGCCTGAACAGCAACCTCATTTTCAAAGACTTCTAGACCAGCATGAAAAGAACTAGATTTCTAAGACTAAGGGTTCAGGAAATGAAGTTTGACACTTCCACTAAGTGAAGCAAATGGACGTGCAAGTTAAATTCTATTGTTTATTGTATGATATTGTTAAGAAAATAAGCAAAATTACTTCTTTTTTTCAAACGTTATTGTTTGCAAAATGACCATTTTCCTTTCGCAAATCAAACATTTGCATCTGCAATCAGTGATCCAGACCAATGATAATAACACAAGTCCAGTATTTACATAAATTTATTACAGGGAACATTTTTATAGTTAACGTTCATTTTATTATTTAGCGACATTTGTAATTAGGCAAAATTTTATTAGGAATTAATCTCATTTCTAAGTTCTCATTTTCAAGAAATATTCGGTTATCATTGATTTTCTCAAAATCTATTAAATTGAACTTGTGTTGTTATGGAAGTCATGACGTCATACCTCTCAAATCTAAGACATTATTAATGTCTGGCAGGGCTTGAATATAAATATATATATTTATATTCAAGCTATTCTTAACTTAAGTTAATTAACTTCGTTAATTACTTTCTTAATTACACTGATTATGTTGCAATTCTTATTTTAAAAATGTGCAAATCTGCCGAAATAATATATTAATAAAGCATCGAAATAATCACATAAATAGAGCGCTTGTGTTCTTTAAAGGCAGAAGAAGGTGGTAAAAGTAAAATATTGAATCTATAAGGTAACGTGATGAAGAAATTAAACATATCATAAGGTAAGGGGTGAGAGAAGAAAATTAGTAAGGGTACTAATATTAACAATTGAAACATATAAATAACAATAACAATGGCGTAAAATAATATTAACATGCAAGATTTAATCTTTGTGGTTTACGCACTTTATAGCTGCTATCTCTCTGTTTGTGGGGTAAATTTTAAGGATACAAGTTGGTGATGCAATAAATGTTAAACTAAATACATTATCAAAATTCTTACAGTTGAACGGGACACATTGGACAACCGGTAAGGGAGAATTGCTCCTAACCGAATGCCTATGATTGTCATAGGAAGCGAACCAAGCAATATAGAGTATAACAAATTTGCTATCGTTGCCTCATTAAAATACTTGATTACGTTGATGTGGTGCCCATGGTGAAGCCCAGGTTATGTGTTCGGGTGGTCGAGCCCCAGTATGGGTCGTGTCGCTCTCGTTCCACATTTTACAGTTTACATGCTCTCTTGTTGTTTCACACACACGCACCAGGTTGCGTGCGACCGACATACTTTTTTTTTTTGTCTGGAAATTTGTGCTCGTTGCACTGGGAACAGTAAATGAGCCATCATTCTGAAGCAACTATAATTCTCAAAAGGCGGATAAACAGTCAAATACAGACCTTTTTGTCGAAACCCCAGCTTTGGAGTTCTAAATAATTATGTGCATTGTAACTCAATGGTTTATAATGACTATAAAGTATAAAAAAGCAATCCACCCCACCTATATGCTGAATATTAGCATTAACACTGATATTGTCAATTCTGGTGGTCTAGTGGTAACCATACTTGTCTCCTAAACCCAAGATTTCGGGTTCAGTCCCTCCCAGGACCGATGGATGTTTTCGGACGTAAAAACCCTAAGTATGGCTTCCTTCGGAAGGAAAGTAAAACTGTGGATCCCGTGTCGTAGATTTACGGCACGACAAAGAGCCTCAAGCCAGAAAGAAGAGACCTCTGAGATGTTAAAGAGCGCCTGGGGAAAAAAAAAAAAAAAAAAAAACTAACAATTTTCCAAACTGCGAATTCTATTATTTCCCATTACTCTATAATTGTATTCTGAATAGTCTTGCGTATAAATTCCGTCTCCTAGTTTCATTTCACAGTTTTCAATATTTATTTATCCTAGAAATATGTTTTCACATTATATATATATTTGATTCAACTACTTATATACAGCTAAAAATATTGCACTAATTTTATAATTTTATTTATTTATATTACGTTTAAAATGCCCGTAGTGCATTTAATTGCAATAATAAATTCGATCTTTAGTATAATCCCGGTAGTTTTTTTATGAATATTTAATTTCTAATCGCACGTTTTCTTAAAATTACAGGAATTAAAACATTTATATTTACTGAAAATTAAATTTTATATAAATGCAAAGTATTAATCTAAAAATAAATACAATTTATTATAAACATGGAAAAAAATATTCTGCATTATATTCATTATTTGAGGAAAATTTATTTTCCCAGAGAATTCATATTTTCTACGTTTTATTTTTTTCTGCGCTTAAAATGCCTATTAGAAAACCGTTACTGTTATGTAATTTCATAAACTTAGCTAGGATTTTACAACGCATAATGTCCTTCTTATGGGAGCACGAGGCAGTAAGTTGTCCTAAAACAGGACTTCGTTAATTACTTTCTTAATTACACTGATTATGTTGCAATTCTTATTTTAAAAATGTGCAAATCTGCCGAAATAAAACGTTATATTGACTAGAATTTTGACTCTTAGAAAATATTAGACAAATTTATTTATGAATATTACAACCGAACTTCCAGAATATGCCCACAGCGATCGCACTGAGTTTTGCGTCTCAGTCAAAGACCGTTCCCCTCCTGCCTGTCTGTCCTTGAAATTCCGAGCAGTCAGCAGTCTGCATTTGTTCCCAAATTTGATTTAATTTATTTATAGACGCCGTTTAACATCTCAGGTCATCAGCGTCCCATTCAATTCAGGGCGTGAAACGGTCGACAAATTTTGCTCAGAGGTCTCTTCTTTCAGGCTTGAGGTTCTTTATCGTGCCGTAAATGTATGAAAGCGGACCCACGGCTTTACTTATTTTCCGAAGGAAGCCATATTTAGCATTTTTACGCCCAAAAAATCCATGGGCGGAATTGAACCCACGAACTTGGGTTCAGGAGGCAAGTATGATTACCACTACACCACCAAGACCGACTTATTACCAAAGATGGCAAGACAAATGAATTTAGAGCAACTTGTTTTTGTGTTAAATTTTATTATAAATACGAATCAGATCATCAGGTGAGGAATTTATTCCGAAACTCACTGGGCAATTTTCTCCTTCTAGAACTACAATTCACGATCTTGTGAATAAATTTGATATGCTGCTTCACTGCAAAACAATAAACACGCGAAGACGTACGGTTTTAACGGAAGATAAATTTGATGAAATTTGTGCAAATCTTGAAAGTTTGCTAACAAAATTGTGGAACGTCAAGGGATGAGTCGTAATATATGAATTTTAATTAATTGAATTGATTTAATACGATTTGATTATTAGCAGGTTTGTAAATTGGAATTTGGAGGATTTGTTGTGGTTTAATTAGAGATGCGGGCCATTATTAACTGAGCCGGCCCTTTTGAATTCCTTCCTTGGGTTTGCCTCGCTCGTAGATGTGGTCCATCGATGAATACCTTGGCTGCTATGATATGAAATTACCATTGCCGGTTCTAAGCGGTCGTGATAAATCTCTCAGGGAAGTTTTGAAGGTTTTCTCGATTCTAAATCGAGGGGCGGAAAAGGATCGGCTAATGAGCTAATTGATAACGCTTTGAGTAGGTTGTATGCAAAATTGGTTCATTGAAATATTCAAAGATTGGGAATGCCTTGCCGTGAACCTCTGAGACAAAGAATGCCTTGGAATTATTTAGTTTGGAGCTGTCTAACAGGTCGATCTCTAACTGAGGAATTGTACACTAGAAATCGCACTGTTTCTTTATAGTCAATGAAAATGATTCTCAATTTGTACAAACAATTCCAATAATAATCCATCAGTATATATATAAACTATCTACTCACACGTTTTGTTCACGTAACGCTATTATAAATACTGTAACAAAATCTTAACTGTATCTGTGGAAACTATACCGCAATAGCCGCAAAATTTTGCTTGCAATTATCGTCCAGAATTCTATGAGAACTTATGAAAAACTGTAATTACTGTCCGCGTCGAGGCTTCTACTTAACTGTATTGAAACTTCTTCAGAACTGTAACTGACGAACGATCCGCGTTGAAGATTTTCATTAGAACTATGTCGAAGCGCCCCGAAAATGCACACATACTACTTTTAAACCCCGACAGTTTGGACGCTACTCGATTAATTTAATTTAACTAAAGAAGCTTCTAGAAGCTTTCTTTAGCGTCTAGCATTCTTATTGGCTACAAATTTATCATGTAGAAGCTTCTGGAAACTTTTTATCTGTCCGATCCTCTGACTGGCTTTAAGTTTCTAGAATATTTGTATGAATCGAAGCTTCTGAATGGTCACTAAACTTTTCTTAACACCTCTCTTGATTCTTTCTTAAAGCAGACTTGACGTAACCGGAGTGTGTGGGATTTAACTTTTTAAAAGCCTTTAAAACGTACGTTTCGCTTTCACACTCATCAACGCAAGAAGTAGCTTAGTCCCCCAATGAATTCTTGTCCCTTTAAAGTCACACAATGCAGGGCTTTTGTTCCGTATATATAACGTAACTTTGTAAGAGGCTCCTGGTAGGCGAGGAGGCACATGACATTTCTGAATAGTATAAACAATTTTCCTTACAGTTTAACATTACATGTTACATGTATTGTGATGTCTTTCATATTATCTACACTTATTAAATCAGTTCATTAATTTCATATTATCTATACTTGTTAAATAAGTTCATTAATTTCATATTATATACACTTGTTAAATAAGTTCATTAATTTCATATTATCTATACTTGTTAAATAAGTTCATTAATTTCATATTATCTATACTTGTTAAATAAGTTCATTAATTTCATATTATCTATACTTGTTAAATAAGTTTATTAATTTCATATTATCTATACTTGTTAATCCAGTTTATTAATTTCATATTATCTACACTTGTTAAATAAGTTCATTAATTTCATATTATCTACACTTGTTAAATAAGTTCATTAATTTCATATTATATACACTTGTTAAATAAGTTCATTAATTTCATATTATCTATACTTGTTAAACCAGTTTATTGATTTCATATGATCTACACTTGCTAAATCAGTTCATTAATTTCATATTATCTATACTTGTTAAATGAGTTCAATAATTTCACATTATCTACACTTGTTAAATAAGTTCATTAATTTCATATTATATACACTTGTTAAATAAGTTCATTAATTTCATATTATCTATACTTGTTAAACCAGTTTATTGATTTCATATGATCTACACTTGTTAAATAAGTTCATTAATTTCATATTATCTACACTTGTTAAATAAGTTCATTAATTTCATATTATATACACTTGCTAAATCAGTTCATTAATTTCATATTATCTATTATTGTTAAATCAGTTCAATAATTTCATATTATCTACACTTGTTAAATAAGTTCATTAATTTCATATTATCTACACTTGTTAAACCAGGTTATTAATTTTATATTATATACATTTGTTAAACCAGTTAATTAATATTGATAATTTTGTAATTATTAGATAAAACATATATTATAGCAAAAATTATTTGCAATAAATGTTATATTAACCATTATCACTGTTGGGTTCGAAGCCGGATATACCGCTTCAATTGCTATGGAATTAGCAACAACAAGTTGGAATTTTAATGTATTCTGCACATAGAGTAACAAAATTGTTAAAACTCAAACCTTACCAGTGTACACGTGTCCATTTACAAGGTAATCCCATAGCATGGTGGTTATTCTTAGTGGTTTCTTTCAACTGTGACTGAAAGGTTAATCAACCGACAGGATGTGTTGTTTTCAGATAGGGGTGGTTCTACCAAAATGGTCCAGTGAACACTTATAACACTCGCTATTGGTGTTCTGAAAATCCAAATTGTATATAAGTAGGCTTTATGGTAAGCAAATTGGTATTTGATTTGTGATTAGTTCAGTTTTAAGAAGCGAAATCAAAATACAGGAGCGGCCGCCCTTGGTATGTTCAGACTCCGGGACGCAAATGACCCTTGCGAGCGGGTTTCTGGCAGGCCTGTATCTTAATTTCCTTTAAAACTTATAAAATATACTTTAAAGCTGGATTTTCCTAAGAAAATAATCCGTTCGTGGACAAATCTTTGAACTTTTGATGTTAAATATTACAAATACTTGATAAACACAAAATACGCCAATCAGGGGACATTTTCAGTAACTGAAAGCCGTTTCACTCCTGAATTGAATGGGACGCTGATGACCTGAGGTGTTAAATAGTGTCCGTAAATAATAAAAATTTTAATAATAAATTGAAGGTCATTAAAATGAAAATGAGTCAAAAGACTTTGGGTTGATTATGTTGTCTCTAATAATTACATTCGCTGCCTGTTATGGAGAAACATTGCTAATCAATAAACTCTGTACACCTGCAACAGTGGTCAAGGATATCCTTTTTAATTTCAAATGAGAAATACTGCAACATCCGCATACGGCACAGTTTGTCCCCTTGTTACTTTCACTTTTTCAAGAAGTTGTGTGGGTTCACAGGCCTCATTTGAACGTAAAATGCAGAACACTGTTAGGGAATAGTTTGCTAACACAACAGTCGTTGCACAAGGAATTGAACACACGGTATGCCAGTAGAAGACGTTTCTTTTGGCATACAGAAATTATATTTAAGATACCCTAACTCTACTTGCTAATGAGTCCTTAGTTCGTTTTAATTCCACATTTGTAGAAGTGCAGAAATGCTGAACGTATGTAACAGTCAATGGAAAACAGCCTACCTAATATACGGATAAAAATACTTTTTAGGCATTTCATACTAAAAGCAATTCTCTTAACACAATGCACTTAAAATAAAAGCTGCATTTTATAAAACCCCATAATACAAAGTGAGGCATTTATAGTGTTGCGGCCATTTTCCTCCGAAACGAAGGGAAAATCAAAAAATGCTTCAGACCAAATTTAAAGTGTTCATAGGAGGACATAAGATAGTGACTTTAACTTGTCCTTGAAATGACATAATCAATGTCATTTCAAGGTCAAACTGACTTTTTAAATGGAATCGTGCTTTTTATTTTCCTGAAATGGAAAAAAAAAAACATTCAATTTTCAGTACAAAAGTTCTAGTACATCCATCAGTAGGAGTGATAGGTGATGATGATATTGGACAAATAAAACAAGAAAAAGTTTTTCACTCACTTTCACTTTACTGGCTTCAATTTACGTATGTTAGAAAAGTTACCGTTTTGAATTTGTAGTAGAGCCGTTGGCAAAATTCAACACGCTTCTGAAAATCATCCCCATGAATGTGCTACAGATGGTATTTATGACACTTAATCTTTCTCCTTTGAGAAATTCCCGAATCACGTTCCAGTTGAGGGGAATTTCGGCGAGGATTAGCGGCAACTGCAGCTAATACAGCGACTTCCGAATTTTCCCCAGCAGTACTTCGCATTCGATGGTGTTTTCTTAGTGCAACACCTCTCGTTTCGGAGAGTAAGTTCGCAAGTAGTTGAAAGTTTCTAACAGATGTCTGCCTCCTTTCAGCATATCGATCTCCGTATAAGTTACAAGCTGTTTTAGCATTCTGATGAGCTCTGCCATAAATGTAAATCATATCGATCCTCTCGCTAATCGAGTATAGAACCTCCATGATTGACAAAACGAAGTGAAACTGGCTGAGAATAATGTCCTTTGTAGTTTGAGTTGGTAATGATGAACACTCGTTTGTTTACCGATGTCAACAAACGGGCTCCTGTGTGTAAACAAATGAGTTGCCTTCACAACAATAACAAAACAAAAGAGAGAGAAGTGAAAGTGAGTGAAAAACATTTGCTGTCTTATTTGTCATAATTTCACATCATCTATCACTCCTAGATGTACTGGAACTTTTATACTGAAAATTGAAGGCCCTTTTCATTCCTGGAAAAGGAAATACGCCATTCCATTTGAAAAAAAAAAATTATGTGTCCTTGAAATGACATTGAAAATTGCTGCGAGTTAAGACCGCTATCTTATAAGTCCCACTAAAGCACCTCAAATTTTGTCTGAAGCTTTTTTTTTTTTTTTTTTTCCAATTTTTCCCTTTGTTTAGGAGGAAAATGGCCACGACACTAAAAATTCTTCACTATACACACACACACACACACATATATATATATATATATATATATATAAACAATAATTAGATACTAACTCTGAAACTTTTAAAGCTTTTATCATTTTCTGCTATTCTAGTTATTGTTATTTTTCATTTATATTATTATATATAATATATAATATAAATATAATATAAATGAATATTATATATGAATGAGCGTTAAATTCGATATATATATATATATATATATATATATATATATATATATATCACTGCTGAGGCATCACGTACAGTGGAAGCGTTCCAGAACTAAGATTGGGGTACCTCCCCCAGCACTTGAGATTTATGAGAACTGAGAAAAAATGGGATAACCTAACTTTGGGAGGATTTTTCTGGCTAGAATCAGGCCCCAGACCTCCCATTTAATTGTTCCGGCCTTATTATCCTCAAATTTAAACCAAACTTGGTTTCATACGGAATGTGATGATAATATATTTTAGCGGGTACAAATTAATATTTTATAATGTAGCAGAATTACACATTTTTAACTTTACATTCCTCATGACGGTTTAAACATCGGACCGTAGAGCAGTTAATCATATTAATTAATAATTTTAAAAAAGTCTACAGCTTATTTGCAGAAATAAATAAGTTGGCAATCATGGAATCGTGTTTGGCTGGAATCATATAACACTGAACCCATCATCATACGTGCACAAATGCAAATTAATACTTCTTTTAGCGCGATAAAATTATTTTTTAACATTTATATAATGCATTATATAAAGAATATGTAATAATAGTAAAAAAACTAAATTTATTTCATTTTACCACTAATTGTCATTAATTATAGATATTGCCACATTAACTAGATAAAGTTTCTTCCATGTTCCTCCTAGTGAGAAACTCAAAGTATTTCTGTCAAACAAGAAACGTTTCTGAATAACTGGAATACATTTAATTATTAATTGCTAATTTATTAATAAATATTAAGGACTGTCTAACAATAGTGGATGAAATACACGTTGAAAGTGATTTTATTCTGTATGCCGTTTTTCTTAACTCGGCCTCCAGCCTCGTTTTGCAAATATGCTACTCACTAAATAAAATTCCGCTTTTACCACCTACATTATATACATTTATTTATTCCTTTTATTTATTGGCGTGCACGAGGGACACAGAGGTATATGATGCCAACACAAACTTTTTCTTCCCTGTCTATTGTGCAGCCGAGTTTCGTGTAAGTCATGAATCAAGTAAAAAATGAGCATATGCCCACCCTACGCGCTACTGAAAAATCTATAATGCGATATAACGAATATTTTAAAACAACATTATATTACGTACAGGTTGAAAAGCTATTTTTATCTTGCTCGTTGGACCTTTACTCGATCTACGTTCATAGTTCAGATGTTTTAGTCTTGCACGGCACTTTATTAAAATTTGAAATTCTTAACTCTGAAACCAATATCTAAAGCGTAATATAATACTCTCATCTGCTCTGTTTCCCCCCTAATTTCCAGTGGAGCGAATATAACATAAATGCAATACTATGACTGTTTTGTTTGCACTTCAGAAGTAAAGCCTTTGCTAGTCTGTGTTAGACCTCATTCGTATTCTGAATAAACAGCGTATTGATTTTCTCCGGGAGCCTGGAGCAAGCAAAATTATACTAGAGGGGCAATAAACGAAGTTAGCGCGTAATTGTGCCAGGCGTAAAACCTGGAAAGGGCACGAAGAAAATTAAGGCAAATAAAGTAATTTGATGTTGTTGTTGATTAACGCACGGCATAAGCAGTCTATCTGCCTTGCTGCCTGGTATTATTGAAAGATGTATCACTTTATTATGTGCTTAGTTAGGACATGTTATATGAGAGAATTTAGGGACTTAAAGGCATATAAATATATGAATCTGACAACAAATAAATGGCAATTAATGCAATTAAGAGAGATAAAAATACTTTGTATTAAACAAAAAGGATAGCAATACTTGTCCTGTTTTACAGACACGAAATACAGAGCGTCCCAATTAACTATGACTCAACTTGCCGTGTTTTGTCTATAGGCGAGAGCGACCCTCGTTGCCGCCTGCAGGTATTGTAGAGTGGCGCTAATATAACCATATTACCGGTTCCTAAACTATTTTAAAAGACCAACTTTATGAAAGGAGGTGCTGAAATTAGCCACCATCGTTGTTCAGATATTTTTGACACCTCTTTAAAAACTATCCATCACTGACTGTAATTCACGTTACGTACCTGAAGGACATTTTGTTTCAATTCTTCAGGGTATGTGAATATCTCTCATTAAGGTATTTTTAATTATTCCAGAGATAAAAGTCGTAAGGTATTGTGTCAGAGATTGAGGGGGCCACATACGCAAAACACAAGTTAGTTCAAAGTTTATTGAACCACTCTGACAAAAGAAGAACAAAGTTTTTCGTAAAATATTGCACGTTGCTGATTTTGTATTGCTGAGGTGAGTAAGGTTGACTCATCAGAAAACAAATCTGCTCTTCAGTTCGGATTTATATGACCGCATATAAATATTGGTCTCTAAATACGTTTTAAATGTATTAAGATGTGCCTACGAGACTCGACAAATTTGTGTATTATTGCAAAAGCTAATAGTAATTTTAAAAACGTTTAATTTTTCGCATAGTTTCTCCCCAACCTGTAATAGTTACGTAAGCAACGTTGGGGTCAGTATGACCCAACAAAGGTTTGTTATTCTCACATGCGATATAAGTATCTATGTGTGAAACAATGTTTAATTGTTGCATTTTAAACAAGCTTGCATATTGTTGCAACAATGAAAATCGCAGCACCAATTGCTGCTTAGTGTTAAGCTCCTTTTTTCTTGCTTGAATGCTCAGTTAATGTTGAGGTATTGTGGAAGAACTCCTACCATTAAGGGACGTCGAGAGTGAAAAGTCTGTTTCTAGATATGAAGACGGGTACACTTCTGTTCGTAACGTTTGGGAGAAGTGGACTGAAGTCCTTTCAACAATGCAATCCTGAAGAAAATGTGAATGTCGATCAAAAATTTTTAGCTTTTGAAATCGCTGTCCCTTGAAGGAGTATATTCTGAGTAAACCAGAAAAATGTAGAGTAAAGATATGGACACTTTGTGACAGCTAAAAGCACAGTTTATATAGGGAAAGAACATGTAGCAATACCAGAAGGCAAATCGAGATATGAGATTATATGTTGACTTATCATGGGCTAAGAGGTCAGAATGTAATTTAAGAAAATATTTTAATTCTTGTAATTTAGGACTGATGTTTGTGAAAATAAATTAACGTTGTTAGGAAAACCACATGGAAAAATGAGCCAGAACTTTCAATGTAAATGATCAACAGATTTGTATATACGCAGTTTTTCATTTTACATTACAGATGACGCTACTGCCACTAATTATATTACAAAGAGAAATAAAAATTTGGTGCTTATGAGTACATTGCATTATAACAAAACTAGCAACAGTGAGAATAATATATCACAAATTATTAATACAACTTAAGGAGATGTAGATATACTCTATAAAGTAATAAATACCTGTAAAGAAGAAACAAATCAGTGATCAAAGGTTATTTTCTAAAACATATGTTATGTTTCTGTGACCTGTGAATTTCCATTGGATCAAATCAGAAATTTAAAAATTGACAATAAAAAATAAACATACCAAAACTTGAAGTTTTCTGATTAAAGAACATATATCAGAAAAAATGCACTGAAGAATAAATTAAGTTATCAAGAATAAAATCAGAGCTACAATTTCAAAATTCACAACTTCAGAAAAATCTGCAAAAAATACACGTTGTAAATTTTTTCCATCAAGCAATGATAGCAAAAATAAAATGTTAGTACAATCTAGAATATATATTTGTAAATTCCATGGGTCCAATGTGCAAAAATGAGAAACACCAATACTGTGAAATTTACTGTGTCGCTACTTAACTTCTGGCGTAATATGAATGTACTTTATAGAGCAATATTATAATATTGTAAACATTTCACTCAATTAAACCTGAATGTTTCTTATTAATGTAACAATATCAGCAATAAAACGGGAATTAAAATAATAAAAATATGTTTCAATATAAACAAATACAAAAATAAATGACTGTGCTATTTACTATTCATTTAAATTTATAATATGATTTTACATGTTTTGTACAATTATAAATGTCAGATCATATTAATCTGAACAATATAATCGTACAGTGAAATCAAATCAAACAGAAGAGCAGGGTTAATGCAGTTACAATTACAGGCTGTTCTGATAAACTCTAATAAGGGTATTAATTGATTAAAATGGAAAACATTGAGCTAAATTTTCACATTAAATATCGTTCTTATGCACCAGATCTATTACAGCTTAGTGCTTCTTTCAGCAATGACAGAAAATTTAGATAAAATGAAAAAGGTAATAAGAAATGTGTACATATGTCAGCATGTGCTATTTGAGCATTATAAGTGTAATGTGCTGAGGAAAACTAAACAAGAAAGAAATGTATGAAACAGGATTAAGGAAGCATCCAAGTATGTCAAGAACTTTAAGCCAAACTAGCAAAAAATACAAGAAATTGAGAAGTGAATTAAAGCGCCGTCCCAGTCAATTTTTATGCCTGAATATAAAGAAGAAAAGAAAGATGAATGCAGGGATGAAGAATTAAATTTTTATCTAAAGCGAACTTGTTTGACACATTATTCTTTCCATCAAAATTCCATCATAGAAATGTTTGTCTTTGCCGTAACCGAATAACAAATGATGTGGTATGATACCAAGTGAATTATAATATGAACATTCGCTGAATGCGCCCGCGACCGTTTCACTATGGGCAGAATGAACGTTAGTTTTTGAATAGTGTTTAACTTCCGTTTTGATTTTAAAACATGCGTGACCTTTTATATCTTTGTTTTTCATCGATATTTACTTATTAATAAGAGTTTTTACAGTATCTAATTAATTTGGTTTATTTATGGACACTTTAACATCTCAGGTCATCAGCGTCTCATTCAACTCAGGGGGTGAAACGACCGACAAATTTTGTTCAGAGGTCGTTTTTTCAGGCTTGAGGTTCTAGCCTTAATGTATGACACGGGACCAATTTTTTTCCTTTCCGTAGGAAGCCATACTTAGGATTTACGCCAAAAAAATCCATCGATCCTCTCCGGGATCGAAACCGCGATCTTGGATTTAGAACAGTACCTAATAATGCTTACTTCCATGTTAGTGCCTATTTTCCATTTTATTTATTTTTTGCACTATTTTTATATTTTTACTTGTTATTTTATTTTTGACACTTTGTATTCTCCTCATATATCTACCATGACTCTTCACAGCCCCTATTGCCATAATTGAGGGATAGTTAGCAACCCGTCCCTCCTTCCCATTTAAGGAAACCCCAGCAATTAGCGATACAGTGGGAATATTCCGTATGTTTTCTTTGTCAATAGTTGTATGCAATTCCACCTTTCACCAGAATAGCAATTAGTTTTGCACTGCAAATCAGTTGGTGTTGATTTAAAAGTGTTCACTTGTATAATTCCTAATGCCGAAAACAAATTGATCCAAAGCATCGTTAATTCGTCAGTGCCTTCATCAATTTCCACATTATTTGAGGGATGACAATTTTTTTTGAACAAGTTTGCTACAAAAGAGGTGAGTATATCATATTTTCCCTCAATAATTTAGATATTAAAGTTCTGGATCCTGAATAAAATTTTCTAAAACAAAATAGCAATTCAAAGATGCGAAATAAACATTTGCTTTTTCGTGTGTTCAGTGTAAAAAGCATCACGTCATACAATACGCACAAGATGCTGTACATGTAGAACGGGAGTCAAGACTAGACTGAGGCAGACACTTTTCACCTCCAAGAGCTAAGAAAAAACGAGTTTAGTGCTGATATGTGGCAGCAAATATTCCAAAATTTTAGAAATGTCTTGATAAAGTACAACGAACAATCAATTGCTTTCGAGTGGATGTGTTTGCACTCTTTGTACTAAAATGCTATCTCAAAAACAAAAGAGAAGTTTGAATATATATGGATCTCTGTTGACGAAACAACGGGTAGTCTTCCGCGTTATGCTGCCAAATTAATTGTTGGAAAGCTAAATTTCGCTACACCTTACAGAGGTGCTGGAAAACTATCGCTAACGATACTTATTGATAGTGTGTGTACTATCGATTAATAATGATCTATACGAGGTCTGTTCAAAAAGTATCGCAAATTTTGAATTTCCGCGGGCTACGTATATTCGATTTTCGATTGTTTTGTGGCGTTATGTTGGTACTCATGTACCTCACTTATGTTGACAAGCTCGGCCATTTTGAATGTTCATTTAATTGTTGACAGCTATTTTGCTTGGACGTGTTTTGGCTCGTCTTCCATTTTTGCCTATTCCAAAAAATGGAACAAAGAATCTGTATCAAATTTTGTGTGAAAAACTAAATTAAGTGCGCGGATGCATTCCGAATGTTGACTGTGGCATATGGTGAAGCTACCTTGAACCAAAGCAACGTTTATCGGTGGTACAAAATGTTCTCAGAGGGTCGAGAAGATGTGAACGACAAAGAGCGTCCCGGACGCCCGAGCTCGTCAACAACAGACGAAAAATTGAAGAAGTGAAGAAAATAGTATTGACCAACCGTCGAATCACCGTTAGAGAAGTTGCTGAGGACCTAAACCTATCAATTGGCTCGTGTCATTCGATTTTTACCAATGATTTGGGCATGAGACGGGTCGCCGCAAAATTCGTACCAAAGTTGCTCAATTTCGGCCAGAAACACCATCGCATTAACGTTGCTAAGAAACTGTTGAACTCTGTCCGCGACGACCCAAATTTGCTCCAGAGGGTCATAACTGGTGACGAATCATGGGTTTATGGTTATGACGTGGAAAATAAAGCTCAATCATCCCAATGGATGCTGCCACACGAGCCAAGACCGAAAAAAGCGCGCCAAGTTCGGTCGAATGTGAAGGTTTTGCTTACAGTTTTCTTCGATTTCAGGGGCGTGGTGCATCATGAGTTCTTGCCACAGGGTAGAACGGTCAATAAGGAATATTACCTGCAAGTTATGCGCAATTTGCGCGAAGCAATCCGCCAGGAACGCCCGAATTTGTGGAAGAATAAAAATTGACTTTTGCACCATGATAACGCCCCTGCTCACACATCGTTGCTTGTGCGCGAATTTTGGGGGAAAAACAACATGCTTGTGACGCCGCAGCCACCGCACTCCCCAGACCTGGCCCTCTGTGACCTTTTTTGTTTTCAAAACTGAAGAGGCCCATGAAAGGACGATGCTACGCCACGATTGAGGAGATAAAGACGGCATCGAAGGAGGAGCTGAACAAGATCACAAAATACGATTTTTTAAACTGCTTCGAGGATTGGAAAAGACGTTAGCACAAGTGTATAATATCTGGTGGGGGTTTCTTTGAAGGGGACAAAATAGATATTCATGAATAAATAAATAATTTTTGAAAAAAACACAAAATTCGCGGAACTTTTTGAACAGATCTAGTATATTTTCGACAGTTTTTATAAAAACAAATATAAACAAGTTTATCAAATGAAAACTAATTTTAATGACTGTTAGATGGTAAGTTGTATAAAATATGTTAATATGATAAAATGCAACTTACCATTTAAATTACATTAAAATTTATCAAACACGATCCCATAACAAATCAGATTTAATTTTTTTTATATCACGACAGAAAAAGAAAACAAATACAAATGGTGTAATGAATAGTACTTTTACTTCGCACTGGTATTCACGAAAATGAACAGGCAGATAAGCTAGCGAAGAAGGCTATACACACCAACTGGATCAGCTATGACATAAATTCACCCAAGCGCTATAAATACCTCTTACGGGACAACAGCAACGAAGACGAGCAAAAACTGTGGAATGAAAGTGTAACTAGGACACTATTACTTAACCTAAAATTACTATAATAATGTCAGGTCATGGAATTCTACCGCCACGGATCGCCGAGATCTTTAAGGTGCGGACACGTGAACGGGAGGTCCGGGGTTTGATTCCCTCCAGGACCGTCCTCCCTGACTAGGGGTTTTTCCAGGTTTTCCTCGGTCCTTATAAATGGTAAGTGCCGGGGAGGTACCCTTAACTTAGCCCTTGAACGTTTCGTTCCTTAAAAAATATCCTTTCGCAGTTTATCAATTCATTTCATGTATGATCAGTGTCACCGCCTGTGGTGCCTCAATAGTATAAACGGGTGTTAAACACTATTCAAAAGTCATGAAAGCATTAAATTATGTTGCCTTCGTTTCAAAAGTATCCACAGTGCAGAGTGTTCTTGTAGTTGTGGCATACAAACAGTTAATACGAGAGTGCATTGAGTTAGACAATGAACGTAATGCCTTGAAAAAACAACTGACCAATGATTAAAAGCGACATAATCACTAAATATATTAAAGAATTCAATAAATACATGCATATTCTCTATAGACTTCAAAAAGGTAAAAGAATAAACGCCATCAAATAGCAAGACATATACATATATAGATAATCCTAACATAGGATCACGCCAGCATGTACTATTACTTTATGTAATGGTACATGCTGAGTAAATGAAATAAAAAATTATGGGTTTGTTACCGAATCACCGCATTCAACTATATTTGTTTATAAAGAGGTTCATGGACACATTGTTTGCGTTTAGTGTTGTTCGTCTCTTTGACATAACTTTCCCAGCTTGGCTAAGAATTCTTCCAGCTGAAAGTGAGGTTACTGATGCACGCAATATTCTTTGCATTGAATGCCAGGCTCTTCAATTCTTTTTGGAAGTATGAAGTAAAAGACGAGATAGGCAGATTTAAAGTTCTCGAGCATTTCAGAAAACATTAAAACCTGTGTTAATGACTTTGTACGAAAATGTATCGTAAACTACAAATAATTTGCTTTCAGAATTGTATAGGATCAATGTCGTCAGCATCGATAGGGCATTTATCCAGGTATTGTTGCAATATAGAATCGGTGTCAGAGGCCCTAATATTCTGCTGTCAGTTCGAAACATTTTTAAAGAAGCTAATGGTGTTTATTTTACAAAATGTATATGTACATTAACTTTTACATTATATCCATCGCATGGTTCCAGAGATCGTACACCTGTGTGTGCTTTCATGCAATATAATTATTTTATATAATTATAGGAAGGAGTCTTATCTTACAGAATAGAAACACCAGCACTTGCATCACCTTCAATACGAAAACCTTCTTTCATAATCTGGGGTCCGGTTTTAGACAGGTGTGTTCTTCTTAATCTGGCTTCCACTCCTTCAAGAACTACACCGTAAAAAAATCACCTTTATTGGTCATTCTACACACCGTAGCCATAATAAATCTATTATGACCAGAAAGTTTGTTTGTCAAACAAATCTAATATACTAATAAGCCCTTGTAGAACCAAGGTCGGTCCTGGTGGTGTAGTGGTTACCATACTTGCCTCCTATACCCAAAACGCGGGTTCAAACCCGGCCAGGACCGATGGATTTTTTCGGGCGTAAAAATCCTAAGTATGGCTTCCTTCGGAAGGGAAGTAAAGCCGTGGGTCCCGTGTCGTACATTTGCGGCACGAAAAAGAACCTCAAGCCTGAAAGAGAGGCCTCTGAGCAAAATTTGTCGGCCGTTTCACGCCCTAAGTTGAATGGGACGCTGATGACCTGAGCTGTTAAAGAGCGTCCTTAAATAAATCAATCAAAAAAAAAAAAAAAAAAAAGAACCAAGGTATCTTCTAAAATAAGAGAAACTGGATCTATGAGCAGTTTGGATAAAGTTGAACTATTACAGCATTGATTTCAATTATTCTTTTATTCCAAGTCATACCAAGCTTTGTTTCACCCGTCAGAACTTCCTGTATTAATTTAAGAGCTTTCCTACCCATATTTGCTTGTTCATATTTTAGTATTTCACAAAATTATTGCTGAATTTAAAATTATGGCAAGTTATTTTAATTTTATCATAAATACCATCATTTCTTCCCATCTCAATGAATTTTATATTTGTTGCAACTAAATCCAACGTATGTGCAAAACATAAATGATATGTGATATTCAAATTCAATGTTTATATTATGACATGCTTTCACCACAGAAGCGTTTTCCATTAGAGCATACACTGTTCTATTTTCCAGATTCAAATATTTCAAAATATTTTCAGGAATGTGACTTTTAATAATTTAATTAATACTGCAGGCCGCTTGATAAAACTCCTTGTCAATAAAGGGGGTTGTAACTTTTAGAATTTTCATTAGCTCTTGAAATCCACAAATAGCATGTTATAATATAACAAAACTTTTAAATATGATCAAGAACTTACATTTAAGATCATGATACAGCCCCTTCAATAGTCTGTGCCTTAGCTTACATCATGGTGACGGTGCCTGGTGTCAAAATCTTTTACAAATTAATAGTCATGATCTTCAACTGTACTAAAGCAATCAAATCTTGGACTACCATCATACTAGGGCCCTCTCTACATCTATTTTCTTTTTACTACAATTTTCATATGTCGCGATAGATTTACTTTGATCTTTAAAATACTGAGTGATAGTACTCACTGGAGCAGGAGAATCCTTGTCACAGGATCCTGTGTTGTTACGAGCAGAGCTGGGTGTGATGTTCTGATGTGTCCTGTGTATTACATGTATTTCCACTGGTGCATGTTCTTTTCCACAGGTTGACATTTTGCATTTTCAGTGTCTTCTCGTAAAAAGGGCCCAAGCGGCATAAAGTTTTATTTTAGATGGCACTTTCAACTGCAATATCACAAACTTCACAATTGGAACTACTGTTCAGCTTACAATGTGCTTGGGTGTAAGAAATGCGGTCACTCGAAGTCTGAAAAACCGTTCTCAGAAATAACAGCACATTGCCCGAATTACAACGCACGCACTCACGTCATACCAGTGATGCGGAAAAGACATTACGAGTGCTAACAGGCACAGTTCCAAATAAACATAAATCTCATCATTTTAAAACTATTGATATTGACTAAAATAGATTGTTTCCGAAAGTAAAACTTTCGATAGTTTTCCATTACTACCTACAGACCCTATATACACTAAACAGTTGATTAATATCAATCAAAACATAAGTAATTTTGGGAACAGTGGACTAAAATTATAAACTCCATGAAAGTTTTAATAGTTGTGACAAATGGCATCTGCAATGCGTACACTCAAGATGTTTTTCCCTTCTCTCGTTCATGTGACTTGCTTGGCCCATTAAACAGGGTGACAGAGCAGATCAGAGTGGATTTTTGAGGAAGATTAAGCTCCATCAAGAGTGCAGGCTTTACAGCAGAAACTTCCAGATTTCATCATCTTCCTCCAACCCGTGTTCATTTGTTTGTAAAATTAGCTAAACTGTTGACTGCTATAGTGAACATTTCAGAGAAATCAAAGAACTTGAGGCAACTTTATACGATAATCCTTTTTTGTGTAGCCGACACAAATAAAACTGAATTATTCTGATGTTTGAAACGATCCTTACGGTGTATCTCCGCTGAAATATGATACAATATGTGTGTTTCTAACTTAATTATCATAATATTTATTGTATTGTAATTATTAATGCAGATATCATATATGTATAATACGGCATAATGATAGCATGTGACTTGTATGCAAACAAAAGAGTAAATCTGTGTTGTTTTTCGTTTCCGGTAGCTTGGAAGCCCAAGAGAGTCATAAAATTCTACACAATAAATAATATATGATGTTGCATTGCATGCTTATTTCTACTATTTCTATTATTAAACTCCTCGCCCAATCCTGTTGAATACGAGTCAACAAAATAGCAAAATTCACCTTGCAAAATTGTCATTGAAGCGTAGGCAACAACACCGAAGCGACCATTCATCAATTTATCAAATCACTTCAAAATTGGCATCACAACATGAAGCCACTCGACGTCAACAACAAATCATTTGAAAATTGGTGGGTACTTAGCCGGAGCCTACTAAAAGCGCTTCCAAAATTGGCGCCCAGCGTGGGACCACAAACAACAGTCTCATCATTGGCTATAAATGTTGGACAACAATACTAAACTACTTCATGTTGAAACTTACTTGTTATGCATCAGGCCCCATTTCACGTATTTAGAAACAATATTACTGTTTTTATAAGTAATAGGAAGTCTCTTTATGAACAAATTGAACATTTGAACACAACAAACCAAAATCTTTCTAAAGCGCATAGGACTGTAGGATGAAAAATGATCAAGCTGAAAACAGCACTTCAGAAAAACACCAGGCTGAAGTGTCTGCAGGTTGCCATGAACCTTTTATTGGGAAAGAATGACGAAAATGAAAATGCATTAACAGTTCATCGTATTCAAAACGTAAAAATATTTCTCGGCATTCTGTTAATTCTGAACAACAACGTTATAACTTCTACGACGACAATTTTAAAAAAGTGCTTTTAATTTACTGTAAAGCAAACTACAAAAGTGTGAGTAAATTGTAACTTTTTGTAGGCGTGTCTACGCAGAAACAGTTTAATATCTTTTTTAAGTTTAATATTGTGCAAGAAATAAGTGTTATAATTTCTTACATAAGTTTTTTATTGTTTTAAAAAAGAATATTTTTGCCTATTTTTTATTTATATAGCCCAAATATAGCACATAAAGCCTATTTTAGGCACCTAAAACGTCGCTTTTAAGACCTAAATTTCCGCTATCTACTGATGATGCATGAGACATGAAGCAGTATTGATAGCTTCCCCCTTATTATTGTCATCATCACATCATCAACATCAACATCATCATCAACAATAAAAACAACCTTACAATTAATGTCAATATTCATATAACAATTATTATTGCTGTAACTATTATTATCATTATTATATTCCTTATTATTAACATTGGTGATGTATTTATTTCTTTGCATGATATGTACAAACTCCTTGTAACTTAAGAAGTGCCTGACGCCATTTACCGATAGTAAAACCTCTGTATAATAACGAGGATGGTGAAAGCAGGGTTTCCTGTGAAGAAACTAGGTCGCAGTTCTTTTGTTCGACCTTTTAAAAGACTTGTTAGGGAAGACGCTACTGTTTTCTAGAAATTACGTATGTGTGTTGGAGTTAAAAACCACGACAGAGGTGAACCAGTTCAACTGTCCGGACCTTTAAACCCTCATATAAGAGAAGAGTTTCTTTAATAATAAATAAAGAACGAATCAGACCAGCCGAGGCAAACTTTAAGTGTAGTCAATAAGGGATTTGGAATGAAAGTTAAATATTTAGACGCGACGTTTTTGCTACGTTCGCTGGACTTCCCAACAATACAGCTTCAAATTCTATATAAATAGGCAGTTTTAAGTCCCGACCTTAATTCGATTCCTGTTCCTCTTGCGACTCTAGTCTATTCCATTCCACTTTCCGCTCTCGCTCGGAAGTCGGCGTCCAGTGTGTTCACTCATCGCAAAACTCAGTTTAATCTGCGAAGTCGGCACGCTGCATCACTCAGTTTATCCATTTTGTTTAGTGCAGAAGTTCAGTCTTGTACATTCATCATTTTGGTCTACGAGCTTTTATCACTCATACGACAAACGGCACAGCACTTAGGCACTTGGAAGTGATTTATTAAATAAATAATAATTTCAACGTACTTCTCGACGCGTATTCATTTACATCAGAAACACCTCTCCTTGACCCATTGACCTAGTGTCAATAAAACAGGCAGACTTCCCTGAGATATTTATTACTCCTAATCGGGCAGGAATAGTAAAGGAACTTGAGCAGCCAAGGCAACGCACCACTTCGAGAATCTACGCTGTGTGGCCACCTACTGCTAGCCCAACCGACGTCGGACCCACATAATTCATCACCAGTTTCCTAGTTGGTCCTGGTGGTATAATGATTACATACTTGCGTCCTAAACCCAAGATCATGGGTTCGAACCCGGCCAGGACCGATGGATTTTTTCGGTCGTAAAAATCCTAAGTATGGCTTCCTTCGGAAGGTATGTAAAGCCGTGGGCCCCGTGTCCTACATTTACGGTACGAAAAAGAATCTCAAGCCTGAAAGACAGGCCTCTGAGCAAAATTTGTCGGCCATTTCACGCCCTGAGTTGAACGGGACGCTGATGATCTGAGATGTTAAAGAGCGTCCATAAATAAAGCAATCAAAAAAAGCACCAGCTTGGGCAATTATCTAAACCAAGCTCATATTCTATTAAAACAGTTTCAGATTTGGCTCACCCTTGTGGGGCTATTAAACAACTTCACTCTTACACTCCATACCAGTTCCAGCCAAAATTATAAAATTGGGAGAGGTTTTTTTTTTTTCATTTGAGAAGAAAGCGTTTAAGGCCTAAGTAATACGGCACATTCTCAGTGTTTGTCATGATGATGACTGAGGAAAATTCTGAAAAACGTAAGTACTGGGAGGAATCAAACCCCAGAATCCCCGTTCACTAGTTCTGGCCTTAATGACCTCGGCCACCGCAGTTGCTGCGTAAGATTGCCGTACAGTAGAGGTAAACATTGGACAGTAGATGTTTTCTTTAACATTTGTAAAATAGAAGTTTTTGAAAGGTAAAATTATATTAATTTATTTACCTAAGAAATGAATACGTTAGCCATCTACCAGTTTTCGGCACCTCTGTAAAGAATGCATCCATCACTAGCAAAAATAATTTGCCATTACGCATAGAGTAAAATTTTCGAGCAAGGTAAAGTTATTGGTAACGGTATATGGTCCCTAGGTCCCCCCAGCTGTGGTTTTTACTTTAAGAGAATGTACAAAATAAACGCACATACTGGGAACGAAATAAAACATAACATTCTTAAGGAGATTGCCTTCATTTCCCAACAAGAAGTGCACCATTGGTGGATAGATTTTTAAAAAGGTAGCGAAAATGTGTGATAAACGAAAGTACAATTTTTAAAATCTAGTTTCCTTTAATTGGCAAATACGAAATTTTACTTCCTCAGTTAAGAAAACAGTTTGTTCAGTGAGTTACCACTACTAAGTGGCGAACTCGACCATAGCGAAATTGCCGGGACACCATCAGCGTCCTACGTTATGGAACCCAATGTACAGTGCAATGCAGAATTAACTTAGCAGGGTGGCTCAAGTGGTAACTTGCATTTTGAAGGTTCCGAGTCCAAAGCCCTTGGAGGTGGTCGTCCTGACCTTGGACTTTTTCGGAGTTTACTCTGGTCGCTTAGGCGAATGGTGTGATGGGTCCTTATTTACCACAAAATTTCCATTTTCTCATTTCATTCAATTACATTCCGTTGATTCTCTTGCAGGGTAGAAAGTGCCAGGCGAGGTGGGCTGCTGATGTGTGAGGTGTGTCGGTAACTTACACTTTGGAAAGGATTCTGCTCCGGCGTATGGTGTGGAACCGGACTACCTAAGGGACTCAAATTCTTTGGAGGTGGGTTCCGCCAGCTTATGTCCTATCTGGAAACATAGGAACCGTGCCTCAACGATCCTGAATCCTGGCCGCCCGATATTTCGCTCTCCACTGGCAGAGTAGGCACAAACGACTAGCCCTTGAGCACGGCTGAAATGCCTAAAATGTCCCCTCTCCAGCAGAATCCAATGTATAATTATACATTTCAGTATACCACTGCCTATTTTAGAATTTTCCAAGACATAAGATGATATTTTTCTTAGTTTTTATACATTAAACAAATCTTGAAAATTCATTCCCTACCTAAAACCTACTTTGAGAATAAAATGTAACAGCTCTATATTGCACATTCTTAGTTTGATCTACGTTGTCATACAGCACAGACATGTTTAATGTGCTTCAGGTTGTTGACAGGAATGTGCAAGCAAGCGATTTAATCAACAAAGTAGTAGTACCGCTCCAATATAATTCAATATTCCCTTTATGTACCTTCAAATCAGTCGTTATTTATTTGAACATTGTGGGTAGAAATAGGGATAAACCGTTTACTTAATTACTTAATTGTAACACTGTATGTTTAAGGACATTCATTTTATACCTACATACCAATTAGAGTTTGAGAGTAAATGTGCAGGAATTATGAGGAATAAAGTAATCTTATGACGCTTCATGTTGACCGTTTTTATTAGTTTATTATTTGCTATCTTTTTCAAATTCACAATTCATTAGATTACACAAGAAACAAACTGCCATAATTTACCTCGCCTAAATATATAAAACATATAAATAAAGAAGCTATAAGCGCAGGTGTTTCGAGAATCTAAAATGTGTATTTGAACTTATAAAACTGAATTCAATGTTTTACTAAACCAGTGTCGCAGGCAGAGCTTAATACGCACGCTGCTGATATTGACTTCTTATTCGAACTGCAACATAAACTATACAATGTATTCCAAATATGCACAGAGCGACTCAAAGAACTTTGAACCAACTTGCGATGTCTTGCATAGGGAAGAGCGGCGCTCGTTGCCGCCTACGGGAATCGGACTATTTTTTCATGCGGATAATTTTTTGAAATTTTTCGAGGGTATATGCGTTTATACTATGTATGTAATTTTTAATTTACTTCAGATATGAAGTCGCAAGGAGTAAATTGAAAATACTGTATTCAAGATCATGCACATACTCTGAAAAAATAGAAACAAAATATACGCCTGGAATTAGCCAGCATTACTTAACGTGAACTACAGCAAGTGATGAATAGTATGAACGACGGTGGCGGGTTTCAGCACCTCCCTCCATAAAGTTGGCAAGTAAAACCTTTAAAAATGTTGATGAAACTGTTACTGCTGTGTTTTTTTTTTTTTTTTTTTTTTTTTCAATATAATACAACAGATTTTAGTTCTATGTCTACGACGTGACTCTGATTTGTACTTGACAACTGTGAAAGAAACTTAAAAAGGCCAGTTGGTGGATAGTGGGAACCAGAACAAAGTAGCAGTAACGCATTCTATACGCTCGGTCCCCATGCTGATAACTGCAGAAGCTAACACATCTCTCAAAGATGAAAAGATGATATCACATTTTTACAGTAAATTGGAAACTAATTTTACACTACCTTTAATGAGCCACACTCTTTATTTTCCAAGAGTTACATTTGCGGGATGTTCTAAGAATAATAGGGTCATTTTATCGCAATAAACTTGTTCCTTTTCTTTTCAACAATATCCTTAGTTTTTGTTTCAAATATTTTCCCAGTTTTCCCCTCGTGACCAGGTTTATAGAGCTTAAAAAAGTTCATTTTCATTTAAAACACTTGCTCGCATTATTATCTGGTATCCTAATAGGAAATATAAACTAAAGTATAATATTATTGAAATTCTTGGAAAATTACAGGTGTGCTACATTAATTATTGGTGTACTTGACGCATTTCACTATAAATTAAATGGACACTACTTTTACTAATATGCAATAGGTTTTTAAGACAAAACCTTAGTACCACACTCAGGAACTAAAGTAATAATTTGAAATAACAAAATGATAATGATTAAATTAAATGAATTAAATTATGCCTCTTCGGATCAAACAACTTTCCCTACGAAGACCTCATTCTCTTCCATCATATACTGAAACCACTCACAGTACTGCACTTTCCGATCAGGGTCGTCTACATTTAATGCATGGAAAAGTCTTGGGATGAAAACTTTCAACTTTGCTGTTTTAATAAGACGACGTGCGCTAGTTCTGCTAATCCCAGGTTCACGTATTGTTTTGTAGATTTCTGCGGTGAGTGCTCAAAACGTTCCAAAACCATAGCCGAGGACGCGGGGCTTGTTGCTGTGCGATGTCTCCCAGATCTGCTCTTGTGAACATCGCATACAGTACCATGAGTCTCAACTTTGTCTCGAAAGCGTGCAATTGTTACTCCCGTTGGCAGTTCTGTTCAGTACACACGTCTCCATTGCCTTTGAACTTCAACAACATTCTCGGTTTTCCAATGCCACTTCAAAATTGCTTTCGCTGTTCAAACGATAATCTTGGCTCCATTTTGTTGTAGCAACATTAGCATAACGTAATCTGAATCACATCTGTTTACAGAACATCATACGATAATCTAGGCTTCATTTGTTCATTGTTGATTTATCAGTCACGTAGCAAAACTATCATAATGTATGTGAGTAACATCTGTTTACAGAAAATCATACTACACATTACTGTTGTTTTTCGGTCCAACTTTGAAATATATTAAATATATATCTATTGTGATGTGTGTATACATTTTTGACACCCTCTGTATTTTATGAACTTATGTACTTTAATTGTTTTACGTGCAATTCCACACAAACTGACGCTTAGCACCAGATATCGCAAGCTAAGACACGGCAATTCATGGTATATTATTTTTATAATTTCACACAATGTGGCATGATATTCACCGAAGTCTGAATCTGTGTCTTTCTCCTTCTCATGCTATTTCGTCCGTGCGTTATAATGCAGTTTTATAGCATGATTTTATCTTTTCACAAAAATCCCCAATTTATTTATGGACGATCGGAACCCATACCAGAACGAGCATGCTGTCTATACTTTCCCACTAAAAGTATGTAATGGGACTTATTGTTCAATATCTGTCTGACAGCTCATCTAAGTTCATTTTGACTTTTACAATCAGACAACTGGCCCTAATCAACGAATACAACCTAATAACTTTTGAACATTGGATTTATTTAGAGCCCTAAACGTGCTACTGTGACTGTAGCGCTGAATTTACTTATGAGGTGGGTACTGTATAGGTGGACATTCAGTCGGAGATGAGTGATGAAGATGATATATTCGCTGGTACATCCTTGCCTCTCATCGTGACACCGAGCAATAGCAGCTGGTAGCACATTATGGCAAAATAACTCAATATAATACTTGCAACTCAGTGGTTTTCTCTGTATGATAAAGAATATGCCAACATTTTCGTTAAGCGCATCACATGACACGCATTAGAGTCAGATATGGGCATTTTATAGTTGAGGCATCATGGACCCTTTGTGTTACTTAATACCTTGAATGACATTAAAATGTAAATACACCAGTAAAGAGGTCATCACCTAAATTGCGCGATTTTACGTAGTGATTTACAACTGTTAGAGTTTGCACATAGTCCTCGGCGATAACCGGACGAATGATGCAACACTGAAAAACATCGTCATCAATCTTCAGGTCTGAAATGTAGTTTTGGAGACTGTGCAACATCCTCAACGATTGCTAGAGGAATAAGGAGAGGAACTATCCGGGGAACGGAATGTGTATTTCGACCAACAAGTCATGGCAGAGCGTGTCAGTGTTTTCTGAGGTAATAGCCCAATCTGGAAAAATGTTTGTTTCCTGTCCTTCTGAAATATCTGTTTCTGGCTTTGCGGGTTTTGTAGGTTGATTTCTGGGGAACGGCAACTTCCATAGCAAATTATTTTCATTTACGTCCTTCTGCCAAAGATGAAGTAGTGCCAAGTTACGCGGCTAGTTTGATGATGTGGTTGCTCTATTGCTTCTCTCGCGGAAGTTGCACCTGGAAAGAGTTTCAAAATCGGAGTAGATACAAACTTCGCATATCAACATATTTATTTATTTAACTTATTAAAGAGTTTCTTGCCAGCTTCAAGAACATTCTAATATGACGGGTGAAATGAAGTATTGATGGTGTGAAGAAAATCAAAACACAACAAAGCGGGTAGTTGTTTAGCACTGAAATGTCCAGTGGAGGTAAAACTCGGTAAAAAATCATCACCATTGATCGTACTTGGGTCATCTAATTGGCAGCATGTGCCTGGTGTCTGAATATCAGCTGTGTACCCTGGAAGACAAGGCTATTCTTTAGAGTTTCATTCATTCTATAACTGTATTTCAAGCAGACATAGCCTATTCAGACATAACCTGGCTTTAAAAGTAAGGCACCTGCTACAAGTTAACAGTACACTGGAGATGGTGGAAATCCGAGATTATTATTTATATTTATATATGTACACTTTACTGTGTTTCTTATGAGTTTAAATTTAGAAATGAAGGGATGAATGTTTATTTTCTATTAATAAATACTTATTATTAGAAAGGAAAAACAGGAAAGTCCTATGAAAGTGTGTTAAAATTAAGGATTTCGTTATGATTATTAAATTTTATTTCTCGATATTGATTGTCAGCAAATAACAATAATCGCGGCAAAAATAAATTTCTCATTATATGGAGTTATTTCAAAAAGAATTTACAAATTAGACAATAAAAGCTAAGATGGTTCTCAATTTGAAAACGAGTTTGTTTCCTTGAGAAAATATCATCTACTTTATATGGTGTCCACCAATCATCATTGTCCAGCACTTCATTCAGCTTCTTGACTTTACTAACGAATGGCGAAGATATGATCTACTTCTAAGGGTTTCCTTTCTGTTATGTGTATTGCCAGATCTTCTACTATTCAATCGTAATGGCCCATATCTTTCCTATAGCGTTCAAGTGCAGGTACTTCGTTGGCCAGTTTACAAGTGAAATTGCTGGAATGGGCGGTAAACTAGTTCCTCGTGTGGGTATGCAACTAAATTTGGTCTGTTAAAAGTTATCTTCTTTATTTAGTGTATATTCCTTCCTCTGGCAACATGTCCCGGACGCTGGGTAGCATGTATACCCGCAAAATTTGAATGGATTCTTCGGAATATAATCAAACAGCTAGATCAACTCTCCTGCTTCATCAGCCAACATTCGCCCCTGAAAGGGACATTTATCTTGCCACTCCTAACGGTGGCAATGGAGACAAATCGCGTATTGCCTGGACGTCACAGATGTATAGTTTAACCTTTTCATCCCACTATATTATAAAATTACTAAATCTCTTATCTTTGCTGAGATGTTGTAAAATGCAACCTACACGGCATTCACTGTTTTGTTTGTTAAGGGTTTTTTCTTTTATGCTAGGTATTTGATGATGGACTCTCACTTCGTGGATTAGTCACTTCTCTTATGGTCTGTGAGTGCACGTATAGGTGTAACATATGGGCAATTCCTAAAACCTAAAAATACAGATTAGTTGATAACCTTCAAGATAGCTTGGTGCGTTTTGGCTGTAGTCTGTCTTATACGTTAAGGCTTAAGGCACATTTTCAAAACGTTGCCTCTTTTTTGGGATACACAGAATCCAAAACTATACCACATGTTTGATTTTTTATTTTGTCGTTGCTTCATTGGCAATTTCGGCTACTGCACGATCAGATTCCTACATCCCTACGATACGCCCTCTAGTTATTTCAACGATGTAACCCGACATTGTAAAAAAATCATAAGTAGAAGAAAATAAAAGTTATTCATGAGAAAGTCTCTTACGAATTGACTGTCCATTCCCAGCTCATTTATGTGCAGGAGGAGTAAATGGAAAAGGATAAGGTAACAAGGATAATGTCGAAATCATATCAAAGTGAGTATATCTACTTCAGGAGGATAAACCAACAGAGGTATAACCTTGCTTCCGGCTAATGGTGGACCCTTCAGCCATGACGTGAACTCGCTGAGGCAGATAGGGAGGGGTTGGAAATACGATGTTAACGACCGGAAATCCGTCTATTGTTGAAAGATTATCTTTTACTCGAATATAGAGCATTTGTTTCAAATTACATCACATATACGATTATGTATTTTGCAATTTGAGATTTCCTCTTAATATCTCCTGTTTATTACTAAAATTTGGTCAAAACAAACTGTAACTTTTTTCTCTAATTGATATTTTCTTATTGATAAACTGTGAATGATGAATACGTTTCTTTGCAAATCAAATAATGAAGAATTAAGTTTACACGTACTATACACTAAATCAAGCTCAGTCATTAGCGCATATTATGACCTCATTTGCAGTTGAAATGTACAGAAGTAGCTGCCATTTACAAAAGCAAAAACCTTACTCTTCTAAATAAATTAGAGGGTACCTGACCGGATTAGATATAAGACAACTCTGCCTGATACATTGAAACTTATGCAAACACAAAAATGCCAATACAATAAGTATGAGGGGTTTTCTCTGCCTGACTCAGAGATTGCGAGAAGATGACCAAATTACTATGATAGTTTCTAGATGGGGTGCTGTAAAGTTTCAGACGCGTAAGTGTAGTCACTTGTTTGTGATGGTCATGTAATCAAACTAGTGTTAACATTTTCTACAAACTACATAAAACTATAATACGAGTTGTGATAAAGTACCTCGTTTTAACCGCAACCAAAATACAAAAGAACATTAAAGGATTGTTACATTGTACATTAAAGGATTCTTATCCTTCATTTTCGACGGTTAAAAAGTGGACTGCTGAATTTAAAGTTAGTCTACATCCATTGAAGATGATTATCCCTCAGAGGTCCCAAGACTACTAAGACCTACGAGATTGTGACAAAAATTCACAATACCGCACTCAATGGTGGCGATTGAAAATACCAAGCTGGCTAACATTACAAAGACTTCAATAGACTGTGTACATATTTAACACGAAGTTTCGGGTATGAAAAATATTTCCCTCGATGGGTGCCGCGTTTGTTACAAGAGGCCAAAAACGCATTCGAATGTAACGCTTGCAAGAGGGCTTAGACTTTTTAAACGCAATTCTACTGAGTTTCTCCGATGATTCATAACAGTAGATGAAACATGCGTTCATCTCTTTACGCCAGAGATGAAAGAGCAGTCTAAACAGTGAGTGGCAACAGGTGAAAGTGCACCAAAGAAAGCCAAAACGGTTCCATCTGTAGGAAAAATCATGGCTAGGCTTATTGGGAATGTCCATGGTGTGGTTCTCATAGACTGTCCCCAGAAGAGCAGAATCATCACCGGAGAGTATTATACTTCACTACTGAACCATCTGAAGGATGCAATTGTGGCTAAACTTCCACACCTTGCAAAAAATAAAGTTCTATTTCATCACGATAATGCGACTTCACGCACGTCTGGGATTGTTACTGCAAAACTGTATGATCTTCGCTTCCAAGTGTTTCCACATTCGCCATATTCCGCAGGTTTTGACTCCAGGCGATTACTTTTTGTTACTAAACCTGAAGAAATAGCTGGGTGGATGAAGATTCACAACAAAAGATGAGGTAAAAATTGAGACAAACATCTATTTTTCACAACTGGACAATTTTATTTTACTAAGCGTATGAAAAAGTAGGAAAATCGTTGCACTAAATGTATTGATTTATAAGGTGACTATATTAAAAGAAAAAAAAAATGCTTTAAAATCTTGTGTGGTGAGGGAACTTTCAGAACGCCCTAAGTGCAGACCATGAACTGGAACTGGCGAACTGGATGGTAATCGTTGTTGTCAATAGTAAGATTGACTGTAATTTCCTGTCATTTGGGAGAAAAACGTATAAGAAGGAAAAATAAGCTGAAATTACAAATAACGCTGTGATAATGTAGGACAGGCGTAACATTGCGATTTGGAATCCCTCGCTTAAAACTAGTATAAAATGCAGATGATATACATATTGTAAACAAAAGCATTAACCATAAGAATTACTTAAATTATTAGTTTCATTCAAAGCTGCAGTACTTAATCACGAGAGCGTTCCAGTGACAATACCAAATGAGGCATCCTAATTTAGCTATAAATTTTTGTAAACTGTATTAAGACCAGGAGTACACATAAGAGCGTTGTTGCTATAGCACCATTGATATTTTTTCTCTAAAACAAACTACAGCTTTGTTAAAGTATGAAGGAACTTCGGGGAAAACATAAACCGCTTATAGCGAGCTTAAAAAATCTAACATAATTGATAAAATTGTATGTTACTGCAATACAACACTGTACATACTCTTTATGTCCTGAAAATGCCAATAGAAATGGAGCTATTCAAGCCTTAAAAGTGTCTTAAGTCTCAAAAATATTGAACATTGGAAATAATCTCAGCTATAACACTAGCTCAAATATTAAAAATATTTTAATACTAAGTTTATTCTCTTCTGACTGAAACCTAACATACCGTATGGTACAAAACTATGACATTTTATTTTTCCGTAAAATATCTGCTACTATTTGTCATGGAATTAACGTCCATGATAGTTTCAAGCTTTGAAAATGCCAGCATAGCATACTCGTGTGCAAATACAAGAACTGAATAAGGGCGAGAGAAAGGGAAAACGAGAAATGAGGGTGCACTCTGGATTTGCTAATACTCCCCATTACCAGATTACTACGGAAAGATGGCAAGGCACTCAGCAGATGTAATGTGGTCAACTCTCTCTCTACTAGATCCTGCCCTATCCCCAGAGGATTTTCCAGCAACGGAGTAGAGCGAACGTAATGTTGGCTCTGCTCATGACAGCTGGTAAAAAAAGATAAAAAGAAAAAATTGCATTGGCTGGTCAATGATCGAACCAGGGCTGCCCAAACTTCACAAGTCATTCGCCTATGACAAAGAATTTGAAGAAAGTTAAAGCACGGGATTTAAAGATCCTTGTTTAAGAAGTGTTTTAATTATTTGTTACTATAAGAGAAAGTTACAGAATATTTACCACTAACCCATTACAACGCATGTGAGTTAGGACACCCCTGGAAAGTTAAAGCACTTTCCTCTTGTGATTATAATTGATTTAATTTATTCTTGCACTCATTTAGAAGATAAATTTTGTGTTCTGACGCTGTTTTTCTTGTCTTACTCTCTGACGTCTTTCTTTCTTTCTATTTATTTAAGATATTGACATTTGGCAAGGAATTCTGTGGTCACTGAGTAATGAACAAAAAGCATTTGCAATGAGACAAAAAGGTCCGTTTTATAGAACTGAAGTGGCTTGCTCAGAGTTACTTACAACTCTGGAAAATTGAATTGGAAAACTTTGAAGTGCTATGGTGTTAAACTTTCCAATTCAGCAACTTGCAGTTCGGGAGGAAATAGAAGAGCAGTTTACGCCTGGCGTCTCCTCCATTTGAAATGGAGTCTCAACCGGCCACGTCTCTTTTATTTTAAGCTTTTAGGTAAACTCAAGTCTTTCTTGGCGTAGCGTAGCATCTCTTAGTGATATTTTTAGCATGCATTAATTTTCTTTATAATAAAAATAAAGAGTGAAACAAAGAAAATTGAAAGCACGTACTGAAACACTTTACCTCTGTAAACAACTGACTTTTCACCAAGTGTGGAATTTAGGTGTCGAAGAGTGGCGGTACAACAAGCGAAATAAATAACTTTTTAAAGTAAACAGTCCTTAATAGTTCGCTATGCTTATCATTCCCTAGTTGTTATTTACCTGCTAAGTGATTAGGTCATTTGGGGCTGAGAGATACGCGTTGAATGTTCAGAGGCGGAATGACACAATTTCTTTGACAACTAAACAGATCGCATTGTGAGTTTGCGGCAAGAGAATATGAAATCGCAACAGATTGCGGATATGATACCTTTTAAGACTGATACAGTGAAAAGGTGTATAGAAGTGTGGCAGCAAGGGGGTGAAAGTGTCCAATCCATCCCTGAAATAATGCCTCCAAAACCTATCGGCCTGAAGGGCAGTGGAGGACAAAACCGTATTCACAATATTTGGGGGCAGAGAATGTCCGGCGTTTAATCATTTTGATGGCCGTACTACCCCTCAAGTTTAAGGGCAAGGTCATAGTAGAAGAACCCAGAGAAGTTAGAAGTTGTTCTGAAGGTGAGAGTGGAGGGATATGTATATAAATCGTTAACCCATTCTTTCAAGCAGTGTTGAAACTGTCTCCTGGGATGTGGAACGTGAATTATTGTGTGGTGTGTTATTATTATTTATTTTAATTGGACAATTACATGTCGTCTTGTCTTGCCTCGGCGCTCGGAGTCATGAGTTCAATGCTTCCTAACTCGCTGGTTCCAATGCAGAGGAAAGGGGTCTCAGGGTAATTTTGGACTGTTTTTAATGGCTTAAAGTCATCAGGGAGGTAGGAGATTGTTCACTGTAATAATGAAGTTCGGCACTGGTTGCACATTTAATTTATTTGACAACTGGAAGGTTCTGAAACATGCTGTGCTTCGGCGGATTATAATGCGCTGTATTCACTCGCGTATTTATGCACTTTAACACGATTGTGACTATCATTGCTATTATGTTGCACTGCCTGACTGACTCTCACTGAACGAACGATTTACTTTAACTCTTCGCGACGGTTTGACTACTCTGCTATGACACTGAATAATGCATATACTGACTAATTATCACTCTTTCTGCTGCCGTTACTGCTGTTACTACTCTTGCCGTTACTCTTAGGACTGCTTCCTGTCGTGAATGCCTCAGAACTTAAACTTCTCATAGTTAATATTAAATCTCTTATGCGAACTCGCTCCTCCCTTGCGAATTTAAATATTATTGAATTTGGTTCCTTCTATAATATTATTGGATCACACTAGTGCATGGTCTATTATAAGTTTGCTTTAATTCGTCGGATTTTCAAACATGTTGATCGGTTGAAGATTCTGGGTTTTTACCAGGAAACATTTTCTCTTCCCACGCTAAGGAAAAATAGGCATCTACCTTACACTAGATTCCTGCGATTAAGCACGTTTCGGCCATTTATGCGGCCTCCCTTTGAAACAGTCAATATGATGGTTTCTGTGAAAACGCGTGTTTGTGTATCCAGTATTTCTTTTGACTGCAAGTACAGTTATATATATTCATAGCCTTTTACAGCATATTGACACCTGGCGCCGGCGAGTGTGTCCGAGAGGGTTCAAAAGAGTAATGCTTAACAAAAGATACTTTCCTCGGGTAAAGCTAATGTGCGACAAAGAACAGCATTCCCATTCCTTTTACAAAAACATAACAAATACATGGCATTACAGAAAGATAACTTGAATATCACTTGCTAGTAAAAAGACATATCTATACATACATACACTAATACATGTAATATTGGGGTCCTCCTTTTAATTGTAATATTAATACCCTTGATTACCTGAAACAAGATATAATTATTATTATAGTAGTCATCAGAAGCAATTATAATTAAATAGGAAATTTTGAGACAACATTTCCTGCTTCAGATTTCATTATTACATTTCTAGTCAGACTTATTTCGTTCGGTTTGCAACACTTGTACATGCACTTGAAAGATGGGGTATTTTCGCAATGAAACAGGATGATTCTGTTGTTGACCTTCCTGTCACGTTTGGTTTATAGCCTCTTTAAATACAGAGTTGGTACAAATATAACAATTGATTGCTGCAGAAAAAATAATTAGGTCTCTGTGTGATGGCAACTTATAAATGAAAATATACTATAAATCTTTAGATTATATAGGTATATGCTGGACGTAAGAAAAGGACTATGGCAGAATTGTTTATCTCATTTATAAATGTTGCAGCAGTAGGAATGATTGATAAGGCGAGTTGCGGGGATTTTAAGAGTCCAAAGAATGAAGATTAAATCCCAACAAGAGTAAAGTGACCTTTTTCGAGCCTCTATTGGCTAGGGCATCAGTCTATAACAAAAGGCATGAAATTCTTCTTGTGTGAAGGTCCCTGGGTAGGGTTTTGCTTGTGTTATTTCTTTCTTTAAAACGACAATTGCGAGACAATTAAAACACCTTGGACTGCGTGCCCGTATGTATAAACGCTAATTTATTAATTTTGTTTATCTTCTCGAGCAGTTTGGCAGTTCCATGAGATGTTAAACTTATAATTGTGAGGATGTGAGAGTTTGCAACTTTTACTTTATCTCTTATGAATATGTCATGAAAACCGTGGGATTTGGCGGCTCTATTTAATGTTTTATCTAAGCTATAGTTTTAATCCTTAAATAGTATTTATCATCAGGAATAAATATATTCAGCACGAGAACTATATCAGCTTAAATTATAAATAAAATTCAAGGAAAAATAATGAAATTGTAATTTGGAATATCCGTATATATTTTACAAGTGTATATGTTTGGTTACGTGGGAAATGTACTAAATATTCATAGTTACTGGTCATTGTAAACATTTGTTTGGTAAATATAAGCAAAAATAATAAATCATTAAACATTTTTCCACCTTTTGCCACAAGCGGTTCTCATTTATTGGCAAGTGTGCATATTTACCAATGTATTATAGTTAATTTTGATAGAACTAGTTGAACAAATTTTGTCTCCAAATGTTGAGTCTTGCTTTATCCTTGTGTTTATATAAAGGTCTTTTAGTATAGTTGAAGCTGAATACATAATCATACAAAATTTTAGAATATTTAATTAGCCTCAGCTTTGGCTTATAACTTTAAGTCTTCTAGTGAAGACTAGAAATAAGAATAGAATATGTACTGCCTGCCGACTTCCGAATACGAAACTATAAACTGAAATGAAGCTCGGGGCTCAAACCACCTATTCTTAAAGAACCTCTTCTCTTAAGACATACATTATTACGAAACTTCAAGTTCCTTTCGTTCAATTTTAGTTAATTGTCGGATAAAGTTTGTGAGAACACTAAGAAATTACTAATAAAATAAAAGTAAAGTTAATTAAAAGAAAAGTTTCATAGTTTTAGCCGAGAACAGTCCTCCATTATCTCACTCAAATAAAATTCGCAAGGAAACAAACTCAAAGGTGAGTAAAACCAACAATGTCTTATACACCAACACTGATGGGCAATTATTGACTAGTAAAACACTCAATTGGATAAATCCACAACTAACTAAAACCACACAAATGTGTTTTCTAATCGGTTGTTCCTTTGTACAGATACTAGCGCAATGACGTCTCTCTGAGGCAGAACGTGTAAATTAACACAACGCCTCATTTTTCCAACTTTTACCAAAGGCAATGCAATTTGTAAATAATGTTACCCACAGTAGTGAACTAAATGCATTTCCAACATTTACCTGTATGATTGGACAATGTTTTAATTTAGCAGCATTTGTTCACAATAGCCTATTTTCTACTTTGACCGCAACATACACAAAATCACAGTCAATCACTACTGTACCTTCATTTGGAATATCTGCGACATTACTAAACGGTACCCAGAATTAGTGTCTTTTATTAATTTGGAAGCTTAAACATCTAAAAAGAGATAGGTGTCTGTGGTATAGAACAACCTGCAGCCACGAGTAACAATTGGCTGCAAAAATCACAAGAGCAGAAATGCGTTCGCTGGAGTGAAAACTGGCCACTATCAGGCTGTCTGGATGGCCCTTTCCGTGAGCTTTAGGGAGAAAATATATAGTGTGACTGTGAGGAGAATTGCGCAAAAACAACTAGGTATGAGTTTTTTGCAGAGGCAGTACAAGCGATAAAAGATGCAATCTTGTGATTAAATTGAAACGAAGGAAGGAGAGAGGAGTACGTAATACGTGACGTCATTTAGCTCTCAGCCAGCTTGCGCTATGCCCTGTGATATTACTGAGGAACCTGCACCAGTCGGAAGAATACAAAATTGAAACTATTTGCAAAGTGTTGGTTGCTCAAGCATGTTGAAATTAGCCACTTTGGTCATCTCTGAAGAACAATATGCTGTATCAAAGCTGCAAACTGTGTGTTATTCTCAGTACTTTGTATTTTATGATATACTTGAATATTTTGTTCTCCCTAATGAATATAATTTTCACGAGTATTCTTTTTTATTTTTTTAGTCTGGGACAGTTATGGGGTACGTTGATGTCCATTTAATTAATGCCTCAAACAGGTGACGATTTATGTGCGGGGACGACGTCGGTTGAGCCGCCAGTAGATGCCTTTGCGCAAGATTCTCGTAGTGGTGTGTTGCTTCGGCTGTGAAGTTCCTTTACTTCTCCCGTCCCATTTAGGAATAATAAATATCTCAGGGAAGTCTGCCTGTTTTATTGACACTGAGTCAACAGGTCAGGAAGCGGTGTTACTGATGTAAATGAATAAGCGTCGGAAAGTGGAATGAGATTATCATTTAGTGTGTAAATCACTTCAAAGTTACTAAGTGCTGTGCCGTTTGTCATATGAGTGTTGAATATTCGTAGATCAAAATTATGAATGTACAAGACTTAACTGCAATGAACAAAGTAGATAAGCTGAATGATGCAGCGGGTCGACTTCCCTCTAGTCTTCTAGTGAAGACTAGAAATAAGAATAGAATATGTGCCGACTTCCGAATACGAAACTATAAACTGAAATGAAGCTCGGAGCTCAAACCACCTATTTATACAGAGTTTGAACCTGTATCGTTGGGACACTTATAACCTTTATAAAATATTTAACATTGAATCCAGCTCCCTTACTGGCTACACTTAAGTTTTCCTCCGTTAATTTGATTCGTTCTTTATTTATTCTTAAAGAACCTCTTCTCTTATAAGAGGAGTTAAAGGTCCTGACAATTGAGGTAGTTCACCTATAGCGTGGTTTTTAACTCCCACACACATACACAGCCCTCAGAAAACGGTAGCCTCTTGCTTAACAACAAATCTTTTCAAAAAGTGGAATAAAAGCACTGAGACCTTGCTGCTATAAAGGAAACTCTGCTTTTATTAGCCTCACTATTGTCAATGGTTTTACTATCGGCAAACGGCGTTAGGTACTTTCCTAAGTTACAAGAATTTTGTATATATAACATGTGTATAGTAATATAAAGTGAAACATAATTCATGATTGCTACATAACATGCAGGGGAATGCATACATCACCAATGATGATGATAATAATGATGTTGATAATGAAGATAATAATGGTAATAATAATAATAGCGACAGCAATAATAACTGTTACATGCACAGTGGGATTCCTTGTAAGTTAATAATAGTAATAGTAATAATAAGGGGTGGAACCATCAATACCACTTCGAGTTAAAATATCTATGCATCGACAGATATGTGTGTGTGTGTGTGCGCGCGCATTTAAACACTTTTAGACAGCTTATATTAAAAGTATTCTTTTAATGCCAGGCACTTAAACTATGAGGGATGATCAATAAAGAAACATTATTACTTTTTTCAGGCATAATTTCGGGCAACAAAATTTAACTTTACAATATAGGTACTATAAATAAATAAAAATCTGAAATACTCCATCCCGATACCTTGTTTCCTACACCGAGACGTGTATTGCAAACTTTTACACTTTATTTCTAAATTACAAAATTACATTCTTACATCATTATTTTTCAGATGATACTTATACCTAGGTTACAATTAGAAATTTACTAAAATAATTTAAAATTGATAAATAACAAAACTACATTCCCCTTCAACTGCCTCCCAATTGCTGGAAACCAGCTACTACTGTTACTACTTCCACTTAACCATTAATTCTGAATTAATAAAACTACTATTCACTAGTTCCGGTAGAAGCTGTCCTGGTAGCCAGTATATTTCTTATATACTTTCACTTTACTGCTTATATGTATCTATTCCTGTCTATTTTTGTATAAAACTCCGTTATATATCTATAGATCTTGTAAATATTTCTTAGTTTTTTCATATTGTTTCATATTATCATTCTATATTACACAATCTTTATAAATATATTCATGTAAATTCCACATTTATGTCTTATATTAATTTATTTTACAGCACTAATTATATTCTTTGTTTGCAAATCTAAGTGACATTTATCAATGCAACATTTACCCTACCAGTTCATTACTTTAACATCGTTAACATTAGTAGTAATAATCACTAATAATATTGGTTATAATTGTAATAATTAGTATAACATTTTTATATTTAATTTACTTCGTCTTTATCTTTTGATTCTTCCTCCTCTTTTTTTTCACTCTTTCACCATACCCCTTTTTCACAATCACTTTAACCTCCTCTCATTCTATATATACAATACTGCTTTATATCCTATTAAAATTTTCCTTGCGCTACTCCACTACACATTACACTTCTCTGTTGCATTTGTTTATTGTCCTTTATACTGACATAATTACAAGTTTAAAATTATTCTTACAATTTTCACCACTAATTTCACTTTTCTCCACATCGCTCCATCTACTACACTATTACACTCCAATATATTATACCCCTCTCAATCTTTGTTATACTTGTCCATTCTTTCTAAACCAGCTCCTCTAACTCCCATCCTCTACACCTTCACTGAGGCTCCCAACAGCTCCTTCAGCTCCTGCTTCTCCTGCTGCTTCACCATATTCTTTCCCTTTTCCTCCTCTTCTCACCGTATCTTCTTTCTTCTAACTGTAGGTTTGTTTATTATATAACGTCTTCTACCTCTTCTTCTCCTTCTCCATTTTCTTCTTCGTGAGTTTATCTGATTATTCATGTTTGGGAAAATAAACAACCTCAGCAAATAAATCAAGAGGCGTTATTTATCGTCGCATTCCATATCAAATCCCCATTCCCTCAGCCTTGGCTAGCTTACAGCTGCCAGAAATCAGCGCAAATCCCTAGAGAGGGACAATCTCATGGAAGCAGAGTTCACAGAGTCTGCAGTAGCCATGGTGAAATCTGCGATCAGCGGGATTAAATAAAGCACACAGCTACCATACAGACCATTTCCCATCGCCCACCAACTATCCTTCTTCACGCACTGAATGTCTAAAAACGGCCGTGATTACGTTGCACCAATTGCATTACGAGAATGGTAATAATGTTTGACATTAGTATTTATTTTCCCAGTTCTTTCGAACATTTGCAGCGAAAGTTTCAACGTTTAATGAAAATGCTAAAACAAATCACACATTTCTTTGAAATTTGAATGAAAAAATAAAAGAAAATAAATGTTATGCACTTAAAAGATTTACTTACACGTATTTAAAGTAAACGCAAATAGGTACAATATTTCAGTTTAACTATCAGTGAAAGAAAATGAAAAACGTTATACCAAATCGGTTTGGGGTGTGTACAGGGTCAGGCAGCAAGTGACTTCAAACTTCCCAACCCAGCACTGAGACACTGTAGCAGCTCGCAACATTAAAAATTACATTTTATACCGAACAAAGATTTGGGGAAACGAAACGCTTAAGGAAGAAGATGAAGAGTACAAATAAATAAATAATAAGTTTACTAATCATGTCTTTCAATATGCCTTATCGTAATCATTTGATATTTAAACAAGAAAATTTTGTTTCTTGAATTAGGTTTTCAAGGTCTAAAATGTGTTTACATGTCTATTTGTCTTTGTATATCATCTGCTTAGATAAAGATACTATTACTCTTCCATTCGGTATTTACAATTTTGACAGTCCTCGACCTTGTTGAACGGATTATTGTATCACAAACAACTTAGTAGTTCTTTCCTTCTGAGTCTGCACATGTGGATACACAAAAGATATTCTTTCTTATGCGAGTGTCACTTTTTAAGATGATAGAAATTTGAGGGTTTTTTTTCTAAAATGAATTGCGACTGAATAGGTAAGGACAGAGGAAGAAGTTTTGGTTCTTCAGCCATGCTTAAAGGCTGGCCGTTTGTGCTTACCCTCTCAATAGAGACACCTTCAGGAGGAAAGGGTAATTGAAAAGACACCAGCGGCCAGGATCTAGGAGCAGTGAGATACGGGCGTTGATGGATTCCCAAACATTGTTTCCAGATACAGCACTCCGACGCCTCCCTCCCCTCCCTCCAAGGAATCCGAACGTCTCAAAAGGGCCGCTTCCATACCGGACTTTGAGGCAGCAATGTTTTAAAAGTGCAAGCCACGGCCACATCGTGCACAGTACCAGGCCACTTTTACTGCCACTTTCGATCGTTACAACAGAAGCAATGAGATGAAATAGGAAAGATCTACGCTAGTACTCGCTTAAGTCACCAGGGGAAGCCACCACAAAACCAAATGTTACTTTAGTCGACCCCAAGGGATTTAAACCCGGGATATGCAGAATGCGGGTCTAAAGAGATACTTCCTGAATCACCCCTTTCGCTACCTAAAATCGAAGCATCCTTGTCAATATAACTATTTCACGTTACAAACAGTGACCTATTCTGAGTCTAAAGAAAATATAGTTTTAAGTTCCCCGAGAGAACATTTAAAACTCACCCAAATTTGCTATAGCTTTCACTCCCAGAAGCTATGAAAGAATATGTTAAAGTTTATAGTTTGTTGTTATTATTCCAAAATCCATTCATAAAATGCTGATTTACATAGTACGCATCCTTTTAAACATCAATTTATTTCAGAATATTTCAGACAGACTGGATTTTATTGGTAGAAATACAGGAGAATATTTCGGTACTCATGGGATCGCCGTGTGCCTAAGTTCTCAATGGATTCACCTACGGGGGAAGGGATTAACGAGGGAGACACAGATGGGTTGTTTATAATAATGTTTGCATATAGAACAACCCGAAGCCGTAGCAGCCGCCCTCAGAAGGCAAGCAACGAGGCATAAAACCTTTTAAAAGTGCAAGCCACTTTCACTTCGCTCACAGCACCAGCCTACCTTACCTGGCACTTCCAACCTTGTAAAACAACAAAAGTAATCAAAAAGAAATGAGAAAGGTGAAATTTGGTGGAAAGGAAATATTTTCCTATGGGACCAGGGGAAAGCACGAAAAACACAAGGTTACAATGGCCGGCCCAAAGGAGTTTGGGCCCGGAACCTACCGAAAGTGAACCCTGAGCGTTACCACCTGAGCCACCCCGCCTGGTTTCTGAAAAGAACTGGAGACTCCGGGGAAGCAAAATACTTTACGAGAATGTAGGAGTATAATATTCACTTGTATAAAATAAAACCCCTGCAGTGAAACAGCGTCTTCTAAATGCATATCACTTGCTTTCTCTTAACCACTCAATGTCATTTAGTTTCATTTTTGGCACGTTTGAAATATACAAAGCATGCTAAGTTTATGCTATGCTATAAATTCTTTACATAACATATATTTAATTGTGTTTGTGTTTAATGGAGTTAATAGAGTGTAGTTTTTTACAAAACAATTGAAAAAAGTTAGCAATCAGTATTACGCTCTTTTTTCCTTTCTTTAATTCGTTTATATTTATTTATTTATTTTTCAGCTCAAGACTTTGAAAGTCCTTCTATTAATTGGTTTATCTAACATTTTCACCATCTTTGGTAATTAGCGTCCCATTCAACTCAGGGCGTGAAAAGGTAGACAAATTTTACTCAGAGGCCTCTTTCTTTAGGCTTGAGGTCCATTTACGTGCTGTAAATATGTGACATGGGATTAGCGGCAATACTTCCCTTTCTAAGGAAACCATACTTGGGATTTTTACTCCAAAATTCCATCAACTATGGCAGGTTTAAAGCCTCGACCTTGGGTCTATGAGGTAATTATGGTTACCACTAGACCACTAGGACCGACATAGTCCTCCTGTGAGGGAACATCACGGTTTCAGAGACCCGCGGTCCACAAAACACTGCAGGCAGCATTGATGATAAAGAAATATACATAGTAATGTAAATAAATATTCATCTTATTTGTATACTGCGACCGATTTCTATAGTACTCACTAATGTTTGTCCCTAGCATAGCAATTCTGCGTTTTCCATTTCATCGCTATTACACAACCATTCCGGCTGGTTTGCCTTGAATTTACAATATGTGTGTACAGTAGGGTGTCCTTATTTTAGCGAAAAGAATATTTTTACCTAATTTTTCTGCACACTCTCTAAATTTGTTTCATTTGGACACACTTACTTAAAAATAAATTTTTGTTCTAACAGATTGACGTTAACCCGTGTCGACTTGAGCACTAAATTTGAATCTTCGGATCGACATGATGGGTATTGAGTAAATATGTAACTAAAATTATTTATATGCACGCTATTATTTATATTCAGTTAAAGTTGAGATACATCTTTATTACTTTAAATATTGCATTAACCTTTTAAGGCTCTTAGACCTCTTAAGGACTTTTTCTCTTTAATGTTTTCTTCCTGCAACCTGATGTTCTTGATGTTGATGCATGTTCTTTCACAGAGCGCAGTAAAAACTGCTGCTGTGCACATTCATAGTTAATAGTCCATGAAAGTGCTACATTAAATTAACACCTCCCTGTGCAGCGTCATTCACAGTTATCGAACTATTAACTTTCCCCTTGTCTCCTAAATATGAAGTTTTGTTCTTCCATGATGAAGGGCATTCCTGAACGAAACTAGCATCTATCTGTAAACGAGTGAAAAAACCTTTCCCTTTGTTGACAAAAAATGTTCTTTGTTTCCTTTGAAATAAAAGAACAAATGCATTAAAATGTGTGCCTTAAAAGAATGCCAATAACTTGCAGAAAAAAAAAAAGATCACACCTACCAGATAATTTAGCATCAATTCTTCATACAAATGAATATATCACTTTTTCATGAGAAGATTCTCTCTGAAGGAATTGACAGTTCTACTAAAAATACAAGTTCTGACTAAATTTCTTCAAAACTGCTCTAAAACTTGTTAGATTAACATTTACATATGACATTAGTGCTTTTAAGAACCAGAGATTTGATTTGGGACTTTTACAGCTGCACTGAACTTAAACCACGGTTTGACGTTGATAGTTACAATGAATATAAAGATATCTCTAGTAGTATTTTCGTGTGTAATCGATATTTGCAGTTATGGCCTTAACAAGAACATTTTAGGGAATAAGTTGCTCTTTCCATGCATTAAGCATGATGCATTGCCCCATGAGGATGGATTTTCAGGTCCTTTCAGTGTCTCCTCCCAAAAATATAATGGAATGTTCTATGAGTTCACGACGAACACTATCGCCACGGGTGGCCGAGGTCGTTAAGGCGCGGACTCGTGAGCGGGAGTTCTGTGGTTCGAATCCCGCCAGGACCGTCCTCCTTGACTGGGTTTTTTTCCAGGTTTTCCTCAGTCCTCATAACTGGCGAATGCCGGGGAGATACCCCAAACTTAGGCCTGGAACATTTTCTTCCTTAAAAAAATACCCTTTCACAATATATGATTTCATTTTATGTATCATCAGTATCCACCGCCTGTGGTGCCTCAGTAGTAAAAACGGGCGTTAAACACTGCACACACACACACGACCGTCAGCTCTATCACAGTTATTTGTAGTGCACTGTCATTAAAATCGAACATTTCTTTTAATTTCTGAATCACTGAAATGCTGTTCTGCATCTTTACCATTCTGATTATTGCTAACACTGACACTTATCCAGATTTTCCTCAATTGTTTGAAAAGGGATACGTCAGATCCGCATACTATATGGCATATTTTGTATTTAAATGCTTTTCGCAAATACTAGTTCATAGATATGGTGACGGAACGGGAAAAAACAACGATCGAACAAGTTTTTGTTCGAGTATTGTCCCATTAAAACGGCCGTTATTTGAAGCAGCTGTATCACTGCACATTGTCTTCCAGTCCCCAAGAGCGTTAATGCATTCCAAACAACTTTTTGTTTTCTTTACTGAATAATTTTGTAATTGTGGAACGCCGATGAGCTGCTCCCTAACTCTAAATATAAAAACTGCTGGAAATGGATCTCTGATATTTAATGTGGCAGTTTTCCATTCCAGCGAATTGCAGGAATATTGTTCTTAAATGCTGACTTAATGGATTTTACAAGATCCTTTCTCATATTCTGTGTGATTCTTTGAACAGAACTTTTATGAATCGCGTAAGTCTGATAGCCGAGTGACAAGTCTGTCCATGTTTACGGTCAAGTCGGCACGGATTAGACAGCTTGGATTACAAAGAAAAATAATGCTTATATGTTGCTCAGTATAAGGAGCAAAGTTGGTGGGTCTGCGTTCCAAAATGTTTAAACTGGAAAATAAGGGACGCCCTAGTGTAGAACAGTAAATAAGTAACTGAAATGGCGATTATATATCTAAAGGTAATGCTAAATCTAATCTCATATTTTCAGTGTGTTTGTAAAAGTTTTAATTTAATTAGTCCTGGTGGTCTAATGGTAACCATACTTTGCTCTTAAACCTAAAATAGCGGATTCAAACCCGGCCAGAGTCGATGAATTTTTTTCGGGCGTAAAAATCACAAGTATGGTTGCCTTCGGAAGGGAAGTAAAGCCGTGGATCCCGTGTCGTAGATTTACGGCACCTAAAAAAGAACTCAAGCCTGAAAGAAGATACCTTTGAGCTAAATTTATCGGCCGTTTCACGACCTGAATTAAATGGGACGCTGATGACCAGAGATATTAAAGAGAGTCCTTAAATAAACCAAATAAACATTTGTAATAATTTACTACGCTATCAATGTATCTGTTTATTTATTATGAAAAGTCAAAAACCTATGTTCATGGTGTGACATAAATACCTGTTTTATATTAGAAACTTAAGAATTGTTTACGGTCAAATGTTAAGCAGTGAGCCAGAGTGCAGAAAGAGTAACAGAATCAGATTGAGGAAGTACTGTAGCTTTGAAGTCTCTCCTCACTGTGTAGCCGAATTTGCTTACTAGTATTCTTATCTGGTTCCGGTGGATGTACACTCCAGGCGACGTCCATATCAATGTAGACGTTTTAATTGCTTTATCGTTTGTGTGTTTCTCTTTATTTGGTGAACGTTCCAGTACTGAACTTTTATTTACATATGTCGTGAGTTTATATTTCCAACAAAGAAAAAGCTGCATATTTATAAAAGAAATATCTGGTGCAAATAAATACGTAGCGATTCTTTTTATACATGCACACGTGGCTATAGCTTTCTCTCTATGAAAACGAACGTTGTGCCTTGAAGGCACCTAACGCTATCATCACCCTTTCTTTCGCTTAAAGAATGGACATTATATCTATTAATTACTTTAAAACAATTTTGGATATTACCAGTTGCGCCTGCGTTGTTATACGGCTATCGATCAGCTTGAATAAGCTGAGAGTCTGCTCTGGCGTTACCCGGTTCCAATTCTTGGTAAATTTGTTTGGTTTGGATCTCCTAAGACGTACACATAAATGGTTGTTTATGCATTGTCATTAAAATCAGAAAAAACAAATCCTTTTATTTTATGAGATTGAATTACACATAAAATGAACAAAAAATATATTTCTTCATCAGTGATAAGCTCAAAATTTTATTTATATCAGTCCTTCAGCTCATTTAAAAAAAATATTTAAATTAATAAGATTAATGTTAGGCAGAGACTGCTTTAATTACCAAATAAACAGTATATGATTTTAAGATATCCTTCCACATTTAATTGTTTTTATAAAAGAATGTTTTTGCCTTAGAGAAACGAACTTTAGAAATCTGGAATTGTATCTCTCATTAAACCTGTAACTTAGGTATTGGTGCTGTTTCCTGTATTTCAACTATGTGGTGTACATCAATGATAAACCTGCTGTATGCACTTCAGTTTGTTGTTAATAAAGTGATTACATGATCGCTATGACTCCAAGGAAGCAAACATGACTTGAAAAACGTGCTGCGTGTGTAGCATGCAGGAAGGTAGACTTGTCGATTCGTCCAATGGTAAAGAATGTGACTGTCTGTTGAAGAAGTGCAAGACACCCTTGTCTGTCATACTAATGCTGATAGCAACAAACATTACCATGACCGTAATAGTCTTCAAATTGTAAAAATGTTGTTGATTAATTATCTATAAAAGCAACAGATTGACAACTGCAAAAGTGGTAGAACTGCATAAGTGGGCTGTGGCTTCTGCTGCAATAGAATAAAATGAACTCTGAAGAGACATGTGAGAGTAAGAAAAGCATTGCTAAAGCTTATCTACATAAAGAAAAGATTGCAATGGGCTAGACATCACTACTGCACACGCGCTAATTTCACAGGTGATTTCAAATATGAGTACTTTTGTACATATCAAGTGAAGCATACATAAAGGGAAAATGTCCCACCATTTCCCACCATGTTTTTCCGGGAATACAGTTGGAAATATTGTGAAAATCGAAGGAAAGATGGATAAGAGAATATACCATGAAGTTCTATAATATTATATGAATTGCATCTATTAAGAAAACGTTTCGCCTTCCAGAAACAACTGTCCTAAACATTGATATAGATACCGCATGAGTACCTCATTGCAGATAAGGATGCTGGGTTGGCCATTCCTAGGTATGGATTGTAACTTCAATCAATAGTTATGGGACATAGTTAAAGAAGCTATAATCATCTCTGGTAGGTTATCAAGCAATTATGGAAGGGTGTAGGATCAGAATATCTCTGAGGACTTGTATGTAAAATGTTTAGAGTTGATTAAGCAGTTATTATTGACAAAGTGGATACTCTGATGAAAGGAATATTTAAGTATTTTCTTGTAATGAATGTATTGTGTATGTGGCATAATAACTCTATTTTTGAGCTGGTTTATTCGTTCATTTGTGTTTCTCTTAGAAATAGTAGAAACTTATATGGAATATTGATATTAATGAGCAAATGAATGGTGTTTAACGCCCTTTTTTGCTACAGAGGCACCACAGGCGATGGACACTGATGATACATGAGATGAAATGATATATTGGGAATGGATTTATTTTTAAGCATGGAAATGTTCCAGGCCTAAGTTTTAGGGTTCGTCCCCGGCATTTGCCATTTATGAGGACTGAAGAAAACCTTGAAAAAAACTCAGTCAGGGAGGACGGTCCTGGCGGGATTCAAACCCCAGACCTTCCGCTCACTAGTGCACTCCTTAACTACCTGGGTCACCTGTGGCGGTACATATTAATGAGTGGTAGTGTAGAAACATCAGGTAAATCATTAGCAATTATACATGTTATCTTTTATTTTTAGAATAATAGAAAAAACCAAAGCGATGGATAATGGTCCTTTTGGCGACGATGAATATAATTCCCGTTTAAAAGACTCGACAAAATAATGCACTTTCGTATACATTAACTTTTAATATCGTTGGGTGGAGGAGCGCTTTTCGGCTTTCGTTTCTCGGTAAACTTTGCTTATCTATACATATTTAGATAAAATATTTATGGGATAACCGGAAACTTTAGACTCTCCGTTTACTTGCTAAGTACCAGCTTTCTGCTCAAAACAGTAGAGCTTACTTTATCCAAGTTGTCACGCTTTTTTCGTTGTTTATCCCTCCAGATCACAGAGGAACTCGTTATAGAAAAATGTGCTTATTGTTTCCATAAGAGTGACAAAGTATTTAAAAGCTGCTTTCAAGTTTTGTCATAAAATGTTAGTTTTAAAATGGCATACTGTACGTTCACAGATGACATATAATGGGCTGATATGTGCTTTATCATTCATTTGAAGTGACGCTCATAGAATCAGAACGGCAGCCATTTCTACGCTGACAATAGGCATATAATTACAGGGTTTTCTCCGTGATATACGCACGCTAACATTAGACTCCTGAGCCGAGTCGGTAAAAAAAATATAAATCCACGACAGAGAGTCGAATTAAGGATTATTGGTTTATCGTGACAATGCTCCATCAGTGAGATCCGCTCGTAACCCAACTTCTCTCATCTGACTTTTAACTTTCTGCAAACCTTGGAGATATTTTCAGTGCAGGAGGTTTCGGGTAATATTCAGAGTAATCTTTCATACTTTAACTTCTCTCTCACTTAGCTGACATAAATGGGTACATTTGTATTCAGAGTCCCTCATTTAAATGAGAGCTGAGCAGAATTTGCGAAAAGTGAGTGACATTGAAGATACTCAATAACTACATTTTCTATATTTTATTGCATGGAAAGGTCTGCCATTTTGTGAACAGTTTACGAAATACTCGTATAAGTGCGAGAAAATAATGAATTAGTAAGGCTTTAATGATCTCAGAGACTATATGAATTGTTTATATGAACTAAGAAATTTACCTTAAATATGTACATACAAATAATGATAATTCTTTCATTGCACTTTAATCATAGATTATTTTCTCATATAATCTTTGCTTCTTTTTGTTTCTCTCCTGCTTCAACAACAAGGTATAAAAGGACGGCGCGGAATTAAATTTAGCCTAGCAAAATAACTTATAAAATATTATGATTAGGTATCAGAAGGTGTGAATAAATTACATAAAAGAATATTATAAATTGGTGCATTATTATTTAATTATTGTAACAAAAAATATATATTGAACATCCTTACCATCTTCACCACCATCTCCACCTGAGACAATTAATCGGCGCCCTAATGGCGTCTTGGCCAAGGAAGTCCCTACAATGCCGACATGCCTACAAGTTCATGAGAACAATGCGCTGGCATAACAAAAACACTGAAGTCTCCAAATATTTGTTTACTTGCTTCTTGCACACGCAGAGAAATCTGAAACAAAACAGCTGCAGCTATTATAGTATCTATTCTCAACATTACATAGTCAATAATAGAATTAGAACTAGTGCCAGAATTTTAATAATGCGGTGCATTAGTTTTGCACCAGATTTCTTGTTTATTGGATATTGAAAAGTAAGATTATATTGAAGGGTAATGGGTTTGCGCCAACATTTTGCTTAAGTGTTTTTTGTTTTTGCGAAGTTGGTAGCGCAGGAAATCTGGTGACAGCCGCATCTCTCTACTGTGTACGATTCCCACCTGACGTGTTTGTATTGAGTAGTAGGCACATCGAGCTGAATGAATGAATGGTGTTTAACGCCCGTTTTTGCTACAGAGGCACCACAGGCGGTGAATACTGGTGATACATCAGATGAAATGATATTTTGGGAAAGGATTTATTTTTTTTTTAAGGAAGGAATCGTTCCAGGCCTAAGTTTAGGGTACCTCCCCGGCATTTGCCATTTATGAGGACTGAGGAAAACCTGGAAAAAACCTCAGTCAGGGAGGACGGTCCTGGCGGTATTCGAACCCAGACCTCCGCTCACGACTCCGTGCCTTAACGACCTCGGCCACCCGTGGCTGTCGTTGAGGGACATAAATATTGTGAGGCATTGTGGTTCAAGGGAAGATTTACTTGTAAGAGATGGTTTCAAGTATCGAAAAGTGTACAGATGGACATATACGTTTAGTTGTAAAGGTAAGAGTTGTCCTGCCAAAATAATAACCTTAAACATGGATACAAAAAGTGTACGGTCATAATCACCAGAGCATGGAAAGAGATCTCGTACGTCAGAACGGTCATGCGTCGTGTAAAAGGAAAGCGGCTAGCGATTATGTGAGAAACCAAGCAATGTAATATCCAAAATTTCATGAGAATCCCGAGATTTGCACCATTTCACTGACGTTAAACTATTACGCGAAGCAATCTACAGAGAACGACGTGACCACATGCCGAAACTATCAACAACCTTACTTGAAGTGACGAAGCTTTAAGTACCTTGCAACCAATGTCCTCTACTAATAAAGATTTTGTGCTACTGAATGATCGTGAAAGCAATGTGATTACTTTCGGAAGTGAAAGAGTTTGCAATATTTGTGAGAAGGAGAAGCGCTTTACGTAGATGTAACTTTCAGATACTGCACAAAATATTTTACACGGTATTTCCTTCACAACGGACATTACACAACAGCAGTTTATTGTTCACTACAAAATAAAAACAGATATCTCTTCCTTAGGTGTTTCATTTCATAAAGGAAAGGTGCAAATGTTTAGGGGTAAAACTTTTACCAAAGAAAATAGTTGCAGATTTCGAGGTTGCTATACATGAATCAAGTCACATGGAGTGAGGCAACTCTAACCCTTGGGTTGTCGGTTTCACCTCCCTCAGACAGACATACAATGTATTCAATATATTGGCTAGCAAATGTGTTCCAAGGTAAAAGTGGCTTAAACGTTGTTTTGGTTTGTCGCATTTACCTCCAGGAAGTAGATGATTGTTTTATTTTTGATATGGCTGAGAATACAAAACTGAACAGTTCAGCGACTACCTTGTTAATTACTATATAATTGAGGCCATATCAATCCTACAATATGGGCCGACTGAAGTCACTCACACTACGAGCGCATGTGGGGCATTTCATAGTAAGTTCAACGCTTTATTTTACTGCGCACATCCTGACAGTTTCAAAATAGTTTCGGTTCTAAAAATATTCAAACTGAGACTTATTTAAAAATTAAAGGCTGTACCTGCAAGCTAATCAAAATAAACAAAGAGCATAAGGTTGAAAATTGCATTAAAATCACAGAGAAGGCCGAATTTCCCATATTGCTTTTGTCATATTTAAACGGACCCTCACATGACAATCAGCATAGTTTTTAACGGTTTTAGCAAATAAAAATTTTAATAAAATTTAACCAGCACACTTTTTGACAACCTATAGTTAAAATCATAAAAGCATCATTTTTAACCACACAGCGCGCATATTCGCATGCTAGTCCGCAGTTTTTAAAAAGGGATGGAAAATTGTGCCCTAACATCGTAAGTACCGTCAATCACTTAAGTGTCAGATGAGTTTTTCTATGTGTACGGATTCGGCACTCATTTGGAGGCACACTTAGCTCTCACTTCAGAGACTACAAGCTGGGTTAAATTTGAGTGAATGATGACTGAAAATACAGCTGTTAAATTCTATGAGATACTTGCATGTTTGAGTTCATGTTAGTCAACTATACAACAGAGAAAAGTAATTACTAATTTATAAACTTTATGACAAGCCACCTCTGCGGTTCGAGAAGTAGATCTTTTTGGATATGCTCTTACGTAATACTTCTTTGCCACAAATCCCACTATCTCGCCCCTTTTCTATAGCTCTCTCTGAACGATTTTGCGGGAGCGGAGAGATTACTTCCGCCCTACTCCTTGCAGTACTGCCAGCAAAAGAAAAATGGAACACGTGCAGAACATTACAAAATGTTATGAACTTCAAACAGTTCAAAAATGGAAGGCAATTTGACAAAAATTATGACAATATTCGAATTACCCGACTTTCGGATAAAGTCTAATGCTTGTGCTTGAAGGTTGCCAGCAGAGTTCATGAAGTTAACCCATTTTTGTCGGTTCGCTCTGTAAGCTAAAGATAACTTGCGCATATAACAATGTGGCTATTTCAGTCCTACCATGTCATCCTACTTCCGACTAATAAACTGTAGGGAAATGTTGCCTTTAACCAATCACACACGTATATAGTTTAGCATTGTTGTTACTAATTTAGCTAATTTTATCACTGTGAGTGGCGTCGTTAGTGTAGTTGTTGTTAAGAAAATATAGATGATTCTGAGAAGCAAGACGAGCAGTAGGGTCAAAAGTATGACATAGTCACGTCATGTTATATACAAGGTATGGTCAGAAGGAATACGGGAGTCATTAGCCCCGAACAATAACTGTATAACAATTAAAATATTTTTGTAGTCTTTCTGTCGGTTGTTAAATGGGCAATAAGTGTAGGTATAATCAAGTGCCTGCTTCAATGACTGATTCTTCCACAGTGCATTTTTATTTTTTTAATAGCGTTTAACGCCCGGTTTTACCTCTGAGGTATCACAGGCGGTGCACGCTGATGATACATGAAATGAAATGATATATTGGGAAAGAAATTTTTTTACAGGAAATGAACATTCCAGGCCTAAATTTATGGTACATCCCCGGCATTTGCCATTTATGAGATTTGAGGAAAACCTGGAAAAAACTTCTGAAAGGTAGGACAGTCCTGGTGCGAATCGAACCCCAGACCTCCCGTTCACGAGTCCGCGCCTTAACGTCCTCAGCCACCCGAGGCGGTACAGTGACTGTACACTATGAATTAGTATAACGTAGACAGTTAAAGTAGATGCAAAATTTAATTTCCATAACCATATCCTGGGGTTTTTTATTTCAGCATACTCCCAAAGTAAAAACTTGTAGGACTACAACAAGAGGTTACCAAACTCTGGCGACTAAATGAATAAGACATTTGTTTCAGACACGGTGCAAATTGCAAGTAAATAAATCTAAAAATTGTTCCTTATAGAAAAAAATATAATCATAGATCCATATTTAGTTTAAAATTATTTCTAAGAATCACAAAATTTAAATTACCCCAAAAATATATCTTCGGTAACACAATGCAATAAGATCATTCATATATTCTGTAGTATCCAAGCTATAAAAAGACGAAGTGTTGTGGCGCTTGAGTTCGTGATATCCGGCGAAGGACGGAAGGGTCCCACCGATAAGCCGCCAACTTGGGAATGGACGGTTTTAAACGTGCCGCACTGTAATTATCTTGACTGATTTCTATTTATAAGTAGGCGAGATCCTTTTTGGCACGTATAAGCAGAAACAAACATGGGCCGCCTCCATGATCTAGTGATAGCATTTGGGACTATTAATTAAGAGGTCCTGGTTTCGATGCTTGGCCAGGCCGAACTGTATGGATTTTTTTCGTAGTTTTTGCTTATTCTAAGAAAGCGAGTATCAGATAACTTTAACTTCAAGAACATCGAGCTCATTTGCACTGTCATTAATTTTATTCTTCCCTACAGCCTACATACTTACGGTTACACACAATATTTACTTTCACAATCTACAGGTGTGACAATAAGCAATAGAGTATAAGCAACAATAAATAAAACTGACTTAAAAAGAATTTATAGTATATGAGGGGTGATAAAAGGGTAGTTAAGCCAGGTATGTAAAGAACATATCCCGGTATACGTTATAGCAGACTTCGGCATATTTAATACTTCGTTCTATCCAATTGCTGTAATATTTTTCTTAGTTCCTCTCCCTTTGTCAACATGTAGCTTCCAGTGCAAAAGTGGCAAACACTATATTAACTTTTAGTAAATTTATATCATTAATATACTTTGTAATTTTATTGCTCTCGTAAAACGATATTGCATGAGCATACATACTGCAATGCCAAACAATGGATACCTGAGCGGATTATTTTGGCGTATTTTCTGCTTTAAATTGATGTTAATACATTTAGAGTATGAGTAAATAAAATGTCTGCGGCTATGAACTGTTTGCACATGACTGACTGCCGTTCAGAAACCCAAATTAATAAATGTATAACGTTAGTGGTTAATTAAATTTTTTGTGCATTACTAAGTGGAAAAATGAAGTCCAACGCACACTTAGTTATAAAAGGGAAAAGTAAAATTCTCTGTTAATTGTGTAACATTTGTTTGTTGACACAAAATTTAGAATGCATCTACGCAGCAATGTGTCGTATTTTTAAAGTTTATTTGGGATATTATCTATTTAATTTAAAACAATGTTTAGTTATATTTCTTTCAACAATTAATAAGATTATATGTTTACGCTTTAATTACATACTATCTTGCAAAAGTAGGAGTTAACATTTTACATCTCTTCATCTATGGCAATAAGATAATATGGTTCCGGCCAATGACATGTTAACCACGCAGTTTAAATTATACTTCCTCTCTTGTAAATAGGTAGGGATGATACTTTACATTTGCATAAGACTAATCAATAGCTTGCTATTCAAATCTTTCTTTACTTCGTTAATGCTGGAGGTCGTAAATCACACTGACATCGTAAAATAGACCAATCAAACATGTGTAAATAGTAAACACTCGGAGAGCGTAGCAATGTTTACCAGAGAGCTTAAATAGCGTCACTTAGTTCATGTAGTTTGAAAGCGATTCATCACTCTTTGTGATTATCTTACGTTAGAAAATAGACGAGAGAGATACCTTTCGGTTCGTTGTGCTTGAGTAGTGAAACCGTCTCTTTGTGGAATGTGTTCTACAAATATTGTTGTGTACTTAATCGTGCCGCTTTGCACCAACGAGCTCACTTATTCCATAAGTACGGAACAAACCTTGATGACATTTTTTTCCTGTAAATAATAATATTAAAGCTATTCAGGCGCTTACTTATGTTACGTTGATATGATGCGCATAAGGAATGAGGTGCATGCGAGTTCGCTCAGGAAAACAACGTTGTCAAGTATCTGCATTCTCTTTCAGTCATGTTTAGTGCTAACAGAAATTGCATGTGAAAATGGGGGTAAATAATTTATTCGCTTATTTTTATTTATTAGTTAATGCATCAGCGAGTATTCTCAATAACCTGAGAAACGGTGTATATTCATAGTTTCTGCTCAATCTTTGATATGTGAAAGTAACAATAGTGACGCTGGAGAAACCGCCAGCAATAGCCGAGGTTCTGCATATACGGATTCGTTAGCGGAAGGTCTGGGGTTGGATTCCCGCCAAGACCGTCCTCCTTGACGGGGGTTTTTCCTAGTTTTCCTCGTTTCTCATAATGGCAAATGCCGAGGGGGTACCTTATATTTAGGCCTGGAATGTTTCCTTCCTTTAAAAAATTCTTTCCAAATCTATCATTTCATCTCATGTGTCTCCATCGTCTGTGATATCCCGACAGTAAAAACAGCGTTTAACTGCTTAGGAATTACAAGGCGATAACACTAGACACCTGAAACTCGGTGGAACGGCACGAGGCTATTAGGATTTGTCCCGCAATTTATTAGCCTAGCGTTTTTAAACTGTTTTAAAACTGCAGCCAGATAAATACCATGTATCCCATTCAACGATATTACAGATAATGACAATAATGGCATTTTTTTTCGATCAGCGGCCGACCGATGTGCGTGGCAGGCAGATACTTGCCTGGGATCCATGGCACTTACAAAAAAAGGCAAAAACTGCAAGTCTTAACAGTATAAATGCATTTTAATATTTCACATTTATCATTAAATTTAGACCCCAATGTATTGCTTACAACACTAGTGTACACAAAAGTTAAACATAATTAATGAATATGTTTATATGTCGTTAATTGTCATAATGACACAATAATAGTACGCATGCCTCATGGGTACAATAGAATATTGAATATAAATTATTACTTTTATTATGAGAATGTATAGTTATCTATAACTTGTTGTGATGCAGTTTTGTGAAAGTACCTGTTTCCGCTTGTCATTATTATTAAACTAATTCAGTGCATTTTCACTTTTTATCTATACCAAAAATGAAAACCCTATCCTATCCTATCGTACATATTAGTCAAATATTTAGATAGAGAAAGGAATATAAATCAATAATAAAATAAGATATCGATTTAAAATTAAGATTTGAATTGGAATGGATTGGATTGTTAGGGTCGCAGGAGGATATTTCGGTGCTCCACCCTTGCTCTAGGGCTGGCCGTTTATGCTCATGCTCCCAGCGGGAGGAAGGAATGAATGCAAGGGAATCACCCGGTGGCTGGAGCCCTCAGGCGATGAGGAATGAATGAACATAGACGGGGTCCCTAACGTTGTTTCTAAATAGAACATCTCGACCCCAGCACAACCCCTAAGAAGGGCCGCTTTCATACCAGACGTCGGGACAGAAACCTTTCCAAAGCCAGTCGTCACACGCACCTGACACTTTGCATCCTGTAACATAACCAACGGAATTAAATGATATAAAATGGAAGAGCGGAAATATGCATTCCAGCATTCACCTAAGTAATCAGGGGAAAACGACGAAAAAACTCAAGGTCAGAAAGGCCGGCCCAACGGGAATTGAACTCCCCAATGGAAGTGTCGAGCGATACCCCCTGAGCCACACCGCTCGTTATTTATTACACTACTTAGGAGAAAACTCATTCATATTTCGAGAATGAAAACTGAAGAGCTCAAAAATGAATAATGTTGGAGGAATATTACAACCCAGAGAAATGTAGATAGCTCTGACAAACTCAACAAAGAGCTCAGAAGTGCGACATTGAATATTGACTGAAACTTGAATATACATTTCAGATAACTGTTATACCCATTTACCAACTCTTTATTGTTTCTTTAAGAGTGTCTTTTTAATATCTGAACCAACGCACAACAGAGATTATTATTATTATTATTATTATTATTATTATTATTATTATTATTATTATTATTATAATTAGCAGCAGCAGCAGCAGCAGCAGCAGTAGTAGTAGTAGTAGTAGTAGTAGTAGTAGTAGTAGTAGTAGTAGTAGTAGTAGTAGTAGTAGTAGTAGTAGTAGTAGTAGTATTTTAATATAAGCATCAATATCACCATTCTCATTTTAAAACGGTATTCTTAAATTAGAATTATCGGTTTTTTTTCGAAACCGTAATTAGGAAACCGCATAAATTCTGTTTTGCTACTTAGATTCACAACGGACATCCATTTTCTGTTTAATGTGTTTAACAATAAAAATCCACATAAATGATAATTATTTTGCTTCATGCGCATCTGTACAAAATGTATAAGTACGGTGAAAATGCATCATCATCAAACGCATTGTAATTGCGGAACAAAATGCTCAGGTAAACATTGCTAATGACAATTGAAGGTTCTCCTTGGAACTTTTCTCTTGCGGTGCGAAACGAGATTATGCTTATTCAAATTCACACTGTAATTAAGTACCTTCACGAACATGAGCATTACCTGGATAACTTGCAGTAAATTGTGTGGTTTCTAATAATACATGACATTATTATTAAAGAAGGTATACATTCATAATCTCGGTGTTTATAAATAAGCACTAACCTTCGTTTGTTTCCTGTGCTTGATCTCTACCTAAACCTTACCTAATCACTCGTTTTTCTTATATGTAATTAGTGTTTCGAACATCTAAGATACTCGAGATAAGAAGTTTACATAATTGATGGCATCATAACATGAATAAAGTAACCTGTGGTGGATTCAATGTATCTTTTCTTCAGTACCAAGAAAAGTTAGTGTTTCTTAGCAATTACTAAGCTATGCACTCCTCATAACTTGCAACTTTCTAAAGGAGCTTCCGTAGTGCGTAGGTCTAACGTTATGCATTGACTTTCGAAGTCTGCACATGTTTTCTTACCAAAGGTTTTCTTTAGGAGGTGGGTGAAAGTTTAGATTTGTTCCTTATCAGTTTATTGAGTATGACATGAAGTTGCATTCTACCCTTCGCTTTTGACCTTCTTTTACAACTTTGTGCACTGTGAGTGGGTAATTTTTGAAGAACAAATGTGACAAAGTCAACCTATGGTCCTGTCCTATGATTTAACACCAGCGCCAAGACCGTAAGGAACGTCTGTTGCAATTCTCGGGCATTGGAACCTGGACGGCCCGGAAGAAGGGAGCTTTGCTACGGCTGATGGACTGGCCCATCATATACTCTGCTTCTGTACAAATTCAAACTTTTCAACATTTTACGGTGAAGTGTACGTGATAATGAAGAAACAAATACAAATCATGTTACTGGGAAAAAAAAAAAAAAAAAAAAAAAAAAACACTTCACATTAGAGAAATAGCAAATTGTATTTTGTGTTTCACATAAATGAATATGTATCAAAATACATAAATATAGAATTATGAAATATTTATAGGCACAAAATCTCACTGGGATTAATATAATGGTATTAATGTTTAGGGTTTTCACAACGTAACACTATTATGTAAGTAATTCTTTAAAATGTGATTAAGAGCATTATGGAATAACTGAGTGAAAAAATTGGTGATCAAGGTAAGCAACTATTAAGTAACATTATAAGTTTTCATCTCCATAATACACCGCCACGGGTGGCCGAGGTCGTTAAGACGCGGATTCGTGAGCGGGAGGTCTGGGTTCGAATACCGCCAGGACCGTCCTCCCTGACTGAGGGTTTTTCCAGGTTTTCCTCAGTCCTCATCTCATAAATGGCAAATGCCGGGGATGTATCCTAAACTTAGGCCTGGAACGTTTTCTTCCTTAAAAAAATATAAATCCTTTCCCAATATATCATTTCATTTCATGTATCAACAGTGTCCATCGCCTGTGGTGCCTCTGTAGCAAAAACGGGCGTTAAACACTATTCATTCATCTCCATAATACCACCACGGGTGAACGAGGTCGTTTTGGCGCGAACTCGTGAGCGGGAGGTCTGAGGTTCGAATCCCACCAGGACCGTCCTCCCTGACTGAGTTTTTTTTCAGGTTTTCCTTAGTCCTCATAAATGGAAAATGCCAGGGAGATACCCTAAACTTAGTCCGGCAACGTTTCCTTCCATAAAAAAAATCCTTTCCCAATATAGCATTTCATTTCATGTATCATCAGTGTCCGTCGCCTGTGGTGCCTCAGTAGTAAAAACGGGCGTTAAACACTATTCAAAAAAATCTCAAAATAGTTAAGAAATAGGTTGTTTATACGGAATATACATAAATATTGCTTATGTAATAATAATAATAATAATAATAATAATAATAATAATAATAATAATAATAATAATAATAATGGAACCAACTTAAAGTTATGCTTATAACTGCATTTATGAATAACTTAGAGCTACATTACACTAATTGTAAGCGTAATTAATTGAAATGAAAACATGAAAGCGCAACCAAATACATGTTTCATATATATATAAACAGTTTGTATATTACCTGTATCACTCTTCAGTAATAAACGTGCAGCTTTTCATTGCGCGAGACTGTAGACTGCTGCACAGAACGCAAGCAAAACCGTGTAGGCTGCTTACGTCACATATTGTGCCTGTGACTAGCATGGTAGGGGGTCGTTTAGGCTCAAGCCCGGTTCATGCGCATAACTTATTTTAAAATCTTAAGGTAGCAAAATTCTTATCACAAAATTAAATACTACAACAACGGTAGCAATTAAAGAAAGTTATTGTTTTTTACTTTGCTGTGATGAGTTAATGTTTAAAACTTTACTTGCTGAAACTTTTTATTTTATGTCATCACTTTTCTTCCCATTTCTCCAAAACCTCTCATGAAAACGTTCAAACCAAACTGCATGCCAAGGCGGCTTACAAAATAAGGAGTATCCAGTAAACTGAATGAAACGTGCTACGGTATGTACACGGTCCGCACATATTGATCATGCACGCTTCAAAGTCCCTCAGTACCAGTAAACAAATTTACTTAGTGCTCTATGCGTTTGAACCCGTAATGACATTGGAGACGGGAAGTACATTACGTTTCACTTTGTATCGTATGTGGCGAATTATTAAAAACGCATGATCATCTTGCCCTACCAAATAGGTCCTAGGAAATAATTGTCATTTAAGAAATATTATTAAGGCTTGCCGGAACAAAATAAAAATGAAGGAAATAAAAATAAAAGCATAGTGACAGTTGGTTTGAGAAAAAAGATAACGTCTGCATTTTACCACAAGCATTCATATTAGTGTATAAGCCTCTAATAATAAATAGTATTATATTTCGTCTTAGCCTACAGTTCATTTCGAATGTTTCGTAAGTTAGGTTATGGAGAAATGAGGAGGAAATTAATGTTATAAAAAATTAAAGTTTCGGAAATGTAAAAGTTTAAAGAAACATCATTGTTGTGTTTCTAGATATAGTTGGTGGTGACGTTCATAACTTGGAATTAACTGAAACTGCAAGGTTTTAGTTTTCTATAGTAGTTTTAAGGAAATAATATTAAATACTAGCGGTTTATGCAGTAATAATATTTTTGAGTCAGAATGCAGGCATTTTTTATCTCATTCCTACCGTCACCATGTCCTTATTTTGATGTATTTATGTTTAATACTTATTTATTGGTTTCCGCAAGCTTGCACACCTTAATAATACTTCGGATTTTAGTTTAATCCATTCCAAGTGCTCAAGAATAATTTCGCATACCAAGCCTGCACAAAACATATTCAAGGATGTTCCAGACTATTTCTGTAATCACTTTAATTATATGCGTTTACAAGTTATCATTATTGGTAGGGGTTGTACGAACACTTTCTAGTTATATGTTAGATCTTAACTCACAAGAAAATATGTGTTCAAGCCCCTAAAATATAAAAATGAGATCGTAAAATTTTCAAACAGGTATTAAAATATTATAATAGGCTTTCAAAATTTTACTTTTTCTTCTATTCAGGAGCAGCTTACGCAAATTATAGAAACAAAACGCCAATAAAATTTCATTCATAATTTGCTTTACAATTGGTAACAACAATCTACTCCAAATTATTGTTCACTGTCACTTTTTGTCTTTTATCTGTCAATATCATATTGTAAACGTAGAAATCACGCTCTAAACAGAGATTACAAGAGTACGCCTACTCTTGTGTTTTTCTCTTCAATTTCATCAGAAAGATTTTCATTTTCTCCGTGCATAACTTGATTTACACGCCTCAGGTCTGAACACCCTGGTTTTTCTTCAATGCCCTGCCCGTATCTCTTTCATTTTATCCCCATTTTCCTACTGCATGTGTTATATTCAGAGCTACCTCTATCATCGATAGTTGTTGTTCGACGGAGTTTTATTTCTCCTCCAGTTTGGCAAAGCTAACTGGCAGAAATGAAGTACTGGTCTAAATGTATGCAATGGCTTGCTTTAGACTACGAAAGTTCTCTAAGCACAGATGATACATATACAACATTCTGTTGATTGTATCTCATCCAACACGTAATATTATCATCCGGATGTTCAGCCGAGTACACGAGGAGCCGTCATAAAGTTCATGTTATCGGGTTTAACAGTGAAAATAAAGTCTGTATTGCACAGGATCACGAGTCGCAGTAGGGTTCACTACTTTAATTTTACCGGAACATTGTGACGCAGAACACCGCTAGAGTGCAAATACCATGATGGCCCACTCTCTTGAGAAGACGGAAGCTCATGCAGTTATTCCTTTTCTAATTTTGATGTTGTTGTTGATTTGTTTTATTACGGACACCACCATCTCAGGTGATAGCTCCCATTCAATTCAGGGCGTGAAATGGCCGATAAATTTTGCTGAGAGGTCTCTTCTTTCAGGCTTGAGGTTCTTTTCCGTGCCGTAAATCTACGACACGGATCCACAGCTTTACCTCCCTTCCTTAGGAAATTGTACTTAGGATTTTTACGCCCGAATAAAATTAATCGATCCTGGCCGGGATTGAGCCAGCGATCTTGTTTCCTGATTTTGAAAGGAAAAAGGAAATGCCAAGGAAAGCCAAGTGAGTTAGTTGCCTAGTATGGAGACACTGTGCTTAAGAGACGCAGGCGTTCCCAATGTAGACAAACGAGCCCGGAAGCCAAGAAGTGGCCGCACATTTCTAAGTTAGAGACCGGGCATTGCGGCGCATGTGGAGGCCCTAGCGCGTGAAGGCGGTCGCATTTATGTCAAGACAATAGAGAAGTTGCGCATTAGTCATGGTTCAGTGATAAACATTTCCCATATGACAAAGGTCGCCGTCAGATGGATATCGCGCTTGCTTACACCTGAGCAAAAACAGCGCCGAAAGAAAGCGGCGGTCGAAATGCTTTGCCAGGCTGATCCTGATGACTTTTTGAGCGTATGATCACCATGTATGAATGTTGAGTGTATCATTATGACCTCAAGGCGAAGCATAGGACCAAGCAGTGGAAACGAGCAGATTCACCTGCAGCAAAAAAGTAAAGAAAGACACAAACGATATTGAGGAATGTCGTATTGACTGCTTTTGGAACTTCCACAGTGTAATGTTGACCGGTTATACCTGTAAGGGCCAGACAATAGCTGAAAAATATTACGAGAACCTCCTAACTAGTTTCCGGGAGGCCATCATTAAAAAATGCCCAGGGAAGCTGTCCAGAGGAGTTGCTTGCTGTACGGCAACGCGCCAGCACATTCTTCATATCAGACAATGATGCATGCGACTGCTTTGGGATATGAAATTTTACACCATTCTCCATATTTACCCGACCTGGCTCCCAATGACTTCTTCCTCTTTCTTCTCATGAAGGTCCCACTGTGTGGCAGGCGTTTCCAGGATTATGACGAGGTGATACGAGAGATGAAGCATTTCTCCAGAAGCCAAAGTAAGGAGTTGTTCCATCAGGTTGTTGTCCAGCTCATCCATCAGTGGGAGAAATGTGTCAGTTTGGGTGGTGCATATGTGGAGAAGAACTAAATCCAGAACCGAGACTTTTGATCTATGCACGTTCGTTCATGGTGATAATAAGAACTTTATGACTGTCCCTCATAGAAGCCTCAAGGGGTGATAATCGTAGTGATAGAAGAAGAGTTTGGTGATGATTGTTTCGGAATTTGACATTATTGATATGCTTACCAGGACGGTTTTACGTAGCGGAAATAAAGTTATTTACTTCGGGAATTCAAATTTGTTTCCGCAAGTCCGTGAAACGTATGCGCTAAGCAAGTAATGTGAATCAAAGAGGGAAAAAACGTTTTGAGTACAGCAGCAGGGCCAATGAAGTGTATGAATGAGGTTGCCAAACAAGAGAGCATTTTTAAAATTATTCTAACAATTCTTTTCCTTGAGTATAAAATCTATTTCCTACACATACTGTGGTCAGTTACTCGTAAATGAAATGTAAGAATGGATTAGCAACACTATGTAATGAAACTCTAATAATAATATATTTTCAAAGAAATGAAAGTGTATGAATAACAATGTTACATATCGTATCTATGCAGAAACTGTTATGACTGTAGAGGACGTCAGTAGCGTCTGTCTGACGTTGCTTTTCATGTCCGATTTGGCTTTGTGACTGCTGTTGATATGCTGTTTAATGTGGCATTCTATTCTCATAGGATATCTGAAATCTCGTTAAACTGTGAAAATCAATACATTGACAAGGGAAGTACCGCAACTCAAAAGACTAAAACCGATCTTCAACATTATTAAAAACAGTGTCATGCTTGTTCGAATACCACGAAACAATTTATCTGTAAAACTCCACTTTTGTTACCAGCGATGCTTAAAAGATGTTTTTGTTTGTTTGTTTGTTTTTGTAAAGACTTCAAGAAGAAGCAATAAGAAACAATACAGCCTAACTGACATTTTCAGGGAAAATTGTATTTATTGTCGACCGGCATGCCTGATGTAGCCCACACATTGTTCTAACTCACAACATTCACCTAATAACTTTCTCGTTTCGCACAAAATGGGAGAAAACAACACTGTGTACTTCTGATTACCATGCCTTATGTTACTAATCCTTTAACCCTTCAGTAAAAATGGACCTTTGTTAGTTATGCCGTAATATTCCTTCAGTGATGAGGGAATAAGGAGTAAACAGATCAAAGGGACATAACGTCTCTGATAAATAGGTATTAGGAAATAATATATATTAACACATTGACAACTCATACAATTCTTTTATTTTGCAGAAAGTGCGTTTTGTGCACCTAATTCGTCATCAAAGTGCAAATGTGGAGTTTCAATGAAGTGATCAAAGCAGTGAAATTGAACAGTATGCACACTTGACATGCTGCGCTTCTGGTATTTCGTCACTGCACTGCCGTGGTGCCGCACTATAAATGATGCAGCAATAATTTCGTAACCAAACTCTATCTGCACCTTGGAGCAGAAAGTTGATTGTAGTTGACAGTGAAGTATGATGATAAATTATCGATCACGTAACGAAATAACAGCAAAGGTTCAGTTCTTACTGCCTATCCTCTCTGAAGCAGTAGGTTGATCTTCAGATGGCGCTAGTGCGCCGACAGATGTATCGCTTTAACAATCACAACTTTGAATTCTAAATACATTTTGATCGGTTTTAGCTCTTCCAGCAAATGTACTTCCCTTGTGAGATAATTTTCACATTATATCTTTATTATGTACATAACATATAAATCAATCCCTTATATTTATTTCCTAAATGACATTTTACATATTTATACACTCAATGCCAAACACAGGTACAAATATTGTCAGCATTTAAAAATAATGCATTGATGACTGTAAACTACATACAAGAGCAAAAATTAATGTTACGATTAATAGTATATTGACAAAATAAGACATTAATTAACTCAAACAATGAATAAAAGATAATTTATATAATTTAATATGAATATGCCTAACTGTTTATTGCAATACTAGTAAAATATTTTTCCATCAAAAACCATCCGTGGAAATTGTAGAGGTAATTTTCATATTACAGATATCTCCATGGGCATCCATCTCTTTGCAGATATATTTCACCTATCTAGACTTAAAACGCAACAAGAAAAACTAACAAAAGATCTCCCGCTGGGGACTTGAGAAGCAGTGCTTGACAATTCAGTGTACCTAATAGCTGTTATTATCTCAGATGGGTTGAAGCGAAAAGTGATAAAGTGCGGGACAATATTAAATAACCTGGCCCCATCCAACCCAGTTCCAAGTGTATCGCTTTCGTTTAACCGGCAACACAGTGCCACGAGATATGCGGTAATTCTCTCCAGTTGTGCATAAAGTATGAACATTTCTTATTTCCCTCACTGTTATAAAAATTGTATCTCAATTAATAAATAAGAAATAAATTATTAATTATTTACTTTCACTTCTACATCCGATTTCTCTTAGCACTAAATGTTGCACTGAAAGAGATTGTACAAACGTGACAACGTTGTTTTCCTCAGCGAACTCGGATGCACCGCATTTCAAAGTGATATAAACAAGTAGCTACATGGCTGTAATCTTAGTTCAAGGAAAAAAGGCCATCAAGGCTTGTCCGATACTGTAGTACTGAGTAATGCAGCAAACGGCGAGTCTGCTAGTAAGCTGTGCTGGCTTCAGTAGTTGAGTCACTTCTAATACTGCTGAACTGGACTGACCACAGGAGGAGGATACTTTTGCACTTCAGCCTTACTCACGGCAGACCGTTTGTGCCTATGCCACAATGAGACTCATCCGCAAGGAAAGAATGAGTTGAGGGAGACACCGCGTAGGGACTGATGGTGGAGTCTCTGACATAATTGCAGATAAAACATCCGCTTCCATATCAGACGCCGAGACAGAAACCTTTCCAAAGGCAAGACACCAACCCACCAGCCCCCTGGTACTTTCGACCTTGTAATAGAGCCATCGAAATGAAATGGAAGAGAAAAACATTGGTGGAAAGTAAATATCCATCACAGCATTTGCATAAGTGACCAAGGGAAACCATGAAACAATGACGGGGAGTCCAGAGGGAATCGAACCCAGTATCTCCCGAGTGCGAGTTGCAAGCGTTACAGCCTGAGCCACCCCGCTCGGTACTTGTGAGTGGAAGTTGAAAACTTGACTTGAGAATCGGAGTATGGTGCACAATTAACTTCGTGCACGAAGAAGTAAATATGAGGCCGCTGGATTTCGAGGTTACTTAAATGTTTCAACATGGTTAGGAGTTGACAGAAAAAGAGAAAAATTACGCGTTATTCTCTAACTACATTCACTGCTGAGGCAATTCACAGTTTCAATGACCTTGGGCTTGACTGGAGAGGTGCTCCGTGCTATTTTTTTTAAATAGTATTTGACGCCCGCTTTTAGTGCTGAGGCATCACAATGGTGGATGCTGATGATACATGAGATAAAATAATTAATTGGGAAATTACTTTTTTGAGGAAAAAACGTTCTAGGCCTAAGTTTAGAGTACCTCCCCGGCATTTGCCATTTATGAGGGGTGGAAAAAATTCAGGCAAGGAGGACGGTCCTGGTGGTAATTGAACTCCTGGTCTCTAGCTCACGTTTCTGTGCCGTAATGACTTCGGCCGCTTTTGGCGCTTCCGTGCTGTTGAATGATATATTTGACTGAAGGAACCAGAGCTCTAGCATATAAGCCACAGTGTCTGTTTCTCTAAAGATGCCTTGCATATTCTCATAGAAAGGAAAATGTTGTTCTTTTTGGGAAAATTACATTTTTGCCACGTTATGGCGAATTAAAAATACTAAGCAAAAATATTTTAAAAAATATCTTAGAAAAATATTTTATAGCTAAAACTTTATAATCGAAAATATAGTTAATATGTGCTTTATGAATATACACACACTATACGCTGCTCAAAACATAACAGTAGTCATTTAATGAAGTCTTTGTTACTTTATTATATTCTCACGTATTGAATTGAAATCTGATCAATATTAAAATAAATTCTTTTCAGCAGAAACAAACATGAAATATTCTATGAGACTACTCAACTCATGCCTATCTTTAACAAAATACCTAGAACCAAAGTATGCACTTATTATACTCCAAGAAAAAGAGAATGACTATGTAGTTATGGAAGGAGGTTAATACAGATTTTGCACCTTTTGACATGGAGGACAACAACACCTGTTCAAGATTTTATCAAGGCTTCGTGTGTTCATGGGGCATCTCCATTCGTCCACAAGGACTTGAAGCGTTTAGGGAGATATATCTCGCTTTCGAACGTTTGTTCCAGTTGATCTCAGACTTAGTCAATAGCAGTTAAAACTGTTGGTTCATTGTTTACAAATGGTACTCCTTTAAACCACATTGACTGTATGATCCTTGGCATTATCAAGCACGAATAGTCGGTTTCCCTCAGTTGGATAACAGCATGTCGCACTATATTGCCTCGCAGTTAACTATTCGGAGACAGTTTTATATCCAAGCTTATGCCTGCCCAGGCCGTAATGATTTCCTCTTTAAAAACCACAGTAGGCTGAATTATTCTGTGATGAAATAATTCTCTCGTCCTAAGACGCATTTACGACCATCTGAACCATGTAAGTAGAAACAGAACTAGTCAGAAGATAGCACAGGACTCCGTGTCTTAACTGCCATGGATATAGATAGTCTAAGGCAAAGAGCACTCTCATTGCCAAGATGTCTTCTTGTCAATTGTAGAGCTTTATCCGGTCGCCGAGATCTCCCATTATCTGTTTTCTGATAGTTTGGAATTTAATACTTCTCGTTGAAGCCAGGCTACAAGTCTGCTTATATCTCCTGTGTAGCAGTATGGCTGCTCCGCAATGCTTGTAAACGAAGAAAAGGTTCCTGTTCTGCGGTTTCTTTCCTTTTATCGATCTGTTCCAGGACGTCTGCCAACAGTTTCACACCCTTGAAAAAGTTTCTTACAACGTACCGCAGAAAATGAACCCTTGAACCAATATAACTGCACGCGTGGCTTTATTTGACAACTACCACCCTCTCAGTGTGCCCGGATTCCTATGCTCAGGCATCTCATTTAAAAACTATCAAATACGTGGAGTAACTTTCGTATACACGATGAACAGACCGCTGAGCAAAATTTGTCTGCCATTTCACGCCCTGAATAGAATGGCACACTGATGGAGATGTTAAAGAGGTCCGTAAATAAACAAATCTAATAGAAAAAAAACGTATACACAATAATTTGTGTTTCTTGAGGCCTTCAGGTTTCTCACCCGCTCCCACCCCCCCCCCCTCTCTCTCTTACAAATGCCAAACAATCGAGTGACGGTGATGCTAAATTTTATATTGTATCGATATGTGCCGCTTGTTACTATCCACTGAGTGGATCTTTGCTTTCTTTTCCCTTTCCTCAATATGAGCACTAGTCTCTATTTTGTATAACCGTGGTCTTTCCCCTTTGGTCCGAAGTGAGCCGTGGTTACCAACGTTAATCCTGTCGGCTATGTGATATCATTTCATGTTATAACTTCTTACTTTTCGCTTCTAGCTCGATTGCGAAGGTAATTCATTTTAGCAGTGGCTTCATCAGACGAACGTATTTTTTGCCTCCTGTCTGCGGTTACCTCAAAATTTGTGGACTGGGGCCAAATACATTTTTCACCCAGTGACCCAGGTTTTAGCTAATTTATATACGGGATGGCACCTGGCTGATTCCTTCATTTCAAAGCTACGTCGCGGAAAATATGAAGTCATGGCGTGGAAGAGGGAACACTGCAGTTTTGTTTGGTACTGTGCTTTGGAGCGCTGGTCAGTAACACATCGAGTTGCAGCTGTTCATTGTTTCCACGAGACTAAGTCTGTTGTGACAACGCAGAGTAAGTTTCACATTCATTTCAATGTGCAAGGCGCGGTGTGATTCCCTCAAATAAAACAATGAGCCAGTAACTTCGAAAACAGTGACAATGTTCTAAACATTAAATATGGTCTGCTTGAAACAGTGACAACAGCGGAGAAGGTGGCTCGAGAGAGACCGGTCAGCTCGTAAACAAACCAAATTGTTGGGTCTTTCTTGAAGGTTCTTGGGACGCATCTGAAATGAAATCAAGTTTCACCTATACAAAATTCAAGTGACCTAAAAACTTTTCCCGTTGCAAGAGTTAACTTTCGCAACATCACACCCAACATGATAGCAGAAAATCCAAGCTAATGTTATTAGTCATGAGTGACGAAGCCTACTTCCATTCAAACGGTTCCATTAAGGAACAGAATATGAGGCAATGAGCACGTAATCCTAAGGCAACCATTGAAAAAGTGTTACATTCTCGGAAAGTAGCTATTTAGTGTGATGTAGGTCAGTTTTGAATTGTGGGACCGTTTTCCTAAAAAAAATAAGGCAGGAGAAACTGTAACAGTCTATTCAACGCGGTATATGGCATTCCTGCAAATATTTGTGATTGCTGAATAGATAAGGCTTGGGATGGATCCAAGAAAGGTTTACTTTCAACGAGATGGAGCCACAGTGCACATGGCGTTTCTTAGAAATGTATTCAAGTACGTCATCTCGAGGTTTGGAGACACTGCATGGCCTTCCCGCTCACCCTATCTTTCCATTCCTGCTCTTTTGTGGGGACTTTGAAACCAAGAAATCTTAAACTCTGCATTTATTGCGTTTATTTACGCACGCTATTTAACATCTCAGATCATCAGCGTTCCATCCAATTCAGAATGTGAAACGGCCGACAATTTTTGCTCAGAGGCCTCTTCTTTCAGGTATGAGGTTCTTTTACGTGCCGTAAATTAACGACACGGACTCAGTGCTTATCTTACCTTCAGAAGAAAGTCATACTTACGCAGAATTCTGCAGAAGTTGAAAGAAGTCATAACTCAAGAATTTGCATCCATAGATGGAGGGAGGTCTACTGCAATGTGTGGTTGGCCGTTTTATGAAACGTATCATAAGGATATCGATTTCAGTGAGTATAATTCGCAGTTTAAGGTAATTAAATTGCATGCTATATACTTTTCATGGGTAAATTAATTCCCCCCCCCTTCCTAGTCATCAAATATAAGCTTCGAAAGTTAAGGAGCGGGTTGCGCGACAACGTATATTATATTGATGAAAATCCTTGCAAGGTATGAATTGATTTTTACGACATTCTGTGACGAGGAATTCTTTCTTCAAATCGTATTTTCACCATGACTAGTATTCAAAGGCAACATAAAGCACCTTCACTTATACTTACACTTAGTGTTTAATTTTTAAATTGTTTGTATTTATTCGTAATGTATTCAATATATGCAGAAGTTTATTGATCTTATATTTTTTTTAAATTGGGAGTATTTTCTTGAATATTTGCATGATATTTTAAGCTGTTGAAATAAATCAAAAGCTAAAAGTTAAAACTTTGTGTTCTCCCCTTAAAAATACAATGTACTCTTCCTAGCCCAAATCTTGAAGGTTATTTTTCAATACGTTCCCAAACGTTTTACTGCAGCATTAACGGAAGCGTGCTGAATTAAACTGGTACGAAATTGAGCTCGTTTGTTAGTAATAATTTAAGTTACAACTGAACTCAGTTGGAAAATTACTGCAATAGGAAGAAAAATGTTCCATGTTAGCTGTAGAGACATTGGAGCGTTTGTACATGCATTCGTCTCTTTGAAGTATAACGTTGTATCAGTGACTACCTTTTTGTTTTGAGCCCGTGCATATTGAACCCCAGCAGTAATTTTCTTTCAATGCATTATCAATGTACAGATATACACTGATTTTACATGTAACATTTATATTTAATATGTATGTACAAAATTATGCATATCGAATACTGTGTCGAACAGTTAAGGAAAACCCTCGTGGAAATGGAGTGCTATCTGTATTAATCATCTCTGTAATTCCACCTGGTGTGTGTTCGTGATGGTATGAGATTGTGGACAGGATCATATAGCAGTGTGGTTTATTCTGTACTGCGTGGGCGGATTATCTGTGAAACGTGAGCGCCGCGGAGAGCTGGTGATCAGCAAATAGAATATCCAGCCAGCCGGTAATAAGAGTTATCAGTTATGCTCGCAACATTTGGGGGAGTGGCTAAAAAAGACTATTTAATTGCGCTTATAAACTAATTAACTCGCCCATTTCATGCAAGGAAACGCCGAAACTACTTCCTTTCCCTCACATCTAGCATCTGCTTGAAAATTACCCTTCCATTCTTACTTCTCTTTGAGAAACTGACTTGAATTGTTGAATATTATTCTGAAGTCCATCTAAGGTGTCTGAATTTGCCATTTTCACTTTCTCTTAATGTTTTTCAGTGGAGAGTTGCATATTTGCACAAACTCGCATTGTATACGCTCATTCAGAACGTCAACAATAGAATTTGTAACTGCATAAACTAAGGATTTTAAATGTCCCCACAGATAAAATCCATTGAATTTAAATTTGACGATCGAGCATTCCATTCATAAAATCCCTTTGGACCATTCCCTTTTTGCGGATAAGTCATTGATATAATGACAAACTATCTAACTAAAGAGAGTTGGGACACCATCGTGCAGAGACCACATTTGTCGGATGACGCACAGAGGTACATTGTCATTAAATGTGCTACTCATTTCTGAGAATTTGCTGCTATTTTATCGGACGCGGTAGGAAGAAACAAAGAGGAAGTAGTTGATTACGAACGATTCCAACGCAAACGTTTGAACAGAATATTTGTTGAAATTGTGGTTTTTATAGAATCAGATAGATTGTTATGATAGCTGAAAATATCGTCAAATGTAAATGCAGTCTTATCAATAAACAAGGTAAATGATAGGCAAGTCATGAACACAGTAAATTGCTATGGAATGCGATGGCAGAATTTTCTCTGTGGCCGAAAGTCGCAGCATGAATTCCTTGCATCCGTTGAAGGCGATAAGGGCACAAAAGGTTTTCATGCATAATATTCCAAATAGACACGTGATATTTTTCTTATACCTTCCGATGGGTTTTCGTCCAAATTTTGAAAAACTCGCTCCTCAAGTTCACAGTTTTATACTCTCTGTCTCCTAGAATTCGAAACTTCCTCTCTCAAATGAGTCTGTCTCTTTCAGTTGGTGAATTTATGAGACTTTTCTTGCACAAGGTAAGTGCCTATCGGAGTACCTTTCTGTAAAATGCTCACTTGCTTGTAATGCACTCCAATTTGCGAGACCATAGATTTAATATATATCTGACATTTTATTCGCCGAATACTTACTGTTCTAGTTTCTTCGTTCAACAAACAATAAATACAATAAAACAAAGGTCAAGTTTTACTTTAAAGAATAAATTATTTACAAATTGAAAGCGCTTTTGTTTACCTTTGTTCAGGGATAAATATACTCAAAAATCTTTAACTCTAAAATGAAGAAAATTTTATTAACATTTTATGTGGATAATTTAAAATGTTTTCATTAGGAATATATGTAATATCAATTTACATACACCTGTACAGAGTGAACCATTCGCAAAGAAAATTTGCGTGGTTATTTCACCCTGAAATAATACACTGAAAGTGTTACCCTTTTCAGCTACTTTTACTGCTGATCGTAGGAATATTGTTGACAATAAAGCATGTGATTGCGGAAAGCTAGATATGCGGAGGGGTTCAAAGCATGGTATAGTTGCATCACACTATTATAAAAAATGTTAGCCCAAATAGTATTACGGAAAGGGGATGTACATAAGTGAGTTCATTAGCACCAGAGCTATATTATTAATTTTAATGTATTGGAAATATATAACATTCTTGTCGATTGTTTAAGACACCAAACGAGACAACCGCTATCAACTACTTGCTTCAATGACCTAATTTTTCTTCATTGACGTACAGGGTATCACGTAATATGACATAGGTAGATATTGAGTTCGTCACTGGTAAAGCACGCTGAAATAGGTACTACTTATTTGGAGCGATCCAGTGAACTATGAACCAAATTGCGATGTTTTCCACTGAGCTCACCTGCTTTTCGCCTTTGACTGGAATAAGGTCACGCTAGTTTCTGGCCGTCAGTGTGAATGTGATAATGGTCGAATTCAGTTCAACTATTACCAGTGGTGTATTTTGTTCTATATTTAATTCCGAAGTAAGTTATATATGAATATACGTATTTTTTTTTACTGTACTGCACAACGTGTATTTTTTTTTTTTTATTATTATTCATATGAATTAACTCAGCCAACTTGTCAACTTAAAATGATTTGAAAAAAGATTTAAAGTTACACACCATACAACAATCCATAATTTTTATAATAAATTTCAGACCACGGGTAGTGTTCAGTATAAGATATCTAATTGATAGCGCAGGGTTCTCATAAAAGAAACATTAGAAACGTGGGTCGTCGTTTGAGGAATCCCCCCCCCCCACCAAATCGCTTAGCCATCTTATACAACAACCAAGCATTGGCTCTGTGCATCCACTCATATACTTTAAAAACCGTTCTCTCCATTAAAATTATTTAATGATTTATTATTGTTTTATATTTTCTTCTCTTTTAATTGTTTATCATACTTAGCCTGTACGGTCTATGACCCATGCATAAAATATATTTGTAATATGTATATAGAAGTCTATAACAATGAAGATACACCTACTAAAAAGAGAGCTACTAAATTGTTAAAGTTTAAACCACATAAAATAACTGTAATACGTGAATACAATTTTCCCCCCTCCCTTTGAAACATTAACAGACAGGGAGTGTTATTTCGCTTTATTTTTTTTTTTCAAAAACTCTGCCACATCTCTTACAGCGGATATTTCGATGAGAGAATTGAAAGAGTATTTCAGAATGATAGCTGTTAGCAGGGATTTGTGACCTCCTCGTTCTCCGTCCTAACTTCTTGCGACTTTATCTCTAGAGTAAATTAAAATATACTGCATAAGTCAAATCTACATACCCTAGAAGAAAGTAAACAAAATATTCGCCAGCAAATAGCTACAGCTAGTGACGGGCAGCTTTTAAACAGGTGCCAAAAGTATTTGTACAACGACGGTAGTTACTTTCAGCATTTCGTTTCATGAAGCTGGTAAGTAAAATGTTTTAAAGTAGTTAAGGAAACTATTGTATGGTTGTGTCAGTGCACTCTCGAGACCTGCAGATGGCAACGAGCACCGCTCTCGCCTATAGACAAACACCGCAAGCTCATTCATCGATATGCACAAATTGTGCGATATTCGAGTAGCAATGTGCTTTTCTTTACAGGATGAAGAGAATGCTAGTTGAGCATAGACGAAGCTTGAATATTTATGTCATGAGCTGATACATGTTCGCAGAAGTTATAAATATTATATAAACCAGCAGTGGTGAATGTGCTATACAAGAAAATGCTGTCGCTCCATTTCTAAAATGTTTCAACATTCACTCTGTATTTTAACACCGTGTTCTTATTATTTATAAATAGGGAAAGTGTTTACACTTATCGCACTTTCCTCAGTGATATTGATCAGTCCCATTAATTATTTTCTTGCAACTCTGGGTTTAAAGATGTCTCACCCCAGAAACGAAAGGCACATTATTTAAACGATGGCTCATATATAAAATATATTTGTTTCACGTAACACAAATGTCCCTGTTAATTGCTAGGTTATATAATATTTTCGTTGTAAAACGCAGGGAGAGAAAGCATTTGTTTTATTTAAATGAAGAGTAATACCAGTACAATACAATGTTACACCAAGCAGGGGCAGCCTTGGCTTTCTGGGGAATGTGTGCGGAAACTCCACAGGGAATGCCTTGTTTCTATCGGAAACATGCCAGAAAGTGATTTAGTGACAGTCAAGTCATTCCAGTAGGGTCGTTTCCTCTTATAGTGAAGCAGAAGTGCTCCAAATAATGCCATACAAGCAACTAAATGAAAGTCGCTCGCACACATTTTCCCCTATCTTGTCACTGCTACTATCCTGCTCTTGCTTTTCCATCTCATCTTTACGTTATTTCCATCTCCTACTCCTACCTCTTTTCTGTTTGTTATTTTCATTTTTCAATTCCTGAGTAAATTTTAACCGTAATTAATATGTTAATGGAAAGAGCTGCTATGCTGACGTACCTCAATGCCAGCTCTCCACTTTTATTGTAAGCTTTTTCTAGGCAAGCGAGGAAGGGTGCTCAAAGTAACAAATACATTACATAACACGTTATATTTTTCACCTTATTACGTGAAGTCTTAATGGTTGCTGAAATATAACATTAAAAGTAATAACAACAACAACAACAATAATAATAATAATAATAATAATAATAATAATAATATGATGATGATGATGATGACGATGATGATTCCTTCAGAGGTGCCCAGTAAGAATACTGCAAAATAAAGAGCATTGCGCTTGATAATAATGAAGATACCTTCGGAGGCTATTAGAACAATGTCATGAGCATTATATCCAGAAGTGTTTGGAAGTAGATAAAATTAAACTATGCATGCTATTATTTAAAAAGGGAAATATTAACAAGTAAGATTAAAACCCAGTGGTATGCAGTGCAGTCTTATACAATAAATAAATAAATAAATAAATAAATAAAAATAAATAAATACATACATAAATAAAAAGCTACTATTTTTCTATCCTTAAGTTAACTTTCAGGAAAATGAGTCAGTAAAGCAAAAATAAGTGTTAAATTGAACATAACATGTTAGGTAAATGGCAAGAGAATTGTGTTTTAATAGAACTTCTATGATTGTTTGCATGGAAGGAAATAACAGTATAAACCAATATGATACACTTTAGAAATTGTGTTTCGCTTAGACGGGGATTTTCTAACATCAGAACCTATTGTTTTATTATTATGGTTTAAATTTAATATATAGCTCTACTATTATGTTGAAAACTTTTATTCATATGAATGTGTGTGTGTGTGTGTGTGTGTGTGTGTGTGTGTGTGTGTGTGTGTGTGAAAAATAAAGTGTAAATAAAATAACAAAAACTGCAGAGGGAGAAATAGATAAAACACTTAAAATATTTTAATTGTGTGAATATATTTAGTGTTTTATCTATTTCTGCTTCTTTAGTTCTTATTATATATACATACTTTTACTTATTATAATGGAGCAATATATCTTTATGCAATAGCTCCTTTCTTACGTCCGTGTATATTAAACCCACCAATTTACAACAGCATCCTCATGATAGCTGTAATTCCCTTCATATCATAAGCTATGCCATTATCTTTTTTAATTCACGGTCACCGTCTTGGTAACAGATATTTATTATATGCAAAAAAAAAAAAATTAATACAAATGATCCAAGAAAAAAAAAGTATTTTCCTACCTTTTACAATCCCTTATCATCTCAGAGCACAAAAAAGCCCAATTTGAACTCAAAATTTCGAGCAAGAAATTTGAGAGCTCCAAATCAATTTTATAGCAACTTTATCAATGCATTTACACCCGAGTAATTTTTATAAATTTCATTACGCCTTACTTTTACAACACTCCCAAACTTAAAAGTGCGGCGCAACCAATCCCCATTCCATTGGCTTCGTTCAGTCATATTCGTGCCAACGGCCAAGAAGCAAAACCTTGCTTTAATTACCCCATATCAATCGTTCCACAGTCCCAACTTAGTCAGGGTGTTTTAGATTACTTCATTTGCTATTTCTCCAAGAATGTCCCTGAATCGCTGAACATTTTTCTAGTTACATACTTATGTATTTTCATGACACGCATGCCTATATTGCTTTTATCTTGCAGGGGTTAAATTTAGACATTATGTAATTTTCTTTCCTTTAATTTTCTGCAATATTTTCATTAATGAATAAATTACAATTCTAATATGCAATCGATGCACTTTATTTATGCATGTTAATTTTCTTCTCTACTTGTGTACCTATATTAAGCATAATTATCTGTTAGTGATTCTGGGTGTTGAATTTGGCATCAGTTAGGTAAGTAATGTATTTACGCAATGACTGTGAAACAAAGGGAAATTTTTTCAGAAAAAAGCATATGGACAAAGTATCTGTAATACGCTCTCAGTAGTCAGTATTGGCGGTTGTTAGATCAGCTGCTTCTTTTATCCAAACCACACGGTTTAACTTGAGTTGTCTATTATACGGCGATTCTGGCATACTGTGTATGTTATCATGTAAGCTTGGCAAACCATTTTATATTGGATTAAAATGCACTGTTGCTTCGATCTGTATGAACAATTACAGGCGTTCAGCTTAAACAAATTCTCCTATACAGCGGTTGTCCCACTGTAAGAATATTTGTGATAAATTTAATTTAACTCTTATGATGCATTATCGACTCATGCCCTGAAATTTATCTTAGAAATTCAGCGATGGCAGCAATCTTTTGAAAAGCGCGCAAATTTCACCTATTAAAATACCAAAGTTTACAATTATTAAATGTTTACATTCTTAATATAATACTTCTATTTTCCCTCCACCACCTCTTTCCCTTTGTGGTTTGTTTAGACTGTTTCTACGTACATGTTTGATTACCTTCGATATTCAATATTTACTTTTACTACCTTCATTTGTTTTCTATCTTTGAAGAACACAATCGGCTCGAAATATTACATTCGTGTGACTCTTTCGGTGTTTTAAACATATATAAGCAGATATAAACATATAAAGCAAATGCATTGCTGAAATGTGTGTAGTTGAAAACAAAACTTTCCGCCTTATTGTATGTTTTCTCCATTAGTAATGATCTCCCTTATTACTTAGCTTGCATACATCAGTGACCTCAAAATCCTACCGCGAATAATCTCCTACATTACTCAACATAATCAAAAAGTTACATATTGTCATAATATAGGAGAAATACACTGCTGGCAGTTTTGTGTTTTTATAATAGCAATGGTAAAAAGATCTGTCTTCTCGTTTGGTTGTTTGACGCATCCTTTGGGGTTCTCCACGCCTGTGTGTTCGTTCTACCTTGATCCAATGTGATCCAATGATCTAATGTTCGTTTCGCTGCGAATGTATTTCATCCAATTTCTCGGGATGACATCCCGCACTCTCGGTGTAGTTCAAATCTCCCTTGATCAAATTTAGACACCAGCTGGTATCGCTGCCGTATTTTTGGAAATCACATTCATTTCTTCTGAGAAAACGTGGGGCCGGTTTAACGCGTCTCATATGGGCGTTGCAATTTTAATGGCTAACAGGGTATTTCTTTCATATTAGTGGGGATAATGTTAGTAATTCTAAGTATCTTAAAGGCGTCTAAAAATTACAAGTCAATTACAAAGTTTGTAATAAGCTGGACATGGTTTAATGTATTCACTTTAAAGCAGTGTATGAAATTCTAAAGAAGTATGTCCAAATTCTAACGATTTTCGCTGTGTACTGCAATTATTTATATTGCAATTATGTCTACAGAGTACTTTTATCACAAAGAAAATGCATACCAAAGATGCGAGAAATTTAAAACAAAAAAAAAAAATGCAAACAAAAAACACCAGCATCAAATCTCAAAATGCACACAGCTTCTGGCTAGCTGTGTACTCGTCTGGAAAGACTAGAAAATCAATTAAGTCTTTTATAGGAGGAAAATGTGTAATCTTGCATAAATGACATTATTAAAATACTGTGTCTAAAACATTTTAAGAAAACTGTTTCCAAATACAGTTTAGCAAGTTTGCAAAATTAATTATAATTAAATTAAAATAAACCGATTGCAGGTTATCCACTCATTGAACAAAAGCACAGATAGAAATGACAACGTTCATTAAGCCATATTAATTTGAGGAATAAATAATTTTTTCTTTGTCTGAATGTCTACTTGATTTAATTACTTTAGAGAAATGCAAAACTGATGAAGATCTCTTGCTCACAATAGAAAATAAAAATTTGGATCTTAAAGGGCTGGTATTAGTAGTAACAGATGGCGCTCCAGTTAGGTTGGAGATCGGAAAGGTGAGTAGATTACGAAACACGTTAAGAGCTGAAAATGTTTGATTAACAGGAAACACTATGAAGTAAGGCTGTAATGTAAAACATTTGATGGATGTGGTGGATTAAATAGTCTACAAAATAATTATTCATCGTTGAAAAATTACTAATTTCATAAACTACTCTAAGATTTAAGAGAAACCAATCAGAATATGCTCTTCCACAACTAATTTAGGTGGTTTAGTCGTGGGAAAATGCTTGGGTGTTTCGTGGACTTACGGCTTGTAATTCGTATATCACTTTATGGAACAACAAGTAAGTTAATTCTGTGCAAAAATATCGTGTGGTAATTCCTTCAAAATTTTAATATCGACTAATATTTTTCTTTCATTTTCAGGGAGAAGTTCTGGAAGTTGAACAAATAATAATTTGGCATTTCTTACCTACATTTCAACAATTAAATAATTAAACTGCAACCAAAAGAACACAAATTATATTCATAATGTTCAAGAAAATTGCTTTTTTGTAACAACGCTAGTTGTTGAGCTAACTAGACTCTACCACTTTCCATGCTTACAACCAATCACAAATATTTCTCAATTAAAATCAGACGTATGTTGGCTATAATAAAAGTTGGTGACTTCCAGAGCATGGAAAAATAAATTTCTGCATTATTCTCATATGCTTTAACGTGAACGTCGTATAAATGAAATGTGATTTACTGTATGAAGTTACCAAATTTTCTCATATCAAAGTGTAAGATGTTGATGAGAATATTTTTATAAATATCGGTGCATCAAAATACTCGCTTCTCAGATACTTTGCTTTCAGAATTACAGCTATATTTTGTATGACCTATATTTGGGAACAGTTCTGCTCTAAAATAAATATAATCAAATAATGCAAAGAATCTAGCACAATAGATGACTGTATTTATGCTCAGTTAATATTGCCCCCTTATGTAACCTCTCAGTCTTAAGAGTTTTATAATGTAACTTTTTTATTCATAAAGGAAGTTCAAATATGTATAATACAACTCCTAGTCAATTTAAATTACAGTTCTTATTTAAACATATTAGTGGATTATCGTCAAAGTTCCTCACTGCTCTGTGATAGCTGCCCCTTACTGTGCTCATTTCACTTTCTCTGTTGAAAAGGAAGCATTTTATTTACAAATCATGATGCGCTGTTTGGAAACTACTGCATTAGCTTGATCATGGTGCCCAAACATTGCCAGAGAGGGAAGGGCGAAATAACCCCCTTCAACTCACTACGAAAGGAGGACGCGATCGTGCACCCATAATGTTTAGGAAAGTCTTCTGCAACAACTTTGTTCCTATGGCAGAAAAAAAGGTTCCAATGTCGTTATTAATTTATGAAAAGAAAAATCTCTCAAATAAAACTTTTACTTACAAATAATTTTCTCAATCCAGTTTTTGTTTCTGAGATGTTTTCTATGACATGCTTTTCTTTCAATTAGTTCATTAATATTTGTTTGTAAAGAAGTAATGCAGAGTCTAAGAAGGTAAACCAAGTGTTGTCACTTATGATGTTGCGATACTCGTTTTAATAAATTTCATATTTGAAAACGTTTTTTTTTTTCTTTTTTGGAAATATAGTGCAACCAAAAATTGCCCCTAACTTTGATGCAAACAACGCAGTAAAGTAAATTTACCACAGGGAAAAAAATATAAACAATCAAATTTGTTTGCAACATTATGAACAGCATTGAAAAAGTCAGTTTTACCTTTAAGAGAAGCTATATTTAGAAGTTATCTATAATATTCCATTCATCATTAATATCCCTCAAAAATACAAGCAGTTTAATCCTGATCAGTTTTAAATGATGTTTAGTCCAAGACAGTAAAACAAGTTAGTATTTTTATCCTTTCCTTTAATTGTTTTTCCAAATAGCATTCCAGGTTTTCGATGCTACTCGTAACAGTATTACGCAAAATACTTATAATTTAATCTTTTAAAGTGGATATTATAAAGCATTCTCTGATAAATTTGCCTTTGCTATATGACTTTATTTTTTACCAATAAGTTTTGCAATTCTGCTAAAAGTATTTACAACATTCTGAATATTAGGAGCATAAGAAGTTGGTGTAAATGTAAAATACATTTAATATTAAATTAATTTAGTCAAATGCACACTCTAACAACAACTAACATAGTGCCAAAATATGTTTGCCATAGTCATGCTGCTGGTATCCATTAAAATGCCTTTTAATGCTACAAAGGGGAAAATTTATAAATATTTATTGCAAATAAGGCATTATATTTGTCGTCACCTTGGATACAAAAATGTTCGTCCTCCCATTCTGTGTGAAATATACCGGGTGAGTCTTCTCACATGCAAATTGGTAACTAGTAAATATGTATTTTACAGTCGAAGGGAAATGCAGGTGCTCTGATGTGACCCTTCGCATTCACCAGACAGTTCTTTATAGGAGTTCACTATTATCTACTGTGTACGTATTGCTCTAGAACTACTTCTATTTTTGTCTTTCTTTTGTATGTAAGAATATTTATAAAGAGTAAAATATTATTCAATGCCTTATGTTTGTCAATTTACATTAATGTAAATTTATTTGCATTTACTTATTATGTTCAATAAAGCATATTCCTTTATTAATTTGTGGTATAATTTAAATTTACATAATTAGTATTTTACATCAATAAATTTCACAGCATAAGCATTATTTCGCTCTTCCGTGTCAAAATACAAAACAAAAAAGTATACTTTCATGGGACAGTTTTTGAACGGACTTTCACTGCTAAAACGCAGAGCAACACAAGTGAGAACACGCCGAAAGGCACATAGCAGACAATATTTGATAAGAAGCAGGGAACAATGTTAATGAGGTAGTAAAACGCCGGGTTTGTATAACTTCCCAATATGCAGGATGAGAAGTAAAGCAGGAAATGTTGTCTAAAAATTTCCCATTTAACTATAATTACTTCTGAGGGCAATTATAGTAATAATTTTATCTTGTTTCAGGTATTGTTTGATGCCATGAGTAGCATAATATTCAAGGGTATCAAGGTTGCAATCAAAATGAGGACTTCAATATTACATGTGTTAGTGTATGTAGATAAATGTGTCTTTTTGACTACTAGGTAATATTCAAGTTATTTTCTTGTAATAGCAAGATTGAGAGTGCACACATATGTCTTTATTATGTTACTGTAAAAGGGATGAACATGCTGAACTTTGCTATAAAAAGGCCGCTTTACTAGGGAAGAGGGTTCTTTGTTAAACCTTACCCTTTCAAATCCGCCCTGGCAGACCACCAACTTAAGGCGCCATATGTAATTACACTCTAAACGACAATGTTGCGATTTTAACCGATAACTGTACTTGTCGTCAAAAGGAAATACCGCATACAGAAACCAAGATTTAGCTATTTCAAAGGGAGGCCGCATATATGGTCGAAGCATGCTTTATCGCAGAATTTTAGTGTAGGAATCTAAAAAAGGGGCAGATGCCTCCTCTTTCGTAGCGTGGAAATAGCAGATGTATGTTTCCTGGTAAAATCCAGAAACTTCAACCAATCAACATATTACAAAAAATCGGACGAATAAATGCAAACATGTAATAAACCATAATTTGTGTGATCGAATAAAATTATAGAAGGAACCAAGTTCATTAATATTTAAAGGAATTAAATTTTAGCGAGGGGCGGAGCGAATTCACATAATAGATTTAACAATAACTATAAGAAGTAAGTTTTAAGCATTCGAGGGAGAGTAGCAGTAGCAGCAGTTAGTAAGTATCAGCATATGTAATCAGTTAATCAGTGTCATAGTGGATCAGTTAATACCGTCGCCAAGAGTGAAAGTAAATCGGCCGCGGTCAGTGACAGTCAATCAATCAGTGCGAGAGTAACAGTAACAATAATCAATCAGAATCATTGATAAGGTATAGCCATGCATGTGACATCACGATAAAGTCTTTACAGCAAAATGAGTAGTGGGACTGAAAAGTGTTTACAGGAAATTATCGGTGACTGTCCGATTTCCAAATTATGTTAAAGTGAGTAAATCCGCGAGTGAAGACAGTGAATTATAACCCAAGGGTAGATCATAAAGTACAGTAGGACCAGAACAATAACCACACGACAGAGCACAGCATGTTCCTGAACCTTCCAAATTGTCGAATAAATTAAATGTCCAGTCAGAGCCAAACCTTATATTATTACAGTGAGCTCTTCCTCCCTAATGACTTCAAGTCATTAAAACCTGTCCAAATTCCCATGGGATTCCTATCCTCTGCATTGGAACGAGAGAAATAGGAAGCATCGAACTCATGACTTCAAGAGCTGAGGCAAGACAAGATTCTTCTTGTCTAATTGTCCGATTAAATAAATAAAAATAAATCACCGTGGATAACAAAATACCTCACCCTCTATAATTCCGGTTCCCGAAGACTCACTCGGTATATCTCGATATTACAGAAGACATTGTGAAACACAATTACCTCTGCTCCAATACTAGTGTAGCACAGCGCTTTTCACTACTTGTTTTACCGAGGCTGATGGTAGCAAGTAAACAGCGTATTGAGGGGAATACCACGAATATATCACGTTTGGGCACCTTTGAGGTAGACACGCGCAACTCCGTGGCAGTTGGGCCAGCAAAGTCCCCGGTCAGAACACAAAACAATACAAAGACAACAACCTACTACACTAAAATAAATTTGCGTTTGAGGCGAGACTAGAACCAAAAGCCACGCAAGGTACTAACTATTATTTGCGGGTACAACCTGTCATCTTGTGTGGAACCAATGCATGCCTCCTTTCACGAATGCCAGCGTAGGACAGCGTAGAAAACCGAGTAGTGTTAATTTGGAGTTGCGCCTCTTTTATTTTTCGTCTATTGGAATTCGGAATTGATGCATATACGCACACACTAACGCAAACCTAATCTCGGATAATCCAGGAAACCGGTGAACCCAGTGGTTTGCTGCTGCTAGCTATGGCCTCCTTTTCGTAAATGACTATCTTGGGCTAAGGAAGCTCTCCTCCGTTGCCATTCGTGAAAGGAGGAGTTCCTTGGGTCCTTGGTTCCACACGAGACCGTAGGGAGTAATGATTAGTCTAACTGTTCGTCTTAAAAAGCATGGTCATCGGAGTCTAATCTTTAATAACCTTTGACGTAAATACTACAGAAATGGGATATCTGGAGGAAGTTATTTATTAATATTTGTGAACAAATTAGTTTACAATCTGAGATTATAGCTCGTGTCAAAACATTGGTAAACTGTAAATAATTGGTCTAGGAGCGTTCTTTTGTCTCAATATTTTGAACATAATCAGTGAATTTCATTTTACTAAAATATTTTTTCGTGGATTAATTCAGTAAGATGTTTCAGCAATAATGCCTTTTTCATCTATTAAATCTTTGGCGTTATGTTGCTAATAATGCTGTTAACTTTTGAAGTGGAGTTGGTAATTGTGCGATAATGTTTGATTTATTTTTGTTTGTACTGATTATTGCAAATCCTTTTCTTGAGCAGCATGGACGTTTTTCGTGCACGTGGAATTTCCATGTCAACGTTGGAAACATGGTTGGTTTGCAAGATTTTTCCACTTTATCGTGCTCTACCCTCTTGCAGTTTACTCATGTCGTCATGAGTAGTCTCCTTCTAAGGACTTCCCACGCTTGTTGTATGTTCGTCCGAGTTTACGCCGTTTTGTTCTAATTTCATTCTAGCACCTAATGACCTATTTTATGGCTATTCCAAAAGAGAAATCCGTGGAAGGGCGTTAAACCAGTTTCTTGTGCTTCTTGATACATGCGCGCTACATTTTGCTGTTGGAAGATAATATATATTCCTCGGATGTTGGGTGGCATACACACCTCCAGAACTTGGATGAATTGTTGGAAACTCGTGTGAATAGACAGCAGAACCAGTTTCCCAACTCCTTAAGCCATCACCCACCCACAGAATGCGATATTTACCCTTTCATTCATAGATGTGGCAATGAAATGCTTGAGGTCATACTGCGCATTGTTTGGACGACAAGCTGCTGGCGGCCAACTTCATCTGTTAAAAATAACTTTATATCCAAACGGATTATGAAATTCCAAAAAAAAATTATCTTTGCTCAGGGCACAATTTACTCTGGGTAATCTATGTTCGTCCACTTTAGCGCCTTTTCTACCAGCTACTCGATTATGAATTACCGCAATATGGATGCTTCTTATAGTTTGGGTATGCACGTCTGAGTGTAACTGAGGGGAATTCCCAGAGCCAAAGAAAAAGTAATAGTTGATTAAACTCCATGATACCTTGGTCCGTCTCGGCTGCCGTCTGTAATACACGCCCAGGTTTAAGGATAGTTTTAAAACCGTCTTCCCCTTCTTCCTGGCAAATTTACCACATATTTGCTTTGCCTGTTGCACTGGCAATTTTGATCACTGGACGACCATCTTCTCACATTTCTATGACATATCCCCAACTACTTTAAAGTAAAAGAAGCTTATGGACAGGAGAAAACTAAAAGCAATCCTAAGGAAGTCTCAGGGGGTGACTTTGCAATCCATTCCCACTCTTGTTTATTTGCAATAGGAGGAGAAAGAGAGGGCAAGGTGAGGATACAGTGGATGACAGAATAAATTTTACTATTGAGTAGAGGCTATTGGATAGAGGGCAAAGTAGCAGAGGAAAAATGAGTAAGTTTATCATTGAGTTCCTTTGTACGTCCTACACTAAATAGAAATGAATGCATTTTTCTCGTATAAAATCGGGGAAAAAGCAAAGATTCCTGGGCTCATCTTTGCTAATATCCCTACTATCTTAAAGTTATCTTCGTGTCTACTATAAAGTGCAAGGTCAATGCACTTATCGTCTGAGATATATTCCTCTCTATCCCCCTATTAAGAGCTAGGAAAGGTCTCTTTGCCAGTGCTGCATAAACTTATCGTTCTATGTTTAACAACAAAATAGCAGCGCTTTCAGTTGTTACTAGTTTGTGGACTTTGCTCTGTAACTGCGGTGGAAAGTCAGTGCTCGTTTCCTGCATCCCATCCCAACAGTATAAGAGAGAAGAAGAGAAAAGGCACTTCACTTTCCCACTGCTGCTCTGTTTAAAATCTTGAACAGCTGCAACCTCTAGAACGTTGCGGCTTCTAAAAGCATGGAATGTTCCTTGTACGTGAAGTGTGTAGCCTTGGCAATTCCCTGAACTTCTTCTCTATCTATTGCGCTTAAGTTCTGCAGTCGGTCGTTGATATTTCTTCATTACCTCAACGGAAATACCATGTTTCTTAGCTCTTCAGTAGTGTAAACTACTTTCTCCATAACAAAAGCTTGCCACATGGTGATGAGTCACCTTGGCAGTCAAGGAAGTGTGTGCTGTCGCAGTGACCACATTACTTCTATTAACCGCAGAAGTGTTTACAATTTTCGAAGCCTATGAATATTCAAAGGGAGTATATCAATATCTTCTTTCCAAATTAAAAATTTTTATCAGCATGTTTTCATTAACAGCGGGGGAAAATCATATATGTTTGTGATATTCAACAATTCCGATAAGTTTCAGTTCAAATATTTTTGCTACACAAACACTCAAATAAAACTAGAATTTTGATCCTATATAGCAGAAATAAAAATATTAACTTTCGTTTAGAGGTATCCTATAAACTTTAGGGAAATCATGTTAAAACACATTACAACTTAATTGCGGAACTTCTAGATGATTGTGGAGGATGTCTTTAACTTATATGTAAGAAACCAATTCATAATTTTTAAAAGACGGTGTAATTATTGTCATCAATATTTAGAACCAACTCCCCAAAACGCATAATGCCGTCAGGATGGCCGAAATCATTAAAGTACTAACTCCTGAGCAGAAAGTCTGAAGTTCGATTCCCGCCAGAACCACCCTCCCTGACTGAGGTGCTTTTCTGGGTTTCCTCGGTTGCTCATAAATGACAAATGCTGGAATGGTACCCCATAAATTAGCCTGGAACGCTGTTTTCCTTTAATCAAAAGAACCCATTCTGACGTTTTCATTTCATCTCATGTATCACCATTGTACACCGCCAGTTGGGAAGATTTTTTTTTTCATTTTTACTTAATTAGTTGTTTAAATTATATTAATTCATGATATGGGTGCCTCAGCTGTATAAACATGCGTTAAACACTGTATAAATTACGCATAATGTCCACAAGTGGATAAAATTCAGTTTGAAATGAAATCGAAGAATTTAGTATGGCTATACGCTCCGGCATTCGTACTCCTTCAAAGCGCATATTAGTACCCTCAAGCAGTCCTTGAATTAGATTTTTGTTCCCTAATGTGAATTAATGAAATTTCATTTTGTTCACCTATCTTTGCAACTAATATGAAGTAATCTGGCAACATTGATAACATATGATTCTAAGCAGCGTTGGTTAGGATTTTAAACTCAAACCACCAACAAAATTTCACAACATGATGATGTTTATTTTTTGATAAGGAAGCAATTCGTGGAGCAGAATAAATTGCTTCAGTCCCCACCAATTACTTAAGTGAGATGCACAATTGATAAATAATAATTTTCCTCAGTTTGTTTACCGACATATACGCCGAACAAAATAAAAATAAGCATGTGATTTATGTCATTGCTTTCTGGTTATTCAGGAAATTCCCACTACATATGTCCTTTATATATTTGTTGTCTTGTTCGAAGAAACGATCGCTGGAATCTTTGACTGTGTGGAAAAGTAACTCCAAAATATTCTGAAAATATTCAGTCCTAAACCATAGCAGGTTACTTACAGAGGAGTGGGTGAAACGACGCTTTTAGGAAAAGAGTGAAACATTTACGATTACTAAGAGCTAAGTAATAATTTAAATCCTATGGATGGAATCAGCAAAATAAAAATAATACAATTAAATGAATATCATTAATGTGAAAATCCAAATCCGTCTGTAATAGTTCTCTTATGATTCTTCAAACAGCTTCATGCCGATAGGCAAACCTGGGTATAGCATTGCAGAAATTGAAAACATCTCTTTAGCGCCATTGTTAAGTACAATTAAACAAGAAATAAAAGGGTTATGTGGAAAAACTGCTAAAACATAGACTTGGAAGGAAAACTAAGAACTGGATATCTTCAAAAATAACCTCAGCCTTCTACATATTCAACCTGGTGACCTGTTTGTGGCCGTTTAAATAAAGAAAACTTGTTGTTGAAAAATATTGTAAAAAAATCCTGAACAAAATATTTGTTCATGTTATTTTACATAACATTAATTACATATACGATATATTTGACGACGACATTAATGATTAAAAACATACTCTTCTCCATATAATGTTGTTCTATTTGAAATGTATTATCAGAACGCTTGAGCTCAAAATTCCTGATCAAATAACATCGCTAGAACACAACAAAACGCATTTAATCCATTATAAATACCGCTCTTCTGGCAGATAAATGCTTTTACTTTTGAAAAATACATTCTCTTTCAACTTATTGACCTTATCGATATATTTTGACTTGAAAAAAAATACAATAAGTATTTTTCAAGTTATTAGTTTTTTGGTTTTTAAGTTTTCTTTCCTATTACATTATGCGTTTTGGAATACTGTTCCTCAATTTTCGTACACCTTAAATATTGACGGTTTCCTTAATTTCGGAACAACTTCAATCTCCAAACTTAAATAAACTTCAAGATGTGTTGCAAGAGATACCAAGAAAAACTGAATATTCATTTGGAAATGTATAAATATTATTTGGAAATATGCAGGCAGAAGCTAACGCTAGATTGATCCAGTGTCTATTTTGTTTGGAATTATACAATTAAAAATGTTACAATGTCATTTAATACTTTTATATGTAATGCACTTGAGAAGGCAAAACAAGTGATTTAAATAAAGATAAATACTACCACCAAAATATACGGAGTGTATAATCGCAGAACAATTAAAATGTCAAGGCGCTACCAGAAGCATGCAAGTCACATTCGTAAGGTATTTTATTGTCTTAAATGATGAAAGTTTGAATTTTTCTAATAAAAGTCTTCTTAAAACATTTTTATCCATTTCAGACAGATTTTCAACAATTCCAAAACCAGAATAATTTGGGAAAACTTGAGAATGTAAATAAATGATTCCATATTTAAGTTTTATGAGGAAGTATCTCTCTCAAAGAAGACCCTGCAGTACGACTATATTTAGACAGTAGTTAATGCATTGGCATTTACTTATAACTATTTTCTGGAAATCCTAACTACCACAATTCTCAATGAAATAAGCTAATGGGGGTTACAATTTTCACATTCCATCAGAAATTACTTGAGTTTATTTTTGAACTTTTTATAGCATCATATTTTTTTTCAAATAATGTTAAAAACACACGAAAATAATTTATTAAAATTATTACTTTGAAACTGAGCATTCGTGGAGGGTATAATTAGTATCAAATTCTAAATTGGTGTACATAAAGTATTAAAAGTTAATGATTCACGCTAATGTGCCATAACTACAAAATGCAAGATATTCTGTTTTACTTTTCTTTATTTTGGATTTAAAAAACCGTGTGCACTATCTATCCACTGATTCCAGTTGAGTGCTCTGTACCTATGATATGACCTCGATTCTGTGCACAAATGTGTTACCCTATGTGGACTCTTCTATTGAGGCAAGTCAAGTGAGGTCTAATATAAACTTTTTCAATAACGCAACTACACTTCTAACCCTGTAGGAGTTTTAAGACGAGAATTAACATGCTCGAAATTAAAAATAGAATTTTTGTATAAATAAAAATAAGACACTTAGAATAATGATGATATATGCTTAAGCTTTGAGCAGCTGCATAGTGTCTATTTATCAGAACATTAAAAATGTTTTAATACTTTCAGTATGAATTCTCTTCTTCTTTCCTCCAATAACGCTGGTGACCTGAGATGTTAAAAAGCGTCCTTAAATAAATAAAAATTTCCTCCAATTAAGACATATTAGGAATGGTAGGCCTGATAGGGAAATTTGAAATGGCTGTATTTGCGCTACATCCAAAATGTGCCTGACCAAAAATGTATGAAATAATTTTTTTGCGTCGTACAGTTAAATTAGTTGACCTCGATGTTCTAAATGTCTTGGAATTGATACAGTGCTGAGTAAACAAGAATATTACACTTTTCATCTGATAATTAAGCAATATAAAAGTAACGTAAACCCTTGACGTAACGTTTATAACGATGAAATCTAAGCGTGAAATAATTTAATGTATTGCCTTAATATAGGAGTGTGTTTATTATTATAATTATGCCGCTGTTATAAAAATTACTCTACACACGAAAGCAAGATGCAATTAGTAACTATTAGACCAAATTTTCATTCCTTATTGCTTGCTTATATTCAGTATTATTAACAAGTGTGTATCCTTCATTTGCATTACCATGACAAAGGCCAATTTGTATAGAAAGCATTGCAGCACTAACTGAGCTACGTCCCTGAAAACTGGTGCGCGTAATATCACTCCATTGTCTCACTAGGGGTAGAGGAATTGAAAAGCTTGACAATTACCGCGATATCCATTTTAAATTTTTAAAAAAATGTCTACTTCATTAAACGTTCAGCTATCCTAAAAGTTTGACCACGAGCTTACACTCTGATACACTCAATTCAAAGGCAAATTTTTTATAAATGATAGAAAAATTATGTTTTTAAAGTGTGGCCAACACCGGTGTTTTTGCCTTTGTACGCAAAATGTTATTATATATGGTTTGCTCAAATAAAGTGAAACTCTTTTTTCTATAAGGATTTATTGGTTCGAATATATTAACACAAAAGAAGTAAGCGTGATACATGGATTACATATCCGCTACGCACAGTCTGTTCAAGCAAGTGTCCCAGCGCGTCACAAGTTTATGGATACCCTGGGAGAAGATCGTCAGTCGTTGTCTGCGGAACAAATCTTCAAATAAATGGACTCCCCTCTGCTTTGTAACGCAGCGGATACTCCATACAAGCACTCAAGTCTTCTGCTTTTCAGAAAGATATTTGAGGCCCACAGTGCGCAAACCTCTGTTATCCCGGGCTGTTGTGCCGTGGTCTACGTTTTAAAAACCAAAACAGAGCTTACGCCGGTTAACTACGTCCGGCATCATCAGTGTAGTAAGAACTGAGTGGTGGTCATGTGATAATGCCGGACGTAGTTAACCGGCGAAAGCTCTGTTTTGGTTTTTAAAACGTAGAATACGGCACAACAGCCCGGAAATATTTATTTTAACACTATGAACACCGGCCGTGAAAGTCTAAGACATGTTAAACTCTGTTATCCCAACCGTCTGGTGTGGTGTGGACAGTTCCCTTGCTCAATTACAATGTTTCTTCAATCTCTCGGATGGTGATTTGTACATTCCTCCTTATAATGTGGTCTACAGTTACAATTGTTTCCTCGGTGATGGTTAGGTGAACTTAACCAGGACTAGGCATGTCCTCAGTGCGCACACCTCCGTCACAAAATTCAGCACACCATCTGAATACTATGCTGTGTGACAGTATTGTTCATAACACGATCAATTTCGGCTCCACTAACGTCTTCTGCCTTCAAAAACCGAATTACAATTCGCTGGGCCTGTTTGGACGAATTCCTGTTGTGAACATGTTCAGTTGAACGTGCTTCTGCACATGTACTGTCAGACCATTCTAGTCTCCACTTTATGTACAACAGCACTTACCAGAGTAAACACAACGATTTGCGTAGTTCAGCCACGACGATACTTCAAAGATCTTAGTTTCATTTGGGCAACCCTTAAGAGAGTATTTCATTTTTTAATGTTTCATCTCTCCTGTTTGCAAGAATAGCACAGATGAAAGTCTACTACTATTTTGCTTCTACTCTTGCTAAAAGCCGGAAACGGATTCATGCTAATGCATGTGCTAATTAACAAGTTATTATGAATGATCGTTCATGAATATTTACGAAGGAATAACATTCATTGGCAATGGATTAGAAAAGTGTTTAAGGTTGTTGATTATAGGCAACAGTTCACATACATAGAAACAAAAAGTAAATTAGTAAATAAATAAATATTATGTCATAAATAGAATGAATTGATTCTGCAAAGACTGAATTTCTGGAATAAGATAAACATACCTAAATAAACGCATTAATGTATATTGTGAAATGGATGAAAGCAGGCATTTCATGGGAATTCTTAAATTTCTTTTGTAATACAAAGTACCTCATCCCTTGTTCGCAATCACATCATTAAGGTCATGAAAGCAGGCATTTCATGGGAATTCTTAAATTTCTTTTGTAATACAAAGTACCTCATCCCTTGTTCGCAATCACATCATTAAGGTCGGTTCAACAATCTTATGAGTTTGGATATATTTTTCTTTAAATTTTTCCCACTCCAACATTTTTTTTCTTACTGAAATGGTTAATTTTCCGTTCATTCCAAACAATTAGCATGCACATTTTTATTGGTTCATATTCAGCGATTTCGGCGGCCAACCAAGATGTGATATTTCATGGCCATAAAGCCATTCCGTCTCAAATATCAAATGTGAATGATGCAATGAACATGCAGAAATTGACTGTGATCATATCACTTTAGTATGATATTCGCACTGTACCAAAGAGATAAGAGAATAGAATAAGATAGAAATGACATTATGCGAGAACTGGTTTGCCATATAATCCGAAGATAAACTCTCGTTGTGGCAGTTCACTGGTCATGTTTAAATGCACCAATCGCGCAGGAAGCTGGTACTGGATACCGACATAATGAAGACGGCAACCTCTCGTGTTTGGAAGTACCAGAGTCTTCTCAAAGAATAATGAATGGTCCTCCGGTTAACATCCTTTCCTGTGACTTAAGTGTTCCAGATTATCTCGCATTTAAGCCCGCTTCGCTTTCACAGTGATAAAGTGGACTCCACATTTTAATGCCTTCTTTGGCTCTATCCTTATACTTCGTATACAGAGTGACCACATCCCACATTCCCAAAATTCAGCCTCTGAAAAAACTATTATAAGCACTGCATTTTGACTTCTAAACCCAAGATAGAGGGTTCAAACCCGGCCAGAATCGATGGATTTTTTCGGGCGTAAAAATCCCTTCCTTCGGAAGGGAAGTAAAGCCGTGGGTCCCATGTCGTACATTTACGGCACGAAAAAGAACCTCAAGCCCGAAAGAAGAGGCCTCTGAGCAAAATTTGTCGGCCGTTTAACGCCTGATGACCAGAGATGTTAAAGAGCGTCCGTAAATAAATCAAATCAATCACTGCATTTTGACATGGTAAAGCAAGATTTTATAGACGCAGTTATTTGCATATCCCTATAGAACAGGTCCTGTTAAATGTGTTAAGAAGATACTTTAACTATTCATATTCAAAACGCTCAGTGGGCTAAGTACCGCTACTAAAAAGTGCTGCTTGACAATTTTCAAAATTGATTGAACGTATTAACACGCTTCTTAAATCAAATGTTTATAAAACTAACAAGCTGATTAATAAATTATTCCTTACACCATTATAATGCTGTGTAAAACACGCAATAACAAATATGTGTAGGAAACAGAAATAAGCAGTGAACTTAAATAAATATAAAGCGTCAGAGAGCTAAGGAATTCGAACTAATACTGCAATACCGTTTAACTGAGCATCGAATATTAAATTATTTGAGAGACACCTGAGTTTAGCTAATTATTTATGTGTCACAGGCCCTATGCACGATAACACAGTCTTCTGGAACAATAGACGCTATAATGTTCATTAATTATTCCCATATTCAAGCTCTCAAGTTCATAAGCACTTGTCAATTAATAATATACTTTCTAATTTACAGTTATTATAAAAATGAGATTGTTAGTGCTAGATGAATGTTTTTGCCAGCTTTATTTTACAGGTTACCTATACTATTTGTATCAGATTTTCATAGATATAGTAGTAATTTATCCTTAATACTTCAATACTTTATACTCATGCATTAAAAAGTATTTTATCTGATTTTGGGATATATCGCTAACCTTCAATTATCTTTCGCGCGCTGATACAGTAAAACTCTTGCGAAAGATGTCTGTTTTATGCATGTTAAACAGCACGGCTACAGAGACATAATTGGACTTCGATTTATTACTGCTACTCTTTTATTTTTTGTTTCATTTATTTATTTTTGTGACATTCAGCACGGAAATTTAAGGTGCAAGAAGGACTCGATATGCTTTTATTTACATCAAGTATGAGCATGACAACAGTTTGTTTTTGCCGGCATGTTTTTTATTCTTGCTTTTTTAACAGCGGAAATGGGACATTCCTTTTTCTGAAACGTTACTAACATTTCCCCTTTCTTTGTTATTTATTATAAAACTGTCTTTCTGTTTCTGTCTATATACACTACCCGTTCGCTTTAAAAATGCAGTACACACAATGTTAGTGAAAAGTTTCAGAGATGTTATAGGAGTAATTAACAGCAATTTGAGATAGAAAATGTACGGTCTACCTGTTCAAATGTCAAAGTTAGGTCGAGTATGCCACTGGCTGATGAAGCTGTTAGTTGTAATGATAACACACAATAGTGAACCAAAGTGGTGAAACATGTTTCTTTGGCACAGTCGGTAAGATACTGGTTTCAAGTAAAAGCACGCCATTTTTTTATGGAGTTCGAGTCTATTTTGAATACTTGTCTTACTTTCACATTTTGTATGAGCATACCTAATCATGTAATAAAAAATAATCTATTGTGAAAACCCAAAACCATGATCTTTGAAACCACAGCCTGATGTCTTAACCATTTGCCCACACCAGTCTAGACTAAGCTGCATGAGTCATTTAATCGTTGTGCACCGCCGTACTAACTGATTGGATGTGCAAGGATGTAGCACTTAGACCAAAAGCATCAACTTTTCAGCAGTGTTTTCTAAATGGTGGTTGTGTGCCGCACTCACCAGACCAACATTCAGTTACAACATCAGTTCACGATGAGCCGTAAAATTATAGTACACAGATTACATTGCTACTTGGGTGAGGTTGCCTGGGTGCATTCTTTCCTGAAGTTTTCTCTCACTTTAAAAATGAGCAACTTTAGTCACCAAAAGAATATTCTGGTCGCAGAAATATGCGCCTTGCGCTGGTCAACTGATAACAACGACGCCATAAAGGGTTTTCATGGATACCTGAAAACGTAAATATATGTTTCGTGTAACGCGCGTACAGAAATGCAATTACCGTGTATAGCGTTGGCGATCTAGGATGCAAATGAATTGTAGAATCTCATTACAGTTGCTTTGGATGATGTAGCATTGGTTAATATCGACAGCTAGCTTGCGTCAGCAGCTGAGACACCGTCGCCTGTCAGTTCCCATGTTGATGGCTGCACATGGCCATTTAGCTGCAGTTTGCTGTTACGAGAGCAAGCATAATTTCAGTTTTCGTTTCATAGACGATTTTGTGGTTAAGAATTCAACCAGCTATCGCCACGCCAGCAGAATGTGGTACCAAAGTATTGCATATATTGAAACGTTACCACTAAAACAGAAAAAATAAACTCTATAGGAATAACCCACATGATGTAAAAGAACTTAAAGAAAATATCAGGGCAGCAATTTAAAGTTTTACGGAAGCAGAGCTATTATAGTGAGTGCAAATTTCATTAAAAGATATGAGAAATGTATGTCTGCAAACTGGCTTCACTTCAAAGAACTCCTATATCGTAGGTCAGGTCTCATTTTGAAATGAAATTAATATGTGTGAATGGTATTACTAATCAAAGTTGTGCGACTAGAAACACTAAGGGAACTTATCCATCGGCGATTGGTGCCGTGCGGTCTGCCCTGTACCTGCGAACTCAACCATATATATATATATATATATGCTATGATGAGACAAATGAAAGCGGTATTTGCTGCCAACCTTTTTTTTTTTTTTTTTTTTTTTTTTTTTGGCAGGCTATTAACTCCCAAAAGCGTATGACACTGTTAATAATGAGACATTTTTACGGCAATGCAATGACTGGGAACAACTGAAATTCTAATACGACTAATAAAATGACATGGAATCAAGTCATCTGAAAAATAAAAAAAGATTTAAAAATATCTAAAGAGTTTGAGGTATGTAATGTACTTATTGATTTGTTTTATTTACGGGCGCTTTAACATCTCAGGTCACCAGCATCCCATTCAATTCAGGACGTGAAGCGGCCGAAAAATTTTGCTCAGATACCTCTTCTTTCAGACTTGAGGCTCTTTTACTTACCGTAAATCTAGGACATGGGATCCACGGTTTTACTTCCCTTCCTAAGGACATCATACTTAGGATTTTATAGCCCCTTCCCCCAAAAATATCAATCCTGCCCGGGATTGAATCTGTGATCTTGGGTCTATGAGGAGATAAGTACTAGAGCACTAGACCACCTGAACCGATTTCAACAAGGTATCCACTCTCCCCAAAATATTTAATTTAGCAATTGAAAAGGCTATCAAAGCTATCAAACTAACCCTAACGACTTACAAATGCTTAACACAGAATGTGGCATATCCATAATATCAAAGACAAAAGCGGCATTGGCGGGGCAATGCTGCAGTTTGAAGGAGATACCAATCATTTAAGACTAGAAATAACGTAATGAAAACCAAGAATATGAAGTCTTCTGAAAGAACAGGACTGGCTCAAAATAATTTTCAGTTTAATACAATTTCGAAAGCTGTAACAGTTTCAAATATTTGGGAATTCTGAACCGACAATGCTGATATAATATTAGAAACAAAGACTCGAACAATAGCAGGAAACAGATGCCGGGTCTTGACATAGCATTGAAATTGAAAGCGTCACCTACATATGTGAAAATAACATTTTATGAAACTATAATAAGACCTATAATAACTTATGCTAGTGAGTTTGGGTGTTGACTATGAGTAATAAACTATATTAGCAATTTGGGAGATTGACGAGGATCACGATTTGAAAATGAGCAAATAAATGTATAATTAACAGACAGCCACACAGAAGAACTAAATATAACGTTGTTTATTAAGAAAGGTAGATTAAGATGTCTAGGTGCGTAGAGCGCACGCCAGGCAACAAGACTACTTAAATAAGCATTGTATGGACATGCAGGAGGAGCAGGAAATGTGGGAACACTCAGATGGCCACAAGATGTGTAGGACGACCTAAGGAGAGTTGGCGAGACAGTGAGCACAAGATATGAGTGCTTTCAGTTAACAGATATTTCATGAACTGTAGTGCCCGTGATGAATAAATAAATTAATTAACCAACTCCATAAATACTTTTAGTGTAGATAATAACAAATATTTTCAAATAATGTTTCCAATTTTGGATTGTTCTTTTCTAAAAATAAGTTGTAGAATATAATTTAAACCACTAAGTAACCATTGAATATTATGTAGTGCATTTCAAAAAGCTGATATTGGTAAATTCAGTAACATTAATATATAGAATGAAGAAAATGAATAAATGAATAAAAAACACTTGTCATTTCTAATTTGCTCACTTTTATATGTAGAATGATAAAAGAATTAACTTTTTAAAGGTTAAAATACACTAAAATAAAATCAGTTAAAGTGCTTGTGTTTGTAGTAAAATGTCATATATAATTAAATGAATTCTTAAGTATCTCAATAAATTATTCCTTAATTTAGTTCGTAATATAACATTATATGATCTTTCTGTATTTTACGACTTACAGTGTGGCCTTTATCAGACAAGTAAATCTGTGTATGTAGTGCTATTTTAAATTAGGGAATAAAGCTAATTAACGATCTTGGCTTCTAGCAACTGAAATGGGTTTGTTCAGTTTCGTGCAAAGTAACAACAGAAATTCCCCTCATATGGCGAATAATAAACTGATGTCTTTGTATAGCATTAAAACGCTTTGTACAGTCATTTAAAACAGTTCAATTTTTAAAAATGTCTGCTATGAAACTGAAAATATGCATATACTTTTAGACAAATGCTTTATCGAAAATATTAGAATTTTAAATCATAGTCCAGGAATAAAGTAAGAGATTATCGAACTAAAGTTTGAGATATTTTATATAAATGTTTGTACGATTTCAAAAAATGTTTTTAATATTTTATGTTGTAAAAATATTTATTTTAAAATGTAAATTATTTAAAAAACTTTATAAAGTTAAGAAAAATGTGTAATTTTTTTTCCAGCGTGAATATGTAGAAATAAAAAATCGCAACTATAATATGACACTTGTCGCTCTTCACGTTTTTCTATTGTTTGCATCTGTCTGTCATTATACCGATATTTTCCGAATATTCGATTTTTTAATTCGTTTCATTTAAGGACGCTCTTTAACTGCTCAGGTCATCAACGTCCCATTCAATGCAGGGCGTGAAACGGCCGACAAATTTTGCTCAGAGGCCTCTTCTTTCAGGCTTGAGGTTCTTTTTCGTGCCGTAAATGTACGACACGGGACCCACGGCTTTACTTCCCTTCCAAAGGAAGCCATACTTAGGGTTTTTACACCCAAAACCCATCGATCCTGACCGGGTTTGAACCCGCGACCTTGGGTTTAGAAGGCAAGTATGGTTACCACTACACCACCAGGACCGACATTTTCGGAATAGAGTAATTTCTGAAAAAGATGTTCCATCAAACTGTTTAGTCCCTACTAATATACCTAAGGCAGAGGAAACACTATGTTTTGCAGTTGGGCAAACTAATATACAAATTCCCCACCTATTCTGCTTTAGACCATTTTTGATAGTCAGTCCAACGGCTTTGAAATTTAAAAAGCTTATGTATTCTTAATGGTATTACTTTAATGTTGTCATTTTGTAAAAAGTTGCACACTATTGTTTTGTAAACATTAATTCTTGATTTTGATGAGATGATGCAGAAGCAATACTTTCAGACGGTCTTTAGACAATATTTCATAAGTAATTAGAACTTGGAAATAGGCTATTAATATAGAGAAATCTAAAATTGAAATATGCGGGATAATGTATGTATTTGTTCAACTTAACTGGCTCTTAGTTAGACTACGTTTTGCTGTAGTGTTTTCAGTCTTATACTCGCTGTCATTCCCTTGGTATTAATATTTCACTTCCGTTGCCTATTCTGCGCTGTTTAGGATGAGTACATAATAATGATCAGTTACACTACTTCAACTTTTTTAAATATTTGTTGCAAAACGAGATAGCTTAAAATCGGGTTGACAGAGAGATAGTAAAAACTTCAAGACCACAAGAGAAGAATTTATAAACTAGATGTAACATTACAGTTATTGTTCTGACTTCAGTAGTCTCATAATGCATAGCTACAAACAAGTAACGCACGAAAATTGTTTATCCTAAGCACAGTTTTTTTAAAATGTATTTTTTTTCACATAAATTCGTTTGTTTCAGGTACTAACATCAGCTGAGCAGCGGAATACCCAAAGCACAGCTACGACACAGAAGTTGCCCAACAATCAAAATTATGTCAAGTTTAAACATGCGATCATTCAAAGCAAATTGTAATATTTTAAAATTCCAGTTGGTATATCCAAGATCAATTACAATCTCGTACTGAACTATTGAACATCCGGTCTGGTTGTTGAATATTATGTAGCAGGGGTGTCTCCACAACCACAATAACTTAGCTGTGTAGAGGGTGTAGGGTTCCCAGGCGTATTATGTAGCTCAAGATCGGTTAAACTTAGGATAAATGTGAACTTAATGTCACAATAAAATATTTTTCATTTCCTCATCTCACCTTTGTATAACAACTTATCACCGATGATGCCCGTACTAAAGAATGAAATCAATAAGGGTCCTGCGGCATTTCTTACTTTGGAATACCATTTTTCTTCTCTTAAAGATATTATCAGTTCATTTACACTTGTTTTTCTTGAATAGGAATTTAATATCTTTTGGTTGTATTTCGCTTAGAGTTTCATTTAAAGCTATATGCATTTTAATATTTTGTTAATTTTCCTTTCCATAGAACGTAGGCTTTCACGGCCAGTGTGTGTCTATCCTGGTGACCTAGTGGTAACCATACTTGCCTCGTTAACCCAAGATCGTGGGTTCAGTCCCGGCCCAGGATCGATGGATTTGTGGGTGTAAAAATCATATGTATACAGATTTCTTCGGAAGAGAAATAAAGCCGTGGGCCCCGTGTCGTAGATTTACGGCACGAAAAAGAACCTCAAGCCTGAAAGAAGAGGCTTCTTAGCAAAATTTGTCGGTCGTTTCACTCCCTAAATTGAATGGGACTCTGATGACCTCAGATGTTATAGAGTGTCCGTAAATAAAACAAATCAACAACGAACAATGACCGGGGTAAATTATGTAAACTGAATCTTCCGGACTGTAGGGCCACAGTCCATTGGGATTCTTCTCCTTCATCTTCCCAGACGTTTCGTCCACGACTGCGGTGGACATCTTCAGTGGTGTGGTTGCCGTAATCTTTTCGAAGAACGAGACAGGTACATAATTTCCTTTCTATACTTCATATTAATATTATATAAGATATATGTACATTGCTATTAAATATTCTCAAATTTTGGTTTCCAAATATAAAGCATATCCTTTTCATATTAGTCACCAATACACAAAATCTGAATTTGCCTTATTAAGTGTAATATCTTCTACAGTCTCTCTCATATTTATTTGCTCTTTGTATTTCAAAAGTATGAACATTCAAATAGAAAAATATTTTCTAACTACATGATGCATCATGCATGCAAAACATAGACATATAGAGATGTCGAAAGAGAGATACATTCAAATTCTTCGGATCAATTTTAGCTTTTTACTACCAGTTTATTTTATGTTGCCTTACCTCAGTAAAATACAACTGCTTTTCAGTCAAGGGTTAAATCTTTTTCCAGAATGTAGGGATTTATTATTATTATTATTATTATTATTATTATTATTATTATTATTAAATCGTCAACAAGCTATAATATATTGTGTCATATGTACTGATTTAGCAATTGTAGTATGTGATTGTCTTCCTAATATTACTGAGGGGGGAAAACTCTGTGTTAAGTTGGAACGTCTTATGCTGCCAATTGGTGTTATTATTTCCAGAAATATCTAGGACACGCTAGTAAAGTATTCACCCATTTGTAGCAATTAAAATGAGCATGGGTAACGCGGGTGGACGTACAGTTTGAAAAGACTCGCAAACAGGACGTACCTTATTGGTGTCACATCTTCTTCCGATCGGAGAAAGCTAAAATTACTTCATACTTGATGTAAATTTCTTTGACATATTTCTGAATTGGTTCCTCCGTTTTTGTATCAACATTTTAGCTGTTACATACTGCTATAAAACATAATTTGGTTATCTTTAAGGCAAGCGGCGAGAAGAAAATGTTTTTCTTTTTGTATCTATTCGGGTTGAAGCATTACTTCCAGAGTTACTTGCAGGAATCCGCCGTATTAGGCTTGCAGATATACATAAGCGCAAACCTGATCAACCAACGCATAATACGGGCACCAAATATTATGCAGCATACAATGTCAATAGAAGACCAGGACAAATCGTGGGTTTCACATATGTGGCTTCTATATATCAACATTGCAAGGATTCTACGAGCATTTTTGAAATGCATACCGTTCGCTCTTCCCAAACTTTGGAGAGAGTCCACGAATCATTACAATTGCTACTTTTGCATCGTCGATTTGTCATCTTTGAAACATTTAATGCAGTATTTGGATGTCTCAACGCCCATCGCTCCTGTCCGACATGGTCAAGATGTTCCAGTTTCTGAACTACCTGCCGTTGACTCGAACCAATACTATGCCAATGTGGATGTGTCAGTAACGGAAGTGACTTTGACTACAGTGACTGTTCCAGCAGAAGCCTCATTTTCCAATTTAGTAGGAACTATATGACCTAGTACGTGATTTTCAATAACCAAAATCGAAATCTGAGCTCCAGAACTTGCTGGATAGAAACTGCGCACAATACAACACTAGTGATGGTAATCTTTATTGCTGTAGTGACATCAATGGCCTCTTTGGTGAAATTAAAATAGCGCACAATCCCGCTGAGTGGTATCGCTTCATAGACAGCTCACATACAAGATTGAAGGGTGTGTTGTTGCACAACGGCAACAAACATCCAAGAATTTCGTTGACCATTCTGTCTATTCTATTGAAGGATTGTGGTAATGTTAAACAAGTGCTAGCAAATATCATGTATGAGCGCTATAAGTGCGATGTTTGCAATGATTTCAAAATGATGAGTTTTTACTGGGAATACAAGATGAATTCACTAAGTATCTATGCTTTCCGTATTTATGGGAGTCGAGGAAAGACAACACTATGTCCAAGGACGAGAGTGACCTTTACGAAACGAACTTGTTCCAGTACAGCTGAATGTCCTAATGAATCTCTAGTTGAGAGGAAAAGATCTACTACTCCTCTCCGCATTAAATTGGGATTAGTGCAGCAGTTTGGCAAAATTTTGGAAAAATGTTCAAAGGTATTGCAATATATTCGCTCCATGTTTCAACATTTATCTTATGCAAAGGTACTCGTTTTTCTGGAGTATTTCCTGTAGGTCAGATTAAACACAGGCTGAGTCCATAGAGTAGATACAAAAAAAGTCTCACATACGAGCATTTCGTGACATTGCGCATGACTTTCTAAATAACAAGGGCTCAAATTATGGAGAATTGATTCAGAGTTTGCTGAATACATTTCTTATCTTAGTCTGTAGAATTTCAGTAAAGCTCATTGATTGATTTGGTTTATTTACGGACGATCTTTAACATCTCAAGTCATCAGTGTCCCATTCTATTCAGGGCGTGAAACGGCCTACAAATTTTGCTCAGAGGCCTCTTCTTTCAGACTTGAAATTCTTTATTGTGCCGTAAATGTACGACATGGGACCCACGGCTTTACTTCCCTTCCGAAGGAAGCCATACTTAGGATTTTTACGCCCGGAAATATCCATCGATCCTGGCCGGGTTTGAACCTGCGATCTTGGGTTTAGAAGGCAAGTATGGTTACCACTACACCACCAGGACCGACACAGCAAAGCTGTATTAACTAAAATCACATTTAGACCTCCAGACAGAATTTAGGCGGTGAAGAACATAGGAAACGTTTCCATCAAGATATGCATAATATGAAATTACGGGTATCAGGGCAAATGGGATACAGCCATGATGGGAGACTACGTGTGGGGTTTGGTCAGAGGCAGTCCTCAGCACACAAAAGGAAAACACCATCCCATATGCATTTCTGACATACTTTATTAAGTCGTTTATACAGTGACTTCTACGTTCTGGCAGACACGTTTCAAAATATATGGAATTTTCACTGTAGTATAACAATTAACATAAGTGTATAAATATATCGATTTTTCATCGTAACTTTTTATTTGGTCAATGCTTTTTGTGCTGATAAACATACATATTACTTAATCACATAAGGTTAATTTACCAGAGAATTTTTGATGCTATGGAAAAAAAAACTGACATTTATGAACTTGGTGTGTCTGAATTGTTAATATGAAAAATAACAGTACAAACAACAAATCTCCGAAAGTTTGCCACTTAGAGTAATTATTTCTGTTTATTTTCAATACTTCCGAAGGTCTACTACCTTGGAAACATCTTTAGATATTGTTCTACACGCTCGAATTGTTTTTTCAGAGATAACTATAACAGTGTAAATGAATTATAGTCATCTAACTGAGATAAATGCCTTGTTCAGTTGATCCAAAAGCATACATTTTGTTTGTTGCTCCCTTTAATACCGTTTAGGATCATTGCATGCATGACAGCAATTACAGCACAAACAATATACTCATTATCACTGGATGAAAAACACCTTCCATCTCTCAATAAAACTTATGACATGTTCCATATATATTTACCCTTATATCTTTCAAACTAAACACGTAGTTCAGTAATATTTGACAGAATATATATTAATTTATTAGAAGCATGATCTTATAGGAGGTATTTAAAGTGGTTCCTATCAGCATCAGGATGTGCCTGCCACGCCTGTGCATATAATGGAAAGTATTCACTAATTCCTCAGGAGTCACAGTCTTAATTTTGCGCCTAATGTTTTCTTGCAGTTGAAAAAGTCCTTGGCTTGTTGCGAGATACTTCTTCGTTTTCATTCAGCATGCCCTATAGAAAGAAGTCAGGTGGGGTAAGGTCAGGCGATCTTGATGGCCAAATTCGGTTAAAAATGACATGAACTTCAATGATGGAAATATTTTGACATTGACAACATCCTGCGGAAAATATAGTTATCACGGGGTTCTTTATAGTCCAGCTGATTAAAAAACGCAGATTTTGTTGTAGACTGCGGCCTCCTCCGTTGTATAAAAGAAGATAAGATATACGTTACGATAGAGCACATCACACAATGGAAACTTATCTCAAACTCTGTGAGAGGATTCTCACTGGTCCAAATTGTGGGAAATGACGATCTCACTTAAGTGGAACCAAGCGTATTCCAGTATCGTGGCATGTTAAATGACAATTTGCTCAGACCAATGAAAGTAATTGAGTCTCGACTGGAGGTTTCAATCTTGAACTGCACTAACACGAAATGAATGCAACATTTTCCAGTTTGTTCCTATTTGCTCGTAAAACTCTCGTCTCCTGGGACAGATGATGCAAGTACTTGTGTGGGGAAGCCTGGAGTCTGTTTTCCATCTCCTGCCCTGTTGCTCCGGGCAGTTTACGTTCTCCTTCTTGGACATCTGATATTGACTATGTGGTTTTCATTTTCTTCATCATATACAGAATGGAGGCTTTCCCAGTACAGGCGAGCAATAAACGCGTTGTTCCGCAGTGTACAAACTCATACTGAATTGTACGTACTATATCGGTCATAACAAAGCACGATCACTGTTTTAATGATTTCTTAACATAAGTTAGTTGCGTCGCACTATTGCCAAGGATAGCAAACGCAAAACCAGACTTCACGGGCTAGAAAGTTTCACCAGTGTAACTCCGTAACCATATTTTTCATGCCTGTATCACCTTTAGCTGAATTACATCCGTTATTTTAAAAGTGATAAGGAAAAGCGGGGACCTAAAGCGAGTAAAACACACAATACTATGTGTTCATGCCTGAAAAATAATGCAAAGACCTTCTTTGTTTACCGGAAACTCGCGCTAAAAATTGCTTTCCGGAGCGTAATATATAAGTTTAACCCTGGGTTCTGTGTTCTTTCATCTCCTCAAGAAGTCTGTTCTGAGTGCCCTTTTATTTTGAGAGTAATATTTCTAGAGGTATTTAGAAACTAACGCTCTCTTCCATTGTAATAGTTTGTATGGTAAATCCAATATGTTTCACGAGGCTTTTACAAAGAAGCGTGCGCGTGTTTGCGGCCTTTGAACCGGGGGAAGAGATTTGAACTTGTGCTCGTAGAATCCCCTCTCGCTAACCACACACACGCACACTCCAATAAATCGAGACTGGCACTTTTAGCCTTTGTTCTGCACAGTCTTTTACAGAACGTTTTAATTTCCTTATATTTGGCACTTAAAGCGTTCGTGTCTCATACGCTTCAATTGCTAACTTTTATTGAAGTGTCACCATTTTTTCTTTGTCCCCTTTTTAGCAACTGTTAAATTGTTCTATTTTGGTTTATTTGCGGACGCTCTTTAATATCTCAAGTCATTAGCGTTCCTTCAATTCAAGGCTTAAAACGGCCGTGAAATTTTACTCAGAGGCCTCTTCTTTCAGGCTTGAGGTTCTTTTACGTGTCTACAACACGGGACCCATGGCTTTACTTCCCTTCCGAAGGAAGCCGATCGTAAGGATCTGTGCAACCGAAAAAATATCCATAGACCCTGGCAGAGATTGAACCCGCGATCTTGGGTCTACGAGACAAGTATGGAACCATTTGATCACCAGGAGCGACTGCAGCAGCAGTTAAAGACCTGTTAAATGTTAATATTAGGTGAGGATATTTATCGAATTTAATGGTATGAGCTATAGACATTTGGAATCATTGAGAAACTGAATTTTAATTTCAAATCCGGTTCGCCTAATATTTTCATAGTATTTTCTTTTACTCTTATTGTATGCACTCTCTAAATTTTTAATAGCCTGCAGAACTCTCCTATTTCTGCATTTTTAAGATATTAAACTGATATATTTTAAAGTAAATATCTTCGCGTTTATCCAATTAATAGAAAAGTCATTAATTATTTTAATCACCACAAAGAACCAATCCTGCTATCTGGGGATATTAACATTGATATAAATGAAGATAAACTTTTCTTGAAATAAACATGGGGTATTTGTATTTAGGTACAATTTTCAATGAAAAATATTAAAGGAAGCATCACCAAAATTTTAAATTGAATTTCGTAAATCAACATTAATATATCCTAGAACATTTTTCTTATTATGACCACCAGCAGTTAAAAAATATACTGATTAGTTTTTAAAGATTTGTTTAAAAACTTGAAGAACATTTCCACCTAAAAAGAAAACATTTAAATTCATAACCATAAAATCACCTCTTGATCACTATAATAATACTATTAAACTACATGAAAATGTTCAGGTTTCTAGTTGAGAGTTGTGTACCTAAAGCTGAATAATGAATTTTCAAAAAACAGAGATAGAAGTGTGAGAACAGTTCCCATTAATCAAACCAAGGTTTAATACACCCTAGCGAAAAAGTCTCGCTTTTTACCATCAACTTCATCTACAGCCTTTATCATTGATGTTTCACTTATACACTCAGTGATTCATCTGAAGATGCTGCCTGTTGATTTTCCAAATTGCCTAATCAGCAATAATAAATTAATATGTATCTCAAAATACCTACGTTTAGCCTTTCGTGAAGTTGTGTAGCTTTTCTGAGCTTTACGGGAAACAAATACTAACTGTAACTTGCTAATAAACCCTTCCTATTATTTACTTACCCAAAAATGTGTACACAGTCTTTGTCACAATATCTGCATCTTAACACATTATTACTACATTTACTAGATATTTTACATACTCATTTCACTTCAGATGAGTCTAAATAAATAAATTTTCTGTTTGAAGCACTTAATGAAGTTGATGTACACTTAAGACCAAAAGAGATCTAATTAGGTTTCGATTCGTCGTTATGCTTTAATTTTTAATATATCATATTTTGCTATTAAAATTGATGTTTACTGTACTGCAATAACATTTTAATGGACAAGATATATATATTGTCTTCTTGCCATAGTTGCACATTAACAAATATTCTAAAGCGCAAAAATAAAAGAACATGAAAATTACCTTAATATCAAATGTGTAACTTCGCTTCCATTTCGGCCCCATTCTTCGATTATCACTGGCACTGGCGTATTTATGTGCGCACTTCTTACATAGGTTAGAGTAAAACAGCCTTGAGCTCTACGTAGCAATCATATTGAGTTCCGCTATGGCTGTACGTACACACAAAGACGAAACCACAAGGAGACTGCTCATTACATTAGTAAACATCGTAGGCTATTCTTTGTTTCAAGCTGCAAGATCGCTTGAAGTAAGTTCGACGCCTTCCTAGTTCAGGGCGAAAACTGCGTCAAATTCCCAGCAGGATGCTATTCTGTTTGAAGCAACAGGAACCAATTCCTTGTAGCATGTCTCTCAATAAAAAGTAATGATCATTTTCCTGAATCAAACCGCATTGCTCTACGCTGTTTGAGTGCCACAGGCTCTTTGTTCTGTTAGCAGCTAAGACGGAACACCTGAAGAGCACAGATTACTTCCTCGCCTTTGCAGAATAAAATGTGAATCGCAACTGCAGTAGAACTATATTCACAGGCGAGGTGACATTTTCATCTACAAATGAGGAAAATAACCGTCTACATTCCCAACAGAACACAGACGGCTTGTATTGGGGAAGCATGTAATGGGCTGTCTGCGTAAGATGTGGCAACTTGACGAGACATGAAACAGCCTGTAAAAACATCGTGGAATACATCATGGTTCGTTCTATGAATGAACATCCCTGAGTGAATCTTTTTAATTCCGGCAGAATAATCATCCTGCCCACACACGTCAACAGGCTTCAAACTGGTAAGATATCACAACGATTGAGTGTTCAACTTGCTCACCAGGTTTGAATACTATTGTATATGTGTGGGCAAAGGTGAAAAAGTGCTGAGTTAAATTAAACTCCACGGCAGGGGAGGACGAAATAGACTGTATGGAATAGAAAAGGACGTTTGGAAGGAAGTATCCTCCTGCCAAAATTTATCTCGGTGTTTGATTTCAACCATGCCCCGGAGAATGAGGCCAGTAATAGAAGCAAATATTTCGGTTTTCTTTTTAGTTTTTTACTAATAACAATTTATTAATTTCTTATATATTTTTAAAACAAAATTGCTATTTTAACTGCTTGAGTATAAATGCTTAAAATTCAAATAATTCTTTGCAAATGAAAGTTATATTATCACGTATATATGCATAATACTACTTTCACTTGCAGAAAATGACAAATTAAATATTCACCATGAATAGAATTAGAACTTTGGTAGCACTCATTGCTTACACCGCTTTACCGCTCGACTTTTAGCGTACATATACCATGAGGAACTCGTATAAATGATGACAGAATGAGACTAAAGAATGTAAGATCTGCGTGAAAAGTCATACCAGTGTAAATATCAATAGCGGAGTCGAAAGAACTCAGACACATGAATGCTTTGAGAGTTTTGTTTGTTATTTTTTCTGTTTGTTTGTTTTCTCCTTGTGGTGTACATTTAACCTCTCCAAAATTTTGTTTTCACCAGTATAATCAACGTATTTATTGGCATAGAACTGAATTTTCATATTAAACTTATTCACTCTTGACATAACTGAAATATAGAATAGAACATTTTACAGCGCATAAAACCAACTACACTTATAAACAAAACAGACAAAGCAGTCAAATTGCGTGGCAAAGTCGCCACAAAGTAATCAGAAGCTGATCCCCCTAAATGTTCAGGTGTGACAAACAAAATGGAAAGATATATAAATACTGTTATTAAAATGATTTTAAATAAGCACACAAGTTGGCGTAGCAGCACTGCAGCCATATTTAAAACTCTGCTACCACAAGGGAGCCACATACAGATATAAATGATATGTTATCGCATAAAGGAACAACTGGACTTTACAGAAATGTAAAAGTTGAAATGTCAAAACTTTGACCATTTTAACGTACATGTTACTTTAAATATATGTGTCCCCACTAGTATTCGTTATATGGTTGGCTATAAAGGCACAGATTGTCATTCGAAAAAATACACGGTGCTATTAAATAAAAGTCAGCCGTGACCTAATTTATGCCAAAGGAACATAAAAGGAAATTTTCTTCAGCGATATTGTTGCGCTGGTTGTTGGTCTGTATCTATCGCTTCAAAAAAATGGAAAATGCTGTCAAATTTTACCATTTATTGAATATAAGTATGTCATTTCGTATTAAATGAAAGGACCGAAACACAAATAAAGTGCTTTAATTTGATTTTTTAAGGCAGAAGGTTGTACCGCAGCCAAAATGCATCGTAAATTGTGTTCAGAAAGAACTTAGAGAAAGCAGACGTTGATGTCTTTGCTGAGTGGTGTCGACAATTCTATGGAATAATGGACGACCAGGATAAGCAAACAGGGCATTCGCAGCTAGCTTAATTCATTATATTTATTTTCTTGCCCGAGAAAATTGAATAAAAGCAATAAATGATTCTGATTTTATCAATTACGGAAATAGTTTCACAGTTCTCCATACGCATGTACTCCATCACAAATTGGAGCGCATTGGTTGCCAACTTCCTCACTGATGAGCAAGAGGCTGAATGCTTAAGAATAAGCCAATAGAACCCCAAACTACACTAGGTCAAAGATGGTGAGTGCATAACATTGGAAGGCATACCTTTAGAACAATTTTAAATTTCAATCACCGTGATTGTAAATTAACTTCAGGATATAAAACGCAAAGTTCTGGATGTAAAAAGTGTTAAAAAAAATGAAATGATATGCAGTAGTATTCACGGAACATTGAAACTAAAACAATATTAAAGTTTATAAAATAATAACTTTACTAGTTTACATGCTTAATACAAAAAGTATGGCAAGAATACGTGAATTTCCTGTGTACCAAAAATGTACAAAATTCGATTATATAACGAATGGAGATATTAGAAATGGCATAATTATATTCAATAAATGCTAAAATTTGACAGCATCGCATTATTTCAGAGCATTAGGGAGTTTTGCAGAAAAGTGAATATCATCATTGAATTCAGAGGCAAGTACTATGCCTTATAATTGAATTTTGGTGCGGTTTTGTTTGTTCAAATTCGAGGATGATCCTTCTTAGTGGTGATAGTGGTAATATTAACACAACTTAACTGACTCATTATTTTCACTTGCACTGTCTTCAATAGCTTTAATTTCGCAATTGATAGAATTTTTAACTGATTCTCTAGGAAGTACAAATTATATGAATATTATTATTCTTTCAAAGTATTTTAAGTACGTATACAAACACATCTTCAAGTAAACGTCTTCCAGACATTATGTGTCACTACACATACACACACACACACAGATACACACACACACATATATCCCTTGGAGGTGTGTATTTTTGGGTAAATTCTTGCAGACAATAGCAATTTTCTTTGAATATATCAAATAAAAATAAGCACCAAGAACACGAACAATGAAAAAAGAGCTTCATTCTTGGATGAAATTGATCCACTTGGGTATTCTAGTTAAAATTATTCATTTAAAAACAATAAACCGTATGTGTAAAATACATTTAAAATGAATGAAATACTAAAAATAATATTGCATTAGAGTTATTTGTATGCATAAAATGTTTTAGACGATTCAGTGTCATGATGTATAAATTGTAATTAACTGAGAAACCAGGTCGATTTTTCTGTTCCAAGTACTGTCATTAACTTTTTTGCACAGGACGGCGTTAGGTCTGGAACAGCAGCAGCAGATTTAAAAGACATTAATACCTGAATAATAAGAACGAGCTACAGACACTTCGTGTAAGTTTTTATTCGAAAGTGGTTCTCTTTGTTTCACTTTCATTGCATAAATCTTGACCCATATGCACTGACAAGGTCAGAATCACTATCGGCTAAAATAAACTATACTTAATAGAGGATAAAATGAACATACAATAATAATAATAATAATAATAATAATAATAATTGTGTATCGATTAAGTGTTATTTATATTGTTTATTTGGCATGAAATTATTACACAGAAAAGGGAAAAAAACCTACTTGCGTAACCCTAAATCCCCTGCAAGATGCAACCAATATGGGACGCCTGTCATGAAAGTACGCATAAGTTGCAAAAATGTACGGCGATTCTGGGACACCGTGTATAATACACATACTGCCATGTAAGTACTTTGCATGCTATAGTTTTGTATGCATAATGAAGCAGTTATAGCTATTTACAGGTAATCCGTGGTATATTGGACGCTGAAGTTAATTCCAAGTTACTAATATTGTTTCCCCGCTTTCCTTCTTCAGAGCTCCATTTATCATGATCCAAAATTAAATACTTTCTTTTTCCTAAAAGCTCTAGTTTATGATAAAAGAATATTCTTATAATAGGAAGTAGACCCATCTGTCACAAAACTAATTTTGCAACAGATGATCACCGCCATGGGTGGCCGAACTCGTGAACGGAAAGTGTGGGTTCGATTCCCACCAGGACCGTCCTTCCTGACTGAGATTTTTTCCAGGTTTTCCTCAGTCCTCATAAATGGAAAACTTCCGGGAGATACCCTAAACTAAGGCCTAGAATGTTTCCTTCCTTATACAAATTTTTTTTCCCAGTTTTTCATTCCATCTCATGTATCATCAGTGTCCACCGCTTGTGGTGCCTCAGTAGTTAAAATGGGCGTTAACTACCATTAAAGAAAGAAAAATAGATGATCAACCTACTCTTAAACTGAACATTAACTTTTTATTTTTTGCAGCAAGGACATTTTTGACTGGCCGAATTGTTTCAAGAACTCTGGAGACATTTTTATATCTTGCATTGTTCACTATGTGGTTAAGTGAATAAATAGGTATATTGATGATATTATTATCCGAGGTTTGAATCTGCCAAGTCAGACTCATTTGCACATAATATGCGACAAGGAGATAATAAGACAAAACTTAATTCATATCCTAATAAGTAGAGAAACTCTTGCCGCGATAATTCTGGGGCTGAATCTCTGAGTAAATTAACTAAATGTAAGTTAATTCCAAGCACAAAGATAATAATTTAATATGTACATGTACCGTATATCTCCTTACATTTGGGAATGGAACATGCGCCAAAGAGAGACGCCAGAGTGCAGTTATAGGGTGCTCCTTCAAGTGTTATCTTAACTTGAATGCTCCCATTCTCAGTCCTTGCCGTCTCTTTGCTCTATTCTGATTTTATATCCTTTATACTCGATTGACATGGCTTCTAATTCAAATAGTGGTAGTGGTAGTCATAGTAGTGTGGTTTTGGGGCGATCGATTGCAGCTGTCATCGGACCTTTAAAATAGATTAAACACAAGAGCCCTCTGAAATAAAACAATGCTACATACGAAAGCTGCAATGAGATGCAAAAAAATATTAGCGCCAACTCTAAATTATGCAAAAATAAAAATCTGATCACCAAACATATAGATAATATATAGGTGAGATTATTTTAGTTGCAAGCCGCCAAAAAACGGCTATGTGCTGAAAGAAGCGCTCAGGAAGCCCGCAACTCTAATAGGCCCATTACAGTTAAAAGATAGCACGACTAAAGTTATAAAATATGTTAGCGTAACACCACAAGAGATCAAGTAAGTAAGAAGTACAGCTGATATCATCATTCTTGGTCCCTGGCATTGACTGAAAATCCTTTAATTGAGTAAATGTTTCATTCCACCGGCTGTTATAACTGTTGAATGAAAACATGTAAAAATGGGGGAGAAAATAACAGCAAGGGGACAGTTCCAGCTGCATTAAATTTTTCAGTTGAAAACAATATTGTATCGCAATAAGAAGTGTTTATAAGTGATTGAGAATTGGTGTGAGGCACTGATCATTATATAAATCAATTATGCCACAAGAGACATATAAATTAGGGTCCAAAATACTACATAGTCACAGTCGAGAAAGAATTTCAAATGTATAGAGCTAAAAGCAACGAACTGGTGATAGCGAATGATTATTTACAAAATGTACAGAAACTTCAACAGTGAGTTTCATATGCCACGATAGTATCGGAAAGAACGGTAAAAAGAATTTCAGAAATGCAAGCAACATTAAGTTTACCATATACAGTTTGGAATACGAGAGAAAAACACAAATTTCCGAAACGAAAAACAGATCTAGACAGCTTGACAAATGCATCATTAGAACAAAAATTCAACTTATGTTCAAGAATAGAGTGCTACAAAATTTGCAAAAACTACTTGTTATTTTAAAAGAGAATATAAACCTACAGGACAATAAGTTATCTTTAACCAGAACAATGAAACAATGTTTTTTAAATTGAAGAAAACTTAAACAAACAAAAAAACTTCAAATAGAAAATTATGTATTCTTTCTAAACGAAAAAAGTATCTCAAATTGATACGAAAGCACAAGCCAGAAGGAAGTCGCATTATTTTCACAAATGAAACGTATATTCACAGTAACCACGCCGACCCACAAGGTTGCACTAATGACTGCATTACAGGTTTCATAGCTCCAGTGTGTAAGGGCAAAAGGCGAAGTTCATGCAGGGGGTGAACATGTCATTGTTCCAAGTTACTTGCTCACATATAAATCAAGTCAGCAGAACACAAGGAAAAATGCCACCAGCAATTACATTAAATGACTTAAAATCAAATTCTATTGTTGTATTTGGTGAATGCTCCACTCCATATCACTTAAGAAGACAAGCCTCTAAACTGAATTTCCTTGCAGGAATCTATGAAAATGTAGAACTCGGATGAAAATGTAGCATATGATGAAAATGCAGCTTTACGACATAATAAAACAGCATTAACCAAGCACATAAAGAATTTAGTAGATAGAAATGGTGATACAGCATTAGGACGGCCACTGCATCTGACTCTTAACAGAACTGGTCTGGGCAGGCGTTAATGAGCCGGTAGCAATGACACCGCGTTTGAACTTAAAGGGATGGAGCTTTGCTACAAACGGTTCGAAGAAATAGGCCTGAAAAAATTGGAATATGGTATGCCGACATGTTAACGAAATTGAAGCACATTATTCAACAAAGATATTATAGTAGAAAATACAATTAAACTCCTTTGATGGAGGGCGTTGCGGATAGCTGTAGCAGATTGGCAGAGGAAGTTTCTAGTGCAGAAGAACAAAGTGAGGAAGGCTCTCTATCATGAACAGCTTGAGCAGCTGTCGATTAACTGCACTGGTTTTATTACCTTTAGTGATACGCTACAATAATTATAATATGGAAACTTCTGCACAGTTAGTTCTAATTATGGTGCGTAGTCATTTTTAGCATAAACTGCACTGCATCAGTAACGAGGAAGTTATTTGAGTTGTGCATGAAGCTGACGCACCACTTTGCAGTCGCCTGGCTTGATCTCTCAGCCTTTACGTTTACTTACTCCATGGGTCAAAAGTTTTTGAATCCAACCGTACCATTGGAATAAAAATAATCATGACCAAACTAAGAGCTGAACAGGAAATTTTGCTCAAAAATATTAAATACATTTACCACAGCGCCGAATAAATAAAACCATATGCTCATTAAGAATGCTACTTGCTTCTAAACTCAACAAATATATAGGCAGGCATAAAGAAAACTGAATGCGATTTAACAATTGCATTCAGTTAAAGCATGGTGTATGGTAAGTAGGTCTCCACAACGTGTACAAGCTGTTACTTGTAAATATATGAATGTCAAGAGCACAATGTTTTATGTTTAACCCAAGCAAAGTTACTTCTTTCCACAGTGCCACAGACAGATATCTCCCAGTTCCAAGGGAGCGGTTATTATTGTTAATAGTGCTGAATATCCGTTTTCACTACTGAGGCATCAAAGGCGGTGGACATTTAAGATCAGAGAGTGGAATTTTCATTAGGTAAATATGTTATGTCGAGTATTGTGACTCTGGCAGCGGCAACCACAACCTACAAAGACACGACTTTGATTTAAAAGTAAGGCATTCGACCTGCTACACGCAAACATTAAACTGGAGACTGTAGAATTTTTGGGCTATTGTTTATATTTTCCACATACGTGTACATTACAGTATGAGCGCAATTAAGGAGAGGATTAAATATGAGCGATTGTTTTATATTAATTAGTACGTATTGGCAAATAACACAAAAATAATCTTATGAAAAAGCATTTGAATAACAATTTTGTCGTGACAGACTTTATATCATTTGATTAATAACTGGCAATAATAAATTCTTCTCATTGGCACTACAGCCCGGGGTAATCGTTGGCCTGCCGCGGCAATCTCCTCTACCTCCGTCCTACTACTTCATTGATATAGCAGGTAGGCATATGATACTGGCACCCGTCGTTTGCCTATCACGTGGCTCCCTAGACCGAAGAGCTTACACTCTCCATCGCGCAGCTTCCCAATTATCCTCACGAGGCTGGGTGGATCCCATTCCAGATCTCCCTAACTTAAAATAACTCCTAAACAGGTACCGAGAACCGAACCCAGGACTCCCAGTCAGCAGTCAGAAACTCTAACCACACACCAAGAAATTGGTCATAGTGATAACTGACGAAATTAAATTTTTCGCACATATAAATTTTATTGCAAAATAGAAAACAAATGTAATCTCTATTTGGTTAGCAAATGTCAGCGATCGCTGCCGAAATAAATGACTTATTTATAAGGTTGTTAAAAATAGTTAAAATAATGAAAATCAAGATATTCCTCAACTGAAAAAGGATTTTGTTTGCTTTGGAGGGATGAGATTGGCATAATTTGCTTTAATACGATATTCACCAGCCATTATTGTTGAGTACTTCATTCAGTCTCTTGGTTTTTCTAACGAAATGCAAACATTTGGTCTCCTTCTATGGGCTTCCCACATTTTCTACGTGCTTTTTATTTTCCAGAGCTTCCACCGTTCTACTTCAATGCTCCCACAATGACTAGTATATTCTCTATAGAGACCAAGTGAGGGGGACTTTGCTGGCCATTACTAAAGGGAAATCCCCGAAAGGGCGTAAAATCAGTTCTTTATGCTTCTTGATATATGCATAATAGTTGGAAGATAATTTTTATCAAATCATTCTCTTGGTATATTGCCCGGACGCTGGGTAGCATGCACCCCTATACAAATTAGATGCATTCTTCGCAATTCATATGATGAGGCAGCTGAACTAGTTCTCCCATTGCATTAGCAGTCATCCACACCCAGCATGCGACCAATATCCTGCACTTTTGCTTGTGGCAATGAAATGCTTGGTGTCAAGTCGCGCATTGTGAGGACAGCACAAATGTATACGGCCAACATCATTTGATGAAAATACCTTTTCATATGTCCAGCTTATGAAATTCAAAATTGCTGGTCTTAGCTGTGAAATCTCTGAATTCCTGGTGTTTGTCTATTAGAGTCTCTCTTATACTGAATATTGGATGATGGATTCCCGCTTAATGGAGACGTCGTCTTATGTTTCGGACGCACGTCTGGGGGTAAAATATGGACAATTCCCAGAGTCAAAGAAAAAGATTTAGGTCGATTAACCTCTATGATAGCTTGGTATGTTTGGGCTGTGTCTGTCTTAAGTGTCCAGGCTTAAGGCGAATTTTCAAACCTTCTTCCCTTTCTTCCTGGAAAAGCCGAATGCAAAACTACCGCGTATTTGGGATGAACAGTTTCCCACATACCACGTTACGTCTGCCAATTACTACTAGTTCATTGAGCGGAATTAATTTTTTTATATGTTCTTTTAAAAATTCTAAAGGACACCAATGTATGTTATAATACATTTTGTGATCTATGTGATATTTCAAGAAGTACATTTTCTGCAGCTAAAAGAGACAGAAAAATAAATATATCGAAGGAAATGAAAAATTAAGACCTTGAAAATGACATGAAAATGAAAGTGCCGGTCCTGATGGTGTAGTGGTAACCATACTGCCTCCTAAATTCAATTCGAACCCGGCCAGGACCGATGTATTTTCTGGGCGTAAAAATCCTAAGTGTGGCTTCCTTCGGAAGGGAAGTAAAGCCGTAGGTTCTGGGTCGTACATTTACGGCACGAAAAAGAACCTCAAGCCTGGAAAAAGAGGCCTCTGAGCAAAATTTATCGGCCATTTCACGCCCTGAATTGAATGGGACGCTGGTGACCTGAGCTGTTAAAGAGCGTCCGCAAGTAAACCAAATCAGAAATGAAAGTTCAGAAACAAAAAGTGGCCTAAAAGTGTCATCACAAATTGATGCACAGCGTGCACGTGATAAAGAACAGAGTTTCTCAAACATATCTCAATACCGGTGTCTGAAAAACAATCAAGTGTGTAGGTGGAAGTAACGGTGATGGCAACTCCGTGGAGGGTGGTGTGTTTAATCAACCTTACTGTAGCAGAAGGAAGAAACCATTGCAAAAGTGCTTTCAAGATAATTCAGAACCCAAAATTTGGTGTGGGCACCATTGAATAACAAATTGTTTAATTTTTAAAAATTAGTGATGTTCTTCCTGAATGACATTCACATGACATTCACAGATGGCTTTACTTCGTTTACTTCTTTTAAGTCACTGGAGATAAGAGGGTGAGATGATTCATATATCATAATGAATTCGCCTTCCAGCAATGGAATTACTCGATAGCAGACTGCTTTATACACCAACCCAGCTTACATGAGTGGCTCTGGCCTTCACCCGACTCGCCCTCTTACTCACCTTTAAGTGTATGGAAGAGGGACGCAATCGTCAATAAGAAGCTTACAGCTCATGCATTGGCTTCTTCGTGGACTTGGTCTTCAGGTACCCAACAAGCTAAAATACTGCTGGAAGCTATTAGCATTTGCCACGTCACATCTAGGGATACGCTCCACGCAACGACCAGAAAGTACATAAGCGGGGAAAAAAAAAAAAGACGAAATATGAAGACCCACACATGCGGAGCATAAAATTCAAGGTAGCTCGAGTGCCTATGCATGGCTACTCTTTGATTCATAAAAACGAGTCCCTGGGTTATGTTCTAAAGAGCGAGGTTGCAGCATCACTTTCTCAGAATAGGAATAGTTCAAGACAGTTTCAAATCCTCCGCTTACCGATTCGCATGATGTTCATTATGTAAGATAAAACTTAGGTAACTACAATATCCCCAAATATTGTATTAGTTCTTGTTCCTATAACTAGCATATTAAGATGAAGGTTGTTTCATTCCCTTATGATATGCTGGGACTTTACCTAAACCGGGAAAAAGATCAAATATAAGCACCAATCTCGTATCACTTTCAATTCAGTTTCCGTTTGCTTTAAATGGCTTCAATATATTACAATATTTTTAAAATGTTCAGTAGAGGAAGAACAAATACACTACTTCAGCAAGCATAAAAATACACGTCAGAAAGTTATGTCTTTCACAAACCTATCGAAAGGGTATCTGCATAGTCCGCGTTAAACGCGATTAACTATCTAGTGATTGCTGATATATGACTAATTTAATTTTAGCATAATGAGCATACTAAGGCACTGTTGGGATAGATGTAATGTAAGAACTATTTAAATATTTGTGTGTATGTTTGTGTTTATGTGCGTCAGTGAATGTGTTAAATATTGGCAAGGTTACATTTGCGTTTCATTTGCTGCTACCCACTCCGCTTCTCATTTGAAAAGGTTCTAGTTACATAAATGGTGAAATATGGCGCATTACATCCGCTGACAAGCGAAAGAGCGCTCGTTTTCCGGGCAGTGATTGATTGCCTTTTTCCGGATTCATGTGGTGCAGAAAACAAGTGCAATGCTGGAGGAGATGGTTTTTAACAAAAATAAACATTTAAATCTTATGCTGAATATTGATACTGACTAAGCCCGGAATGCAGGTACATGAGTCGAGGAGGAAGCTCAAAAGAACTCTAATACAAACATTTTGCAACAAAGAAGCAAATAAAATTCTGCCAGATGGCAAGCAGATACTTCATCACAGTGGTGGACAATCTATAGTTTTGTAGTTAAGTTGCTATCTCTATACTATTATACATACCCCTAAGTTGAATTGTTCCACGACTTAGAAAATATGTATTGCTCAGTCTTATGCCTAACCGGGTTATGCTTACAAATCTGAAACAAATTCCATCCTCTCTAAACTATGCCATAAGCACCGCATATCGGATGTACCTAAATCCCATACTATAAATTCCACGAGTGTATAACAAAGTTCATTGTTAAATAGCCATAAGCTTAAAATTGAGTTAATAGTCAATCTATAAAGAATAAGGCGCAAAACATTTTTAGATGTGGTGTGAAAACGATAATCGCGCCTTGATCTAACGGTTAACGTTGTTGACTACTGGCAGGGAAGATCCGGGGTCGATAGCAGGTACCTGCTTAGGAATTTTTCTAAGTCAGAGAGGTCTGGAACGGGTTACACCCAGCCTCGTGAGGACAATTGGGGAGCTGCTTGATGCGGAGGTGGCGTCTTTCGATCTAAAAAGTCACGAGATATGCAGTGTCGGCATACTGATCACATGCTCCCCTGCAATCCTGCTCTCTATCAATGAAACCAAAGGACGGAGGTACAGGAAGTAGGGTCACCGCGATATGCCATGACCCGATATAGCGTTGTAGCGCCATAGAAGAAGAAATGAGAACGATATGTTTACATTTTAATTTTTAATTCCAATATTTTGTCACGTAAAAGATGCGCCTCTTGCTTCACTATACGCTATATTACGATGTGACTTTATATTTCCAAATGATCCAGGCACTGTGCGTGCAGAGTTACCAACTGCACGCACTCCAAGTTCCTCTTCTGATTCAATTGGCATGGTGCACCCGGCTGATCAAGTACCACAATAAGTTAGGGTAAGAACAGCAGAATAAGCAATCCAGGAAATGGGTCCACTACGGCCAATCCACTACTTGCCAAATGCACGATTCAATTGCTGTCAAACTGCAGGGGAGAAATACGGAAGTGCAGCATCCTGTTGATCTACGTGCGCCTCCAAATGTTACGGAGAACTTTCTTGAGCAACGCAAGCAAATTTTGCCATCAAGACGTCATGGTAGCTGTAACAGATTACACACATTGGCTACCTGAACAACGATTCTCATAATGAATTAATGAAAACTAATATTTTATTTTCAAATAATTTTCCAATTTTTTTTTTTTTTTTCGAAAGACGACCATGCATTTAATTTAGAAACAAATTCATGGTATGTTAAACAACAACAACAACAAAGCTTTTGTTTTGTCTCATATATTGGCCTTAGAAATTTCAGATTGCATTTAGGAACATCTGGTATACATTTACCAGCCATATGATTTATACCTTTCATTTCTAATATGGAGCAAATACTAAAATATGTCATATAATTAGTCATAAGGAATGCGAGTTTTTTCCATAAGTAGCTATAATTTTTAGCCATACTACCTTCCAAAACACTTTTATGGGTTCTTTCATTTGATTTTGGCTCTTTTTTATATAAATTACATTTAAGGAGTAAGCTATTTCTTGAAAAAATATTAAGTTTCAGCATTTTATACATTAGATGTTCCTCAAATAGTATATAAACAATCTCGAAAACAGTTTCTTGAAACATTTCCAAGTGCCAAAAGTTATAGGAAAGAATGTTTAAAATACCATTTAAAAATATGAATTTTACTAATAGCTATAGCAACAATTACTTGGGTTGGAATTTCAATATTGGCAAAACTGCTGTGAAAGCGAAACAAGACGGAATTAATTATTCTCACGTTTACCATATGTTTGTCTGTGTGTTACCCCCCTCACAGTAAATGAACTCTCTCTTCCGATTCAAAGCGCATGCGCTGTGGCGAGTGGAAAATAATATTATAAGCTACCGATCTAAACTGTTGTGTGTTGTGCTTTCGCGAAGTACACAAAACAGGAATAGCGAAGTTGTGTGAAGATTCAATGTGCTCTTGGTCGCACAGCAAGGCAATGTCATGCAGGTCTTATTGAGCATGTGGGGAAACGGCATTACTACGAGGTTGGTTACAGCTTTCAATGGGGACGTGAAAGCGTAGCCGACATGACTCGGCTGGGTCACACAAACGTCAGTGAAGAGCAAATGCAAACTGTTGCAGCACTCTTAGACACAGACCACACGTGATTTAGGCCAAGAGATAGGATTATTGCATGCGACTGTGCTGCATGTTACAATAGAATCTCTGAGAATGAGGAAAATTGCATCGCGGTGGGTTCCCTACGATTTGCTGGAAGCGCAGCGATGGATATGATATGACGATGCCCAAATTTACTTGGAGCCTTATGATCGTGATGAAGATGCTTTCTTATTTCATATTGTTGCTCTTGACGAGACATGGACCAGATCGTACAAAGCTCAACTTAAGCGCCAATCGAGCGAGTGAAATCATTAGGGGTCACCACTAAAACAAAAGTCCGCTAAACTCCTAATGATGTGAAAGTAACTTCCATGTCGTTGGCAACAGGTTATTGACAATGCTGGTGATTACAATGAGCAGTTTCACGCATGTATCACTTTTGAATTTGTTTTAAAAAAATAATTGCCACTATTGAAGTTCCAAGCTATGTATAATAAAAGAAAATTACACATAAAATATTAATGTTTGGGAATTTAGTATTGAAAAAATACGGAGATAATGATAACAGTGTTATTGAAAGGTACCCCTTACTAGTAAACCAATACAATTTTTCAAGTAATAATAGGCATGCCTAGGAATATCTAGCAAAGAACTGCTACTAAGATATATGGCTGGGTTTCACATGAACATTTTTATGTATGCTGTAATCTAAATGTCAAATCTATATCATCTAACACACAATCTCCCCAAACATTGTAGTGCTCCACTCAATTCCGAACTGAACTCATGCTGGAATTTTACATCCACCATATTAAATACGAATGAATACAATTTGCCTTTATTATTATAAGAGAAAAAAATCTTTTAATGAGCACGAGAAAATTATATATAATGAACTATATTCCTAATTTTAATAGTGAGTCAAATATAAACCGGAATTTCGATTTTATGGCTTGTGAGTAGTACAGAGCGAGACAAGCAGTTGAGACTTTACGCGTGGTAGTTTCAGAAGTAGAGGAAAAACCGGTTCTCTTTGCACTGCTATTTCATTTGTTAGCAGCATCATGTCCGAGCAAGAGGCACACTCTTTGATGTTGCAACAAATTATCATTACGTTTTTGGCACGGGAGGGCATAAAATCATCCAAAATTGTGCAAAAATAAGAATACAGTTCGGGAATATGACGCTCTCTAAGACACAAATGTACGAGTGGCATAATATTTGCACATAAAAATGGAAAATGAGTCACAAGTATCGACTTCGGAAGAGCTTAACGGAAACAAACATTCGTACCGTTCGGGAGTTTATCCATTGTAACCGATATATGACGATGTCTGAAATTGCTTCTGAGTTTGGAATAAGTTATGAAAGTGTTAAACACATCATTTCATTACCATGATTACGTTAACGTTTCGCTTAGATGGGTTCTTCGAATTTTCACTGAAGATTAAAAGGTCACACGTGCGAAAGTGTGCCAGAGGATTTTAGCCAGTACCCGAACAAGAAGAAACATTTCCGCATCGAATCGTAACCTAAAATGAAACATGCGCACGTCACTACACCCCTCAGTCTAAGAAAGTAAACATGGAGTTGAGGAAAAGATGACAATCAGTTTCTGTCAAAGCAAAACTTGGCCTATCAGCTAAGAAGATCGACTTGATAGTTTTCTGGGATTATCAAGGCATGTATTTTGTTCATAATTTTTCTTCATGAACGTCAAATTGTCAAGCCGCTTATAATTGTCAGTTTTTGCTTGAGACAAAACGTGCTTATTGGAGGAAATGACGTCAAATATCGATTCCGTTCTTCTCCAAGATAACGCGGCTACTTTGGACGGCATTGAAACACTCTCTCTCTATAGTCCAGACTTATTGCCTTGAGTTTGTCATTTGTTTGAACCGTTAAAAGAAGTTTTGAGAGGTTGGCATTTAGACAATGACAGCGACGAAGGTGTAGAAGCATTCGTAGACAACTGCCTAGAATCCCAACCTCACGCTTTCTTCGATAGTGAGATTCAGAAAATTTCCACCCGCTGAAAAATGTGTGTTTGTAAATCGGGAAATTGTATAGAAAAATTATATGTATCCCCTTTTTTATTAAATTTTGTTTCAGTAAATTACATAAAATCTGGTTTATATTTTGTTCACTCTCGTACAATCGCATCAAGCGTTCCTTTGAACAAATTATAAACTAAGATGCTGATACCCTGCAGTGGAGTTCTTTCTATTTTAAGGGGACACATTAATTGGATTTACCTTACTATTACTGATGTTCCCCCACCCGAATATTCATTTTTCCTGGAATATTCATTGTTAAACGCACAATGTTACAGAGACTATGCTCTTTCTAACTGCTTGAAAGAGCATTCTAGGACAAAATAAAGTTCCTGTACAAATCTTGAATTACCAGGATTTTAAACAGTATCATTTTACTCCCTTAAAATTGTTTCAATTCGTCTTAATTTTCTAACTGTATGGAAGAGGAAAATTAGCCATTACACAGGCGGAGTCATAGGTATATAAATACGTTTGTAACTTTTATGGTGTGTACATTGCAAAGTACCTTTCTGTCTGCCCTCCAAGATCATATAATGAATTCAAGGTGCACATAGCTCGTAATGTTTGTGTTATAGCACGTACTCTAATATTCAAATTGAGAAAATCTCCACCAGGCAAAGGAATAGGTTCAAACTTATGTGGTTAATACCTTAATAACATGACATACAGATTAGCATGCGCGTTTTGTGCTTAACAATGCTTAATTAGCACAGAGCGTCCAAAAATGTATGCATTTTAGTATATGCATAATGCTTGTTTCTTTAATCTTCATGCGAATGAACATTATTCTGTTGCAGAGACAGTTCGTTCTTCGGACTTGGTATGGTCACAATAGCGCCTTCTGATGACTTCAAAAACACTCATCTCCGACTGTTGCAAAACTCGGCTGATTACTGAACGAAATTTTAACAATAAGTTTGGTCACGGACTACCCATGATCAAGACTTTTGCCTTACTAATTAAACTTCGCAATCTTTCATATTTTCTTCCCCATTGTTGTACCTGTCCCTAACACTTTCACTCCCCTTAATGTCTCACAGGCACATTTCCTTTCTATTGGTTAGTGTTCATACCTACATGTAAGTGATGCCATTTCCGCATTTTTTACCCAGTAACCCAGATATTATCGCTGCCCTAAAATGAGCGAGGGGGCCATAACCCAAACAGAACTAAATTTAACAAAGTATTTATTTTCTAATTCAAATACAATGATTTATGAAAGTTAGAAGAGGGAAAATACGTATTTCAACATCATCTCACTTTTGGACAATTGTGCAGAACTAACTTGGTGCCTAAGGTGCTCCTGGCGACCTGCCCTGGAAATCTGTACTCTAATGTCTAACACCTAACTCGTCACCATCGAGTAGCAGAGAGAAGGCGATCCGAGATCGGACATGTCTTGTCCTTAAATAAAGCATGCAATTCTTATAAGGGTCTGAGGATTACAACGTCATCCCTACCATATGTGGTGGGGTACACCCTAATTTTGAATTGACAGTAGCCAATGATGTTAAAGGACAGAGATTACGAGCACAGTCAGGAATTGTCATTACTTAGCTGTTCCTAACCGGAAGTATGAACCCGTGGTAAAGTTCCCAGGACGCTAAACCACTCCTTTAAATGATGCAATGCTAATTTAATAATATCCAAAGTTTTAAAGCAATATTAATTTACTGTACTCCATAAAGAAACATGATTATTAAATATTACCAATTATTTACACATCAAGCTGCAAATGCCACAATACTGTCCTGCGTCGAAGCCTGGGACTTGCGTAATTAGTAACCTTGGAGTACATTAACTAAAATAATTGGCAGTTTTAACGAAAACTATATGAATTGTAGTTAGTTGAGAGGTGATGTTAGGTTAATTAATATAAGGATATCGGATGTCGGATTTACCACTTCCGGTAAACGTTTGGAATTTACAGGCTCTTCCGAAGTGAAATCGGCAGGAGTAAACGATGGTTCCAGAACGTTATAAATTATGTAAAATGATATATCTTTACCCTTTACTGTTATTGGATGAAACTTATGTGTGCATAAATTAATTGACTCTTTTAATTTTGAAAACAGGACATTAACATCCACCATATATGGTTTAGGAATTATAATTCACGAACTCCTATAAGAATGCATGTTCTATTTAAGGATAGGTTTTCGCATTTATGTAGTTGTTTTTATTTAACTGAGGCTAGCAGACTGGCCTCTGAGCTATTACATGAAATTAGTTAAACTTTCACTAATTACTAAACAACTTAAGTTGTGTCATCTGCTTTCTTACTATGTTTCCCTCGTTAGCATTTGTATTTTCTTATATTTGACTGTGTATAATTCTCATTACTTTTGGTATATCCAGGAAATTTGCAAATGCGTGTTTACGTTATAATATTTATTATTGCAGGTTTTGGTGTAATTTTATTTTATAAATTGTCCATCCTTTTACAATTACAAGAACAAAATTGGTTATTCTGCAACATTTCTATATTTCATATTTAATTACCATTTCTTCTTAATAGTTTCAAGGGCGTATCTTTTCATGTGTTTATATACTTTCAATTCTAGGAGTTTTACCTTCCAGTACGTCTTTTAATTTTAGCATTCGTATTTATATGTCACCAAATTCCTTGGTAGTAAGGCATGATCAAAGCAGTGTGTACAATGGTCGCAATTTAACTGCCAGCAAACCAAGGTTAATTTGTAACAATGTACAAAACAACAAACATCTGACTAATACTAAAAAGCATTATTCTTGTCCTTGTAAAGATAGAACAAACATCATTCACATGTTGCATCTTTTAGTTGAAAAACATCCTACTACCGGATAAAAATGTGAACAGGCAGGTATAAAACAGAAATGTCAATTTAATCAATAATTCAATAAGCAAAATTTCTAATAATGCTTTCAGGGGAACTTGCATTAGTATCTCAGCAAAGAAAGAAGGAAATTACGGTATTTGGGGAAGTTGGAATGACTGTGTTGTTGGACCATTACTTACCATTTCACTGACAGAGGAATAAGTCTGGAAAGGCTGGGAGCTTATCGACCTCACGAATTGAATTCATGCAATGCGGTGCACGGTGCACCATTGACGCGAAACCCTTTCCATTAAGAATAGCGAACGCCAAGCAACTCAAGAACAATCATCCAGGCTGCGCTATTTAAATCTATTTAATTTTGCTCTCTACAGCTACTTTAAATCCTAGGTATGCCGAGAGCTATCATAAAAAGTCGATTTTGTCTCCAATTAATAAATAAACCTTGAGCTCTTAGGCAGCATAAAGGGCATATTTTGTTAACCCAAGGGTGTGTGTAAAATGTGTATTATATTATACATAATACACTGTTTGTATTATATTTATACTACATTGTATGTAAACCTAACTATACGTAGCAGGCATTATGCAAAACATATATGACTCAATTAAATACTAACTAATACACTTTCATCAAAGAACCGCTGCTGTTTTCCCTTGCTAGGATGTAAAATAGTATCTAGAATTAGCTGTATTTTATTGTTCTTTCTATGAAGAACAATATCTACTTATTTTAGTAAATCTTCTTCGTCAGGTGAATTACATTAAAACTCAAGTTGAAGCAAAAGCGGACATTTGTAGAAAGCTCCAGCAAATGGAATATCAAAATTGATTAGTTTTGGCACGTTTAAAAACTAAACTAAACATTTATGGTATTTTTTATGACAGTACTGTTTTTATGTGTTCTTCTAGACTGAGTGGCATAGGCTGTAGAGAAATGCGAATCTCACAGACAGATAGCTTTACACACACCTATGGTTGTGTGTTATGGATAGCACTGTAGCTCAATAAATGACCGGCGAAATTATTAATTAAACTAGAAACACATAAGAGTTTAAGCAATATGCACATGAACATAGGAGATGTACAAAATCATAACTTACACAATCATAATTATGTTCATGAAATATGACTCGTACAACCCTTAAATGAATATTCCGTAGTTTTATTAAAAAAGTATTTTCATTTATTAATAGTTTTTCTATTTGAACGTGCTTACATATATTCAAGAATTTAGGTTTAGTTAATAGCTTGTGTTTTTATTGATGTTTATACATTTTGGTGATAGTGTCTACGGCTGAAAATTTTATCTCTTAGAATTAAGAATAAAATAGAATCCTGTAAATATAAAGTTCGATATTACCAAGTTCTTTCTGTGCTAATTATAGCTTGATTTGGTTTATTTGGTTGATTTGGTTCATTTCCGAAGCTTTTTAATATCTCAGGTCATCAGCGCACCATTCAATTGAAGGTTTGAAATGTGGGATAAATTTTGCTCAGAGGCCTCTTGTTTCAGACTTGAGGTCTTTTACATGCCGTAAATCTATGACATGGGACCCACAGCTTTACTTCCCTTCCGAAGGAAGCCAAATTAGGATTTTTACCCCTAAAAAGCCATCGATCCTTGCCGGGATAGAACCCGTGATCTTGGGTTTAGGAGGCAAATATGGTTACCACTAGATCACCAGGACCGACGAAGGGATCAATAACTAGTATAGATATTAACGAATTTCTTACTCTACGATGTCATTGTAGCACTGTTCAGTGAAACGTTAGAAGAATTTCCTTTACTTCATTTAAAAAGGTTTACTAAAAATTACTAACAGTGTAATTTTTACTACTAAAAGTTCTAACAGTGTTAAAATGCTCAGAATACTATATATGTCATCTAGTTATTTGAATTTAGTGTATAGTTAGTATTTAATTTAGTCAATTTTCAGAGCTCTAAGCCAAGCTTCACGTGAAGTAATAATGAGCAATATTACAATAACTACATTTTTTAATGCTACTGTTCGCTCAAAAACCGAAGTTAGGATTTGGTTATTAACATTAAATATCGGGTCCCTTAACCGCTTAGTAATCGCTTTTATTATACTTACATGTAAAATGCGTTTAATAACTCACAGATATTAAAAATATATTGGATAATACATTCATGATTACATAATGCTAAACTACAGCATACAAAGGCTATTGGGACTGAAATTTGTTGAAAAATTAAGGTATCATTATTACGAAAGATGCTGATTTGATTCAATTGGAACAAAACTGGATATCGGGAATTTTATCAATGGCTTTTCTACATCCCAAAGCACGTAAATCGTATCGTTTTAGATTCTGTTGATCAAGTTAATCAATATAGTGTTTACGACTGTATGTATTATAGTGCTAACAAAGGAGAGGTAGCCATGTCCACTTTCTCGTCTTCACTTTTAAACTATAGAATCACAATTTCGCACAGTTTGATTATAACGACAACGTGCGCATAAAATTTAGGCGCGATTGCGCACCGGGCTTCACTAGAAAGTACACAACGTTTGCGCACAGCCTATTAGCGCTATCCAGAGGTTAAATGTATCGTCCTTTAAAAACCTTGTAATGTACCATTTTTATAAGGTTGAATTACATTTGGAGCCAAACGGTTACAAGTAGTAGTAGTTGTAGTAGTAGTAGTAGTAGTAGTAGTAGTAATAGTAGTAATAATAATAATAAATAATAATAATAATAATAATAATAATAATAATAATAATAATAATAATAATAATAATAATAATAATAATAATAATAATCTATCATAATAATAGCATAACAGTTTTTGTTTGTACTTTTCAAAAGTTCATTACCGTCCTTTTTGGTTTTGCGTTTACTAAATTTTCAATCATTTGAAACCACAAAACGCTTGCCTCTTTCAGTTAGGCTCCCATTTTACATTTCGAAATTTATTCCGCTTAATTATTTCAACAATGTGGACCCCAATTAAATCCTAGCTTCATAAAGCAGTAAATGTTCCGCAAATCACAGTGGTGTCACATTCCAGCCTGAGTGGTGCAGAGTCTTGCTCATCTATACAAGCCGGCCTATGAAGATGAGGCAGTCCCTACTAATAGCGAGCGATGTTGCCAAACTAATGATGATGATTGTTGTTTTAGGGGCGCACAACAGCTAAGGTCATTAGCGCCCAAACATACTAAAAACTGCGTCAGTACTAAAATATAAATAGTTAACAAAAATCAAGTCTGAGCAGCACGTTGTGCAACAAAATAAAAGCCCATAACAAATAACAAGTGGGTGTAATGGTCAACAAAGGACTGGTATTAAAATAGCCGCAATCGCGAAAACAACAGTCCTACAATGGTCTAAAAAGGGTCAATAAAACCCTATAACCATCAACACTAGAACATATAAAATTGATTGATTGTTGTTTAAAGGGCGCACAACAGCAAAGGTCATTAGCGCCCAAACATACTAAAAACTGCGTCAGAACTAAAATATAAATAGTTAACACAAATCAAATCTGAGCAGCACGTTGTGCAACAAAATAAAAGCCCATAACAAATAACAAGTGGGTGTAATGGTCAACAAAGGACTGGTATTAAAATAGCCGCAATCGCGAAAACAACAGTCCTATAATGGTCTAAAAAGGGTCAATAAAACCCTGTAACCACCAACACTAGAACATATAAAAACTGGTAGTAAAAAACATCAGCAAAAGCTGAAAATAAACCAGTATTGTAAAAGTCTAAACTGGTAACAATAAAACCCCAAAACAGTAACAAGGGTTATATATAACAACTCAATAAAAGACTGGTACTAAAACAATGCATCAAATGCTGAAACAACAACAGTCTTAAAAGCGTCTAAAAATGCCGTCATGGATAAAAAGAGAACACCTCACACCTTGCTCCAAAAACCACAAACACGGATAAAACGGAGCACTCGCTCAACAGCAACCACATCATCTGCAACTAATTCCTCAATAGAGGAGGGCAAACCTAGTCTATGTCTAAAAGCTGCCAGATGATGGAATTCAATTAAAATGTGACGCACTGTAAAGGGGTGGTCACAGTGGGGGCAAGCTGGAGCGGGTTGACCATTAAAAAGGTGAGAATGACTAAAACGGCAATGCCCAATTCTAAGACGAGCTAAAATTACTTCTTCGCGACGAACAGCGCGAGAAGAAGTCGACCAGTTAAAAGGGGCGCATTTACATTCACGGAGCTTATTATTTGGGAGTAATTCCTACTCCTCGCGCCAGCGCGAAAAAATGCCTCTACGTAATGAATGTATAAAATCCCCGAAATAAAAACGCTGCTCGTACTCAGCAGGGTCTAAAAGAGCGGATTTTGCTGCAACATCTGCGGCCTCATTACCTGCGACTCCGACGTGCCCAGGCACCCATAGCAGTGTTACCCTGACGCCAGCGTCGAAAAGGGTTAAAACTACATTCTGGACCATCTGTACAAGAGGGTGGTAATTGTACAGCTGTTTAAAACTTAAAATAGCACTCAAAGAGTCGGAACATATAACACTGTTCCCCAGCCCGTGATCAGAAATAAATAAAACCGCCCGATAGATAGCATAAAGCTCCGCCATAAAAATAGATGTTGCAACGTTAAGACCATACGTAAAACTAGCCCCATTAAAGACAAAAGCACATCCTACACCTGTGTCAGATTTTGAGCCGTCGGTATAGATAAAATTCCAGCCATTAAAAGCGGATGTGATCTCGCTAAAAGAACAACGAATAACATGTGCTGCGGTCGAAGATTTCGGACAGGACGTGAGCCCGAGATGAACGGGGGCCTCTGCTAAAATCCAGGGGGGAGAAGAAGTTTCCCCGGCTAAGAAAAAAGCAGGTAACTCCATGTCCAACGTCCGTAAAATCTCCCGAAAACGAAAGCCAGCGGGTTTAGGAGTAAAAGACCGAGCAGCGTAAAAACGATCAAAAGACATGTTAAAAAATGGCCCATTCGTGGGATGACGAGGTTGCGCAGCTAAGCGACAACCGTACGCAGTCAGTAAAACATCCCTACGATAAAACAACGGAGGTTCTCCAGACTCCGCACATAAACTCAACACAGGACTGGTGGGGAATGCCCCAATGGCAACACGGATACCCCGGTGATGAATCGGGTTAAGGCGACGAAGGATAGAAGGTCGCGCTGATCCGTAGACCACACAGCCGTAATCCAGTTTCGAACGGATGAGTGAGCGATAAAAGCGTAAAAGAACAGTCCGGTCAGCTCCCCAAGATGTGCCACTTAAAACACGTAAAATACAAAGAGAACGTTCACACTTGCCTCTGAGTTGCGCTATATGCGATGACCAGCATAATTTCCTATCGAACACCAAGCCAAGGAACCGAACCTCGTCTGCGAAGGAGAGTGCGTCTGGGCCAAGATGGAGCGAAGGTGGAAGATACTACTTGTGGCGCCAGAAGTTCATGCAGACGGTCTTCTCTGCGGAGAAACGGAATGCGTGAGAGACACTCACAGCGTGAAGGCGGTCGAGACAGCATTGGAGGCGGCGTTCCAGGAGACAGGTCCTCCGAGAGGAAAGATATATGGCAAAATCGTCTACAAATAACGACGATTGTATTCCTGGCGGTAAACACTGGGTGATAGAGTTAATAGCAATGGCAAACAGCGTGCAACTTAGTACCGAGCCCTGAGGTACGCCGTTCTCTTGAATAAAAATCGACGATAAAACTGATCCCACGCGAACACTAAAAACCCGGTCTTTCATAAATTCCTGAATAAAAACAGACATACGCCCACGTATGTTCCAATCGTAAAGCGTTCGGAGGATACCGCCTCTCCAGCAAGTATCGTACGCTTTCTCCAGGTCAAAAAATACGGCAACCGTTTGGCACTTGCGCACAAAACCGTCCATTATGTGAGTTGAAAGAGATACGAGATGGTCGACAGAGGAGCGGTGACGACGGAAACCGCACTGAGCGTTCGTCAACAGATTTCTCGACTCCAAAAACCACATAAGCCGTCCGTTAATCATGCGTTCCAAAACCTTGCAAACGCAGCTGGTGAGGGAAACCGGACGGTAGCTGGAAGGAAGATGTGGGTCCTTTCCAGGTTTAGGTATCGGAATGACGGTGGCCAATCGCCAAGCGTTGGGAAATGTGCCATGACACCAAATAAAATTAAAAGTTCGTAATAAAAAAGCTTTGCCTTCCGCTGATAAATGCTGCAACATAGCAACGTGAATGTCATCTGGCCCCGGTGCGCAGTGTCGAGAGGTGGAAAGGGCATGCTCCATTTCCCTGGCGGTAAAAGGAACGTTGTGGCTCTCCTGGTGGTCGGAGGCAAATGAGAAACCTTTCCTCTCAACCTGCTCCTTTAATGCGCGAAAAGTAGCCGGGTAATTGGCGGAACTAGAAACATCAGCGAAGGTTCGCCCTAAAACATTGGCGACGTCAGTCGGAGTGGTGAGCACTCGATTTAAAATCCTAAGACCGGGTATAGGAGTAAAACTTGGCTTGCCAGCAACGCGGCGTAGCCGTTCCCAAACTACGGACGAAGGCGTTGTGCGGTTAAAAGAAGAGGTAAAAGAAATCCAAGAAGCCCTTTTGCTATCCTTTATGACTCGGCGGCATTTGGCGCGAAGTTGTTTGTAGCAAATCATATTTGCTGATGTAGGGTGGCGACGAAAAGCTCGGAGAGCACCTCGGCGTGCACGCAATGCATCCCGGCATTCATCAGTCCACCAGGGAACCGGCAAGCGTCTGGGGTGACAAGACGACCGGGGAATAGCCTTATCTGCGGCCGTCATTATGACCGTACGGAGGTGCTCGATCGCGAAGTCGATAGATGGAAATTCACACCCTGAAAATTCGGCCAAAGATCGATAGAGAGGCCAATTCGCCTTATCAATGAGCCATTTTGGCGTACGCTGTGAATGTGCGTTCGGAGAGAGTACATGGATCTGACACGGAAAGTGGTCACTGGAATATAGATCAGAGATGACGTTCCAGGTGAAATGTACAGCAAGTGAGGCAGAACAAATGGATAAGTCCAAGTGCGAAAAGCTATGAGTGCTGTCAGAGAGAAAAGTTGGTTGACCAGTGTTGAGAACTATAAGATTGTGATTTAGCAAAAAGTCAGCTAAGAGGTTACCTCTTGCACACTCCGTGGTGGAACCCCATAGGGGGTGGTGTGCATTGAAATCCCCCAAAAGAAGAACAGGGGGTGGTAGCTGAGACAAAAGATCGTCCAGGTCAACTGTGGTGATGGTGCCGGATGGAGGTAAATAAACATTGCAGACTGAAAAACTAAGGCCAGAAAAGTGAACTGTAGCTGCAGCAGCTTGTAAAGGAGTCTGGAGCTGTAGTGAGGTGCTGTACACGTCGTTTCGAATTAAAAGTAAAACTCCGCCGTGAGCGGGAGTGCCATCTTCGGGAGGGAGATCAAATCTCACCGAAGAGTAACCGCGTAAATTAAAAGAATCACTTGGGCGGAGCTTGGTCTCTTGGAGACACACGAGCAAAGGGTCAGTAGAACGTAAAATTAATTCCAGGTCAGGTCTTCGACTACGGAGACCACGCACATTCCACGAAAGGATAGCCATTGTTAAAATTATATAAAAGAAGCTAAAAATTTACCACCTTACTTTTTGGACGGTGCGGGGCGAAACAAACGTCCTTTTTTCAGTCGCGTGGGACTCGGTGGTTTTGAAGGAGCAGGCACATCCTGCTCCATCACATCCTCAGAGGGAGGGCTCTCCCGCTGAGAAGCATCCACCGATTCCAACGCCTGGAATCGGTTGGATGTGGGTATAGGCGGCAACGGCGACCGCCTAGCGGGTTTGCTCCCATCATGGGAGCGTGACCTCCGAGGAGGAGAAGGGCTCTTTTTCTGCTCTACCTGAGTTGACGACTTCAAAAAATCCGTTCGTGTAAAACTCGTCCTGAACTTAATATCAGGGGCATTAAAAACAACCGCTTTGGGCTTCACGGTAGAGCGCTTTGGAGAACTAGGAGTAGTTTGGACCCGTGTAAAAACAAGATCGCAGGTCTGCGTACTGCTATCGCACTTCTTGGGCGCAAAAGAAGCTGCTGCGCTGTAGGTGCCGGTCTTAGGCACGACAGGTTGGCGAGACTGGAATCGCTTCCGGGCTTCAGTAAAGGAGAGTTTTTCCTTCACCCGGATCTCCTGGATACAGCGCTCCTCTCGAAAACGAGGGCAATCGCGGGACGAGGCTGGATGTTCACCGCGGCAGTTGACGCAGACAGGAGCGGATGGGCATGCTCCCTCGTGACTTGCTTGACCGCAGGTTGCACAGATGGATACGGCAGTTTTACATGATATGCGAGTGTGTCCAAAACGCTGACACTGGAAACATCGCAACGGGCTCGGGATATACGGGCGCACTTCTATCACCTCGTAGCCCGCCTTGATCCTCTGCGGCAAATCGACCCTGTCGAATGTGAGGAAAAGAGTCCGGGTCGGCTGTAATTCCCCCTCTTTCCTTGCCTGTACACGATAAACTGAGGTGACCCCTTGATCTTCCAGACAACTCTGGATTTCCGGGTCGGACATTCCGTCTAGAACATTCGTGGTAACAACTCATCGCGACGAATTCATGGTCTTATGTTTCTCGACACGGACGGGATATCCGTGGAGTAGCGTCGCCTTGAGCAACGAGTTGCTTTGAGACAGGCCAAGTGTCTCCACTAAAAGTGATCCGTTGCGTAGACGGGTACAGGACTTAACGGGCCCAGTTATGGCATCAATGCCCTTCTGAATCTTAAATGGATTTACGGTCGTAAACGACTGACTCTCTTCAGTACGACTAATAACTAAGTAACGAGGGAAAGACTTCTCGATTACTTCTTTTACGTCAACTCTTTTGCGTTTAAAATGTAAAGGATTATTTTCCAGTACCATAGCGATTTATTCCTCCACCATTGCAACCGTCTCCGATGGCGGGCTGCTTCCTGGGCGCCACCCCGGCTTAGGTTACTGGCTCTGGCCTGAATCAAGTAACCTCAGGGTCACACCTTCCTGTGGGCTGACGAAGGGACCCAATCGCCTGCAGGAAGACTACAGCTCATGCAATGGCCCTTCCCCGGGCCTGGCCTTTACCAGGGGATACGCTCCCGTCCTACATGATAACCCTGTGCTGGGAGTTACGCCGTTACCCAGTCACATTTTACCGCGTCAAACACGGGGGCACCCATCAGACAAAGAACAGGGAAGTAGGACAAATAAAACAATAAAAGAGGCGAAATAAAAAGGAGTCAAACGCGCTAAGCGCGGACCTGAGGGAGCAGCTCGGGTGCCTCGGGGTCGCTACGCCCCGTACCCAATAAATTGGGCCCCTGAGGGGTTGCCAAACTAAGAGGATATGTGCGGTCGGGAACCCATATCACAGCCTCAGTGACCAGTCCTTTAGCTTTTAAGTAGACGACGCTTGTTCTACACTCGGGACAAAATAACTATCTAAAACATTTGTACTATACTCATATTTAATCTGTGCCATTTTAAAAGAGCTTATATGTATGCCTAAGATTTATGGTAATAGTTTCCCAATGCTTATAGTATTTTGGTATATTCTTAATGCATTCCTTATACAGTAAATTTCTAGAGACAAATATCTTTCATTTGAAAAAAAAATAATAAAGACAGAAGAGCTGTAGGATTGTAGGCAGAATATACAAAAACGAATACACAAGTGAGTTATTATCCAAGATGATTATATTTTAATATACTCGTCTTATTTAATACAAGATTTTCTAGCTTCATATAAGATAAAATATACAGCTCTGGTATGTTAAAGCACAGGTTTGGATTGCAGCTCGCTAACGTCTCATCAGGAAGGATGCATTGTTATAAATCTGAAAATGGTATTTAGCACCTATTCCCCGAGGTATTAATATATAAACATTTTAGTTTATTTATTACATAACATTTAATTAAATATGTGCAATTTTATTATGCAAAACTTATGTGTGCTGAAACTTGTTATAATATTGCTATGCAAGAAAACTCGTGGAAGATGGCAAGATAAGAAAAATTGTGCACATTTTAAGAAATGGCCAGGGCAAAGGGAAAGGCATCACGTTTGCTGAGAGTGGAAGGTAAATAGAAAGTGAACCACGATTACGTGGTGACGCTGAGAATGCGCACCACATGACATAATGTAGCTAGAAGCGAATCACTAGGCACTGGGAATTTCAAACGTTTAACTTATCTCAAAAGCCACGTGTTGTCCTGCTTTGACCGGATTTATATATACGGTCGATTGGTCACACCCCGGAACTGTTTATTCTTATTCAGTGATTCAAGCACGTACAGAGTTCTCTTGTGAACGGCACTCTAACGTAGCACTTGCCAATCAGCTTCACAATTGTGGGGTATATTAGTGTCAGAAGTAAGTGAATCCGGAAGTAGGGGGATCGCCAATGTAACAATTCTTAATTTTGAGTACGGGAGCTAAAACAGATAGATATAATTTTCGGTCCAGTTTACTCCTTTTTATTCCCTTTCTGTCGTTATAGGTTCCAACTATGATTGTAAAGTGTTCGTTTAGTAGTATATAATAAAACAGCGATATGTTGAGCTACTCGTCTGTTGTATGAAAGCACTTCATTCCCCGAGAAAGACTCAGCATAAACGAAACAACATCCAGGTAAAATTGTGGCCATAGTTTCATTTATATCCCTGAGATCACATCTGCCCACGCGCAACAACACCATGATTGTACTATCAGTGTGGAGGCACGCCCCAAGCAACCTGTTAAAGGAAGCAGTGCTTTTATGCGATTCGACTAGCCACATAATATTAAGAAAAATGTGGTAATTATAGCATTATTTACTCATCAAAATTAATAATTGAGTTGATGATTATAACATGCGTTAAACTTATAATATTTTTGCATGTGCTTCTTGAATCACTTGCCAACGTTTCTTGCGAAGTTGAGGCTATGTTTTTTTGGACACAATCTTTTAGTTCTTCCAGGTTTGTGGTTAGTTTTACACTCCTACTTTTTAAAGATTTCTGTAAATAGAACTGTAATGGGAACAACTCGTCCGAAAACTGGAGATTAAGATCAATTTGTATCGCCATGCACGCACTTTTTTTTTTTTGAATGATTTATTTATGGACGCTCTTTAACAGCTCAGGTCATCAGCGTCCCATTCAACTCAGGGCGTGAAACGGCCGACAAATTTTGCTCAGAGGCCTCTCTTTCAGGCTTGAGGTTCTTTTTCGTGCCGTAAATGTACGACACGGGACCCACGGCTTTACTTCCCTTCCGAAGGAAGCCATACTTAGGATTTTTACGCCCCGAAAAAATCCATTGGTCCTGGCCGGGTTCGAACCCGCGTTTTGGGTTTAGGATGCACGCACTTGAATACCAGAAAGTCGCGATAGACTTAACGTTCCAGGTATTTTGTTCAAGGTGTCGAGGACCTTCAAACGAAAAACAGTGCCAACATTAGACGCTTGCGCGAACACTATTAGCGCGAGTAGCCTTGAAACGTCTATCGGTGAACAGGTGGTCGGTACTGCGCACTGGCCCATTATATGAGAACGACACTACAACTTCATCCGCGAAGATTACTCTCCGCCAGTCGATGTGCCTGGCCTCGACGCATAGCAAGACGGTCCACGATGTGTTCAATATACAGGATCTCCATATGCGCAGCTAAGTGTTTGCCTAATCCAAACTCTCTGCAGCAATTCTTGCGGTCTGTAAAGAACCGAGAAAGTGACAAGCCGCCTTTAATTGGGCAGTGGTTGAAAATGGACTTTTTTTACCTCTGCCCGAATACGTCCATCATCCTCCCAAGTAGAACGTCTTTTACGACCTTTGCTACGTCGCTTTTCTGGCAATCGGTCTTTCCTGTATTACTGAGCCCAAGGCCTCCCTGTCCATTCTGGTACGCCATGTTTACAAGCAGCCTCAAACTGCGAAAAACCCGCGATAAGTCTGTCTACCAAGACAGTCATGTCGAAATTAAAAGAAAATATGTCAACGGCAAGATATGACGTTACAGTCAGCATTATCTTTGGACGAGGTCACGCTTCCTCTCACGAAAAGCAGCGGAGAGTAGCGCAATAAACTGAGGGAACCAATGCATCTATGCGGAGAAGACTTCAACAGATATACAGGCTAGAAACCGGTGGACCCAGCGGTTTGCTGAGGCTCGCTACGACCTACGGCCTCCTGTTGGTAAATATAAATTGATAGCAGATTGTGTGGTAGTATGTTAGTGGGTACATGATTGTGATGCTGGCAAATATCCTTTAACTCCAGCAGGGAAAAAAATCGTAAACGTAAATTGATAGCGGATTGTGTGGTACTATGTTAGTGGGTACATGATTGTAATGCTGGCAAATATCCTTTAACTCCAGCAGGGAAAAAAAATCGTAAACATAAATTGATAGCGGATTGTGTGGTACTATGTTAGTGGGTACATGATTGTGATGCTGGCAAATATCCTTTAACTCCAGCAGAAAGAAAAAAGGTTTAGCACCGAGGAAGCTAACCCACCACTTTCTCCTTAGTAGCACGACGTTCCAAATGCCTAAGCTACCACATCGTTGTCTTCTAGTGGTTGATTATTCACCTATATCTGTTGTAGTCATACTACCTTCCTTATTGGGGAGGAAGGGATATGCCGGGCGGCCAGAAACCAGAAAGGGTGAAGCACGCACGCGGCGCAGTTCCTAATGTTTTCATGGATGTTAAGTTCCAGGCGCCCACTTTGAGGAAATTATGTATCTCCTGTGCCTCTTTAAAACAATGTCTTACAATTTTTATTTTGTATCACCGAATTATAACATTCCACATGCAAAAATATTTTCCACAAAAATTCTTCTTACTCATATCCGATATTATTAACTTATATTTTCAGAGAAATCTCTCACTATCTGTATTAGAAGAAGGCAACTACAATTGCTTGTGCTATGGACATGCCCATGACGAATACACATTCTTCAAGTGTGTTTTCTTCCGTGCTTGAAGATTAGATTCTATAGAAGGCTATAACATAGGAGTAGAACATTGTTTAATCATTTTTTGTTCGTATGCATCGTACTTTGTATAAGTTTCTAACACGATTTTTTTCACTCGGCATTTAAGTTGCAGGAGTTTATACAACATGGAATTATCTTCACTGACATAATGTTCTTTATATTCACTAGCGCGAGAAACAACGTTAATTTTTATTTTGCATCTTGGTGGCTGACCGATAACTAGAAAAATCGCTTCAACAAAAAGTATTTTGAGATAATGAGAACTGCGGTCAAGAGACATTTTAATGACAATAGTGCTAAGTGCATGAAAAATACTTTACACATTATTTGTGAAGTGATTTATGTGATGATCGCGGTTAACGTTGGTGATGGTTATAATTTTCCTGTAATATGGCATTGCACAAGAATTGTTGGGCAGTACCAATTGCCTGATTACCACTCATAAGATGGGGATGTGATTAATCAGACGAAACGAGAGAAGGGATTGCAAATCTGTATCGAAAGACATTTTCACATAGTTGAAAATTGCAATTATGTGTCTTTCAATTTCATGCTTATAAAAAAAAAGAAAAATAAAGAAAGAAAGAAAAAATGAAAGAAAGAAAGAAAAAAAGAAAGAAAGAAAAAAAACAGAAAAGTCATTTCAGCTTAAAATTGAAATGTGAAGAAAAACATTTTTTTCGAACCAGACGTATAGCTGTGGGTTCTAAAGAAGCGTCCCACAGTATAGTTAAACATCTCTGGTCAGTAGATAGAGCAATATATAAATTTATTAAATGTCATTAATACAACTTCTTCCTTCTTCTTCTTCTTCTTCTTCTTCTTCTTCTTCTTCTTATTATTGTTATTATTGTTATTATTATTATTATTGTTGTTGTTGTTGTTGCAATTTTACAGCATTAATTAATATCAAACGTTTACGCTGCCGTTATGTGCAAGCGGACTAGTGAGGTCCTCAAGGTGTTTAGATTCGCAAATTAAGTCAGTCTATAGGAATAAGCGAATGTAGAATTACAATAGTTGTTCGTGTAGCAAAACAGCGCACCAAAGAAGAAATAACAACATTTTTAAAGAATTTGTAGAACTGTATAATAAGAGCTGTGAATTCGTCTCCGTGGTACCAGATTGAACTCATTTGGCCCTTCTATGTGTAGACAGATGACCCAAAGATTAATAAAGGAACCCAAGAACAGTGAAGAGGTGGAATTAGACAAAAATGTTCTAAGGATGAGGGACGGGAATATTTTGCTTCTAGCGAATGACATTGGGGTAGACAAAACCATAATTCTGTCCGGAGAAAAATGAAAACAAAGTCTAAAAAACCATCACCATATGTTCATGGGTGGCACATTTAAAGCTGCAGCTGAAAGTTTCGCCATATCTATGCAATTCATGCTGACTTTGGATAGCTTCGAGGAAGCAGCCGTTGTTGCTGTTGCATTCCTATCAGACAAGAGGAAGGAGAAGTACAGCTGCTTCTTTAAAATCATCACAAAGGCCCTACCAGTGTGATATCCACTGACTGAATATAAATTTCGAGTCAGAAGCTATTTCTGCTCTTTCCGTAAGTGTAAACCAGCGGTTGCCTTCATCATATGCAAAAGTTCCTATGCAGGCAGGTTCAAGAATAAATTATTTGTCAAACTAGTTTTTAGGTAGGATTTTCTGAACACTCGAATGTGTGTAGCATTGCTTTCCTAAGATCAGATGCTGTTGAGGAAGGAGGATGATCCACGAAAATGGTCCGAACAAGAAGTGCAGAACGTTTAAGTTTGTGTGTTGATCAATAGACGAACAATCCGTGTAAGTTTGAAACTGTTACAAGCCCCCTCGTATTAACAATGTTGTTGAAGGATGGAATTGCAGGAAAATATTTCTTCTGGAAGACCGAAACCATGTGTTAGAAACATTTTATTTTAAAATATTCTTCTTTTTCATATTTACCCTCAACTGTTTGTTGTAGGACTTCTCTTGAGACTTACATACCAATACCAGGACCAGTCGTCTGTCAGGGAGTGAATAGCTCTGAACGCACAGAGTACACATGCAAACTAAGGGGCTCTCTGAATGGATGGCCAGCCTATGTCAGGCCGCCTTGATGACCTCACAAACACAGAAGACACACACAGGTAAATGTTATGAATATGAATGGTAAAATGAAAGGTGAATCCGTTGCAGAGACACACTGATCCGATATTTATTATTTCTTTAAACTTGACTGAGGAAATTCACAAAAATCTCACTCAGGTTAGTCGGCCTCAGGATTTAAGCATAGAACCTCCCCAATACCAGTACCAAGTGTTATCGATTAAGCCCGTTGACTCGGTATTTTTAAATAATAAACTAAAAACTACAATTTCCTTTTTTCTTCGACAAGAGTTTAACATGAAATTACAAAAATTCAGAAATAAATATGTCATAGTAATCAGCAGGATTGAGAAACTAATGGGAAAGTACCCGGGGACAGGGGACGTTGTCATTTTCAAGGCCATTTACTACAATCAAAAGTTTGAATGAGGCAAATACTTGAATGTTTATAGATACAAACAGATCGAGAATTCATTTTTTGTACTTGCAACTGTAAAATTGCAACAAATGCCTAAACTAGAAAATATTTTGATGAATTACAATTCAAAAGGATGCAGATTAATGTGACAAAACGCAAAATTCTAATTTTTAAACCCGTTAAAATAATCAAGCCATAGTAAAAGCTGTTATTTCTTTGAGAGTCCAAAGCCATAATAGGTGTGATGCATATCAGGGAGTTCCTGGGGTTTAACAAAGTTGACATTAGAAGCGACTTTTCACCGAGGGGCGTGCGGCGTGGCGTTGGAAAAGGCCAAGCTGCTCAATGCTCTGTAAAGTGTCCTTTGCTTCCAGAACGCCGCATGCATTCATCCTGGAGCTCGAGTCGATTCAGCCATTGTTGAATCATTGCTACTGCTGCTACTGTCACAATTGACAGTAAATGCTTCTTGGATAAATTTTGGAGCGATTGGATGATATAATTCGTTTCAGTGTACTGCACAAACACTCAAATAGTCATTATTGAATAAAAGATCTCTTTCACCCGTTTAGAAGCCGAAACGCACTGTCTTTTGCGCCAAAACGTTCACGCTTTGCCAGGGAGTTAGTGGAAGTGCGCCTGCTCTAATTAATGTTATCCCAAAATTACATGCAGTACTACATATTCGGTGTCCGACCGTGATTGTCACGTGTTTGATTCCATGAAAGGCGTGGAAACGCGATTACCTGCTCAACCTGAACACAATGGTCATTGACCGCAATCATCATCTTGAGGATTTTGTATTCTGAATTTTTTTTTCTGCCGCTTTGACACCTACGTGACGTGATAGGTTTCAAATGATATGGGAAATCCCAATGTTCCACCGAACCAGCGCTTCTAGCCTCACGGACATGGAAAAAAAAGTTTCCCTGCATTCCTAAGATATAAGAATGAGATCAACGAGCAGGCATGTATACAGGGGGAGTCAAAAGGACTATAGACCCTTCTAGCATTGTTTCGTTGGTTTTATGTATAAAGGAACAAGTTATACTTACGTCGTTGTACGCTCTTCCTACGCAGCACAATTACTACTTATGTTGTTATTCCACGTAGAACATGCAATCTCTCTCAGCTTTAAACAAGTAAGGGGTGGGATTCCGTAGGGGCGTTGGCACTTGAATGGGACTAGCTCAGGTTTGAAAGCCTATAAAAGATAACTGTATTATCATACCTGTGATAGAGCGTACTCAGCAGTCAGTGCTTTCAGTTCTCGATTGAATTGTGAAGTAATCAGTTGACATGGGCAAAGTGTAGCATATTCGATAAACGGTGATAAAATGTACAAACGTAAATTTCAAATAAACACCAAGCATGGATATGGTTTCACGGAATATCTCCGAGGTTTTAAAGGATCATCCACCAAGCTTTCGGCCATCTCGACTCCGTGGCCTTCCTCAGTATGGCCAAAAGCTTTGTGGACAATTCGGGAAACTCCCGACTGATATTCCACGAAACATTATTGAGAGAATTTCAAATGTTTAATAAAACGTCATGTAGTTGTCAAAGTAGAGTGGCGAATATAAAATAATCAAATAATAATATATCAGATGAAGAAGAGAATGAATGATTAGTGTTTAACGCCCGTTTTTGCTACAGAGGCACCACAGGCGATGGACACTGGTGATACATGAAATGAAATGATAAATTGGGAAAGGATTTATTTTTAAGGAAGGAAACGTTCCAGGCCTAAGTTAGGGTACCTCCCCGGCATTTGTCATTTATGAGGACTGAGAAAAACCTGGAAAAAACCTCAGTCAGGGAGGACGGTCCTGGCGGGATTCGAATCCCAGACCTCCCGCTCATGAGTCCGCGATTTCACGACCTCGGCCACCCGTGGCGGTTTGATGAAGAAAAGAGAAATGATAATGTAACAATAAGGTTGGTTACGTCCATCGAAAGCGGTAACATAATTTGCTAGATATTGGTTTTTTATTGAAAAAGAAAATTGTAGTGACAGGACAAAATTGCAAACTTTAACATATCTGTGGATTCCGGGAAAAAAAATGCGTATTTGCAAATACAATAGAATCGGGCAATCAAGACAATTATTTCAACATGTGCGGTTAAGTAAATTCACATGACTGTCTTACTGCAAGAGGGATGAAGATATTGACTGTCGAGTGTGCGTTTTGTTCCTACCTAGCACGTTTCGGTGTTCAAGAGTGAATTTTGAAAGAGCAGCCTCTCGCGTTATATATGCACTATGCCGAATCTCACTTTCAAAAGCATACTCTTTCCCTGTGTTACGCCGATTCTAGATACAATAGGCGAAATAGCCAAATGTGTTAGGAAATTTCCAAGTCTGTCTACATTGATGAAGAAACTAAATTTCCGATAATGTGTAAAACTGGCTGGATTGAGCTACAAGATGCAGTGCCTGAGTTCTTTGACCTCTTCTGGGGATTTGTATCATTCCTGGAACAGGTTGAATCATAAGGTACAAAAGCACATTTGATACTAAAATTTGAATGCATCATTTCATTAATTAATTTGGCGAATAACGGTGGGTGGTTTCCAAAAGTTACAGAGCCCAATCTCAGCCTTAGTCAGTGCTACCAAATATGTCATTAAAACTCTACAGGCCAGTCATGAAAACTCTCTTTCTGAGAAGACTGCTATGTTGGTTTCGTTTGCAGTAGTAGAAGTAAAGGCACCTCGACTTGCAGCCAAGTAAAGTTCCTTCTAATTGTCTTAAAGACTATTACCACATCAATGTGCACCTTCCTTTTCTTGGCCACTTTCTCGGTGACCTGTCAGAATGTTCATGTAATGAAATTGCGGTGCTTGATTCCTAACTTTTTACGTCATTCAGATAACAGTATAAAATACACACAGTCTGCAGTCATTAACGAACCAGACATACCAGGATCTTTTTCAGAGCTTAGAGAAAAAATACATTTCTGAAGCTCAAACAAGAAAAACAAACATTGCTATATAAGCTTACTGCGCACAATATCCCAATATAAAACAGTTATTTATTTGTCATATCAGTGACAACTTGTACCGTGAAACTCTTAACTCTAAGATATATGAAGACCTTAGCCAGATCAACCGTCAACCAGGACACATTGAACGGTTTGGTATTGCTCAACATTCATCGCAATATTCACATGAGTCTGGAGAAAAACAGACATTTTCTCAAGAAAACATTGCAGGCAACTTCAGCTACATTAAACTGCAAGTAAACGTCTACTTATTTTCCATTTCTGTTCCCATATCCTTAAGAAGCAGGACCTATCGGTGGCATTACTTTCGTGATTTGTTTACTAAAAATTATAACGACCTAAATGTGACGTATGGTATTTTTCTGTATCTATATTATGTTTATAATGGTTATAATATATATTATCATTACAATTATTTATCTTAACTATTAATAATTATGTGATAATTGTTATATTAGTAATCATTTATAACAATTATAGTTTTCAATAACTTATAAGTATTATATTATTACTATCTGATCCCTAGTTTAAATTATAATTTCGCTACATAAGCTCCGTATTACAACTTTCAAGGTTCAAGCCTGTATCGGTAGATAAGGACAGTAGAAAAATTGCCAGGTGTAATCGTGCACCAGAGTTTTCCAACGTAATAAATGAATGTGAATATTAATAAAATCATAAAATAGTCGCAAATATTCAAATCTTTGCATCTTCAATGCATATATCGCAAAATTTCGCACAAAGCTACTACCGTTCAACAATTACAAATTTCATAATAACTATATTTATTTCTTACCACAACTCTCAAAGACATTTATTGCCAATATTCATCAAAAAGTAAATGAATAAAATTGGCGATAATTTATTCACGTTTCGTCTAAAACACTGGTATAATAAATAGGTACTTATTAAGCAGCATTTTCAACGTTATTGTTTTGGTAACATTTGGCAAAGATATGCAAAGGTATGTACGTAGCAGAATATGTTATGCGTGACTTATTAGAGTAATAGCTCATTCAGTGTTTGCAGACATTAAGATCAAGTTCATCAGCAATTTTGCTCATTTCATTTCCATGTTTACTTTACTGGATCTATGTTGCATAAGTAATTTTATGTCAGTTCAATAAAGATTTCAGTAAACGTATTTGTATCACACAAAAATCTGTAGATTTCTTGCTTTAAATATACAGGCTATGAATTGTTATGCTAATCATTAATATCAAGCGCAACTATTATTGCAAAACTGCACATGTTCAAATATTTCATTGTTGACTATAATATATATGCTACTGTAGCTGAAACAGGTACAACGAAGGTTCCCAAATAATTTGTTGGTGACCCATAGAGTAATAAGCTTTCCACCACTCACACACAAAAACAAAGTAAAAAGAACAGAAAAAATAAAAAAGGTATGTTTGTCATGCGTCCTTTATATCTTTCCTGTATAATACTCCAAGTTGAACTATAAAGCACTACCCAAAGTGATGCAGAAATGACCAAAATTTATTTTTAATACGGTTTATTTATTGTCTCTTTGACTGCATTGGTCTTATTGCGATATCTGTAGATTGTGAACGTGAATATTGTAGGTCTGTAGTCTGTAGGGATTAGTGAAATGAATTTACGATGACGAAAAAGAGCCTCGGACTTCTCTTAAAGTCACCTGACATACTCCTTCTCAGAGTAAGGAAATAACTTCCAAAAACCTTAAACAGTCCGAGAATATAACCCAGGACCTCCGGATCCGTAGTCGCAAACCCTACCATTAGATCACGTAGGTAGTCTGGCAAAAAATGTTCTAGTGTTTTTCATTAATTTTGATTACATCCTCACACTTAAAAGCCAAACTGACCCAGAAGTCTTGCGTAATGTCCTTGCATGCCATATACATTATTAAAAAGTCTGTTATTTAATAACTATCGTGTATTCCTTAAATCAGTGGAGTGTCTCACAGTGCATTCATTTAAATCGGACTGTATAGCAGCAAAAGTGAGAAATATCCTCATCGTGTTATGTTCGGGGGGGGGGGGACAAAGAACGAAAAAAGAAGCACTTCTGTTTAAATCTTCCATCTTGCTCTTTATACCTATTGATAAGATCGCCTAAAAACCGGTTTATCCATTGCGTTACTGAGCGACACTAGTATGCCATGGAAATTGAATAAGTGGCGTGCAATCCATCAATGAATTTTCGCCTTTGCACGGAATTTTCAATCCGTAAATCACAACTTTCCTACCTCGAAATATTCACTTTGATTTCCTTTACAAACCTACGATCAAGTGTATCATTATGTATCATGATATGCAGATACACACTTAAGGTATGGAAGCCTGTAATAGGACTCTTACACATTCTGAAAAATTACGTTTTTTATGCTGTAGTTTAGGGAGAGATCCCATAGAGTGATGGCCAAAAGACTTATGCTAACGGCATATAGCAAATAGCTGAAGAACAGCAACGCCACCGCAATGAAGCTGAAACGAAATGGACCTCCCCTTCCATGTGGTTAATTGGTGTCTGGATGATGGATGATTGTGAAATAATAACGCATACCCGAGAGCTGTGTCATTTATGGATTACGCTGCAGGGCTACAGATAACCACAGCTATAGACCTAAACATTATCAGCGTTACTACATGCCCAGACTATCAGTGTCCACTTTTTAAATAAGTTCGGTGATACCTGGCGTTTTCTCTTAACTCCCTCTCAGCGACTTTATCCCCCAGACTCAGACGAAACAGCTGTAGCCTATTGTGACCGGCCATTACAGTAAGGACTCACTGAGAAACCTGAAGGCCAGTCCGATGGTAGATCAATTTGAGTTCCTGCTACTTCTCAAAAACACGAGTTAGGCGAAGCTGCACTAGTAGGATCCTCAAAAGATGTTTAAAAGCGTGATATCACGTCACTTTCGTACACTAAAATCTTACGTTCTGCCACCAGGTATAATATAAGATTATTGTGATTCTTGCTTATCTGGCTTCTCAATTCCCATGGATCTCGCGAGTCCTGACGATAAACCTTGACTTCTTCCTCTTACATGAATCAAGGTTTACTTTGTGCTTAAGAAAGCCATAGACAGAAGAGTTTCTTTTAACTCAGTCTCTAATAAACAGTGAAAATAACAAACAAAAATTATTTTTGTTTACATGAACTATTTGTTTGGTTTGTAATAGTGGTGAATTCCGTGCATAACCAAATGCAAGACCATTTTCACTCACTTTCTTTGCAGCTGATATTTGTGTCATTTATATATATATATTTGAAATTTTCTTTCATATACAGAATATAATACGTTATAGGGAACCGGAGGTTAACTTTTGCTATTATAGTTCATTCAGGACAGTTATCACAGATATGACTTTTAACTATGTTTAAAATATTTGTGAGATGTTATGTACCTCATTTTGTTTATCTCCTTAAACTAGTGAAAAGTAAAACAATTTATTCCTCACATGGGTCCATATGGGCACCGAGAGTAACGACGCCAGTGTCTGGGGGTATTCCGGCACCCCCAGTCCCAGAGATACAATTACGAGACCTGGCCCACTAGATTGGAGTTTGATCATAGGGCTAACAACCATATATCGTAAAAAGAAATAAAAAAACACTGTTTCGAAACCTCAGGAAGAGCCTCGAAAGATAGCTAAAAGAATACGACCACAGCAAAGACAAAGAGACTGGAATGTTAGAAATTTATGCAGACCGGAGGCACTGAAATATCTTGCTGCACAGTTATAAAGGACAGCAAACAATATATGGCAAAAGAAGAGTTGGAAAGTACGGAAATATATGGGAAGATGCTGTGAAGTGAAAACCGAGGCCAAGACTTCTGGTTAGAAGCGCAACACCCGATATGGGCTGCACAGTCCTGACGATGATGATGAAAATATTCCCTTAAATATTAAGCTAGAGTTGATCCCTTAACGGGACCAGCGGTATAGTATCCGCTGCGAATGTTCTTCAGCCAGCCGCCACAGGTTTTGGGGTTATAGTTCGTGGTGAGTTATTTTGGTGTTCTCTCATGTCAGACAATGATGCACTTCCCAGCTTTTCTTTTAAAATAAGTGAATGCGTTTCACTAAAATCAGATACTAAGCTATTACAAATTTAAATACACGTATGTCATTCCCACCAGTTTGACTGTAAATGACCAAGTAATGTCTCTTTTACCAGGAATTATGTTTGCTGTATGTACGGTATCACTTATGTCTTATAAGGGGGTATCACACAGGGCAACATTCTGTTATGAACCACTTGCGTAGAATTAGCTAACAAACTTTCTTCCTTCTTCACTGAGCTCTTTTTCACTGTTCATTTGTAAACACTTTTTCAGTTGAAACAACATTTTTGCCAGAAATAGATGCATAGCCCTCGCCAGAGTTCCTTTAATCTTCATTCTAGCGCAGCCACCTCTGATTATGCCTTCTGTTTCTTAGTGATATCACTAAATTGATTGATTGATTTATTTATGGACGCTCTTTAACAGCTCAGGTCATCAGCATCCCATTCAACTCAGGGCGTGAAACGGCCGACATATTTTGCTCAGAGGCCTCTCTTTCAGGCTTGAGGTTCTTTTTCGTGCCGTAAAGTACGACATGGGACCCACGGCATTACTTTCCTTCCGAAGGGAGCCATACTTACGATTTTTACGCCGGAAAAAATCCATCGGTCCTGGCCGGGTTCGAACCCGCGATCTTGGGTGTAGGAGGAGGAGGCAAATATGGTAACCACTGCAAATATGGTGACCACTGCAGAAGTAAATATTGTTCGTTTTTCCCACAACTAGTCTGCATATATGAACGAATTTATGGTGACACAAGTTTACAAGTGACGCAAATTGAAAAATATTCTACCGGGCACGCTAGATCTTGGTGTCTGATATAGTCTTCTAAAGAACACTTATCTCCTTGGAAAATCAATAAACAAATAAAATATTAAGATTTAATCGTGAAGGAACTTTAATAGTCTTGAGTACCCATTTCCAGTGACTTGTACTGGATGGTGATTTTAACTCCACTTCTCATTTGAATAACCATCAAGGACATTGGTATCGCTCTCTCGCCTTACTTTGGCCAACATTCAGGAACTTCCAATAACACCTTTGATCACGATTGCTTGCTACTTTCCTTTACTGCATTCCAGTCTACAGTTGTGGCTAATGGAAAATCAACATATAGGCTATCAATTTCCATGATATTGAGCAACTGTTGCTCGGCACTCATTTGGTTATTTAGACACATGAAACCGGAAAATAACTTTATCCATACACTGGAAGTTGGAACCGTACTAGGCCGACGAACATTTAGTTTATATTATGCAGTTCTTCATGATCTGAATTAACAGTAGATTGGCAGTGTTAATGTATATCAGCAGATACGGATATCACTACACCTTATAAGCAATTCATGTAAAGATCACGTATGGCATTCTGATGAAAGCAGGAACAGGTAAAGTCGTAGTTAAGAAGAAAATGAAAGCAAACTTATATATCAATTGCAAAGGAAAAATGATGATATAGTGAAATCTGCTCATTTCAGCATATAAGAACGAGCTTGCAACAATTGATTACAAATTTTCCGCATTTCCATCCTCAGCTTCAACTTTTGCACAGTTTTTGCAATGAGAACAGCAAAGTCAGAAATAAATGCTCACAGACAAGGGAATATAGAGCTAAATACAACTTAGATTGCTTCAACATCAGCTCCAGCTCTAGTTCTAAGCCGCTAAGTTGCACATTCTGCAGACGATTTCGGAAGCTATTGTCCAACCCATTCTATCAACAGTTGACACTATGTACGTATGTGCTCGTGTTAGTAAAGCAATGAACTAGATCGTTTGATAAGATGAAAGACAGCGTCGTTGGAACACAAAGTCACAGGCGGTAAACTTAAGAACTATGAGCTGTTACATCAGCCCATTCCACTTCCACCCTATTTCCCATTGTAACCAGAGAAAAACAAGAGCGCCTTCTTGTAATCTGACTGTTCTGTTGTTGGTTGTTGTTACATGACATTCCACACGAAAACAGAATAAATAGCTTGCGCATCATACAGTGCAAGAATACTTGCAGAAATAGTTGTAACAAGGGATGATTATTGTTAAAGGGCGCAAAACTAATTAGATTATTAACGCCCAGTAACAAGGGAATAAAACTTTTCTGGAACCATGTTCATATTACATATTTTCATCCTTTACATAATAGGAATATGCCCCTAAATTCTAACTTACAATGTTGTAACATTCTGTATAGGGAATGCGTTTTACTTGCAGTCATAAAATATTTATTTTCAAACAGTGCTACTTTTGTTGGAACCAGATAGAGATAAGAGGTAGCTGCTGCACCATAGCAAAGATTTTATGAATATATTTTAGGACAATATAATGCAGAGAATTATACCAGGAACTGTTATGAATCCTCTCATAGTAGGAATGCTTTTTTTTTTTTTTTTTTTTTTTTTTTTTTAAGCAAGAGTGAGCACATTAAATTTCTCTTAAACGTAGATGAGATGCTGACCACTGTGCAGGGTGTATATTTTGATTTGTGGTCTGGCTATGCGATGGAGATACACTTTCCATAAATACACAATTTCCTTAATCTGCTGAGAGCATTGTATTATTGGCAGAATCTACTGACCGCCGCGGGTGGCCCAGTTCGTTAAGACACGGACTCGTGAGCGGGAGATTTAGGATTCGAATTCTGCCAGAACCGTCCTCCCTGACAGAGGTTTTTTCCAGGTTTTCCTCAGTCCTCATAACTAGCAAATGCAGGGGAGGTACCCTAAACTTAGGCCTGGAATGTTTCCTTCCTTAAAAAAAAAATCCTTTCCCAATATATCATTTCATCTCATGTATTCTCAGTGTTCATCGCCTGTGATGCCTCAGTGGTAAAAACGGGCGTTAAACACTATTCAAAAAAACAATCTACTGAGCGAGGTGACTCATGAGCTAACTGATGGAATTCACATTCGGAGGTTCCGGGTTCAAAGTCAAGAGTGACCATCTTGACCTTGGAAAATTATTTATATTTATAAAGGACCTTTACGATTCACCTCTTATGAACAAACCTTTACGAAAAATTGAACGTTTACAGGCAGGTATTTATTTATTATTGTATACCTTAATGGCTTCCTTACCTTTATTATTAGGTATTTATTTTTCGTGGTTTCCCAGGGCTGGTGTAGGCAAATAGTGGGACTGATCTTTCCTTATCACAAATTTACCGCTCGCCTATTTCGCTACGTTCCGTTGGTTCTGTAAAGGGGCGAAGGCAATGGTGTGTGCTGGTGGGGGTGAAGGGTTTCTGCTATGTGTCTTGTATGGAAGTGGTGATTCTGAGCGGTAGAGTTCCTTGGAGAAGGGGCTCCGCCACTTTGGAGCGTTCATTCTGCTAATTAATCGTTTTATTTACGAACATTTCAGTTCATCAGCGTCCCATTCAATTCAGAGCGTCAAACGGCCGACAAATTTTGCTCAGAACTCTCTTCTTTTAGGCTTGAGGTTCTTTTACCCACTGTAAATGTACGACAGGGTACCCACGGTCTTACTTCTTCCGAAGAAAGCCATTCTTAGGGTTTTACGCTAGAAAAAATCCATCGACACAGGTCGGGATTTAACCCGCGATGTTGGATTCACGAGACAAGTATGGTTACCACTACACCACCAGGACCGATGGCATTCTTTCTGGAAACTATGTCAGGGCCCCCCCCCATCTACGTCCGTGCCTAAGTTTCCCTGGAATTGAGTTGCCCGGTGTCTTCCTCATTCCATCCTTCCTCACGGAAGTGCCCCACTGGGGGCAGGAGCGCAAACGGGCAGTCTTGCTTAAGTACCGAAATATCCTCCATCCCTAACAACTCAACCCATACAATCCATTGAGTAGAAAAATGTAAACAGTAATACATGTCTGGGAGAGCGCAAAATGTTAATATTCCAATTTTATGGTTTAAATTTATATTTCTGTCTTGTAGCGTACACATATTCGCTGATTTAAGTCTTTTTGCCAGTAGTTCATACACGTTTGCTTGCAGCTTCCAGACAGTTATTCATAGGATTTCGTCTCGATAACAATAGCAAAGTTAATGTCCGTAAGTTGTACTTTTCGGCCATTGGACAAACATTCCTCCTAATTTTAAGCATTACTTTTGATATTTAAAATTGCTTAATAAAATGTAAGCATATCTATTAATGGGGAAAAAGCCTTCCTGTAGAACTACAATAGAACAGTTATTAGTATACGGTCATGCTTGTAACCGGAATTAAAGACCGTCTTTGATTAAACTAACATTGTTATAATTAAGGCTAGTAATAATTAACATAAATATGATCTGATACATATATGTAGTTTGTAGTCATTAGACAGCACCTGTGCTAAACAGTAATAAAGGTCCATTGTGTATTTATGTGAATGGAAAACGGTTCGGGTCGTTAAGCTTGGAAATGTTAAAAGTTTTGACCTTGGGGAAAAGGGTTATGTCCTGAAAAGAGGTAATTCTCTTTTCAGAGGGTTTAAAGAAAACTATTTACCGAGACGCAGACAAAAGCAGAGAAACATATTCTTTCAATAACTAAGGGTAAAGGCTCTAATGACTTTACGGGTGGATTTCTTTCGAAGAAGGAACAAATGTCAATCTCAGATGACAGCTCAAGTTTATAACCCCTCATGACAATAACATTCAAACGTAGACAGATTTTGACATGACTTTGCAAAACAAATAGATGTTCCTTAATTATGGCCGAGGTTTCATTGTGAGAAAATTTGAAAGGACAGAAAAGTGAAAGGATATGTCAGATTATAAAAATTTCCCAACATTTAGGGCAGGAATGTCCGTTCTTAGAAATATTATAACGCGAGAGGTATTTCCAGAAATTGGTCCCACACAATCAATAGAAATCTTACAAAATTGAACGAATCGGAGCGAGCCTGCATAATTATAGATATTAAGGAAGGACCAATAACGCAGATAGAATCGAACTGAGCTCCATAAATTTCGCGGATTTAATTTTCACGATGGGAGGTTCCTAATAAACAATAAACTTTACATCTGATATATAATGTAAGGGACTTCGACAGAACAGGAGAGACCTAGAGAGAGAGAGAGCGGCAGGACTTCGACAGCAGTGAGACTTAGAGCAGCTGGACTTCGGCAGCAGTGAAAAGTTAGCGGCCCGGGATTCGAGGCTAAGAGCTAAGGGTGGATAGTCGGAGAACGGAACTGTAAGAGTCAATTTAAATAAGCGGGCAAAAGAATAGACAATCAAAATCAAAGTGAGCGAATTCGGTAGGAGAAGAACTATAGTCAGTCAGTTCAACACATTTCCAAGCTTACGCGAACAATCCAGTATTCTGTTAAGTGTAAATAAACGATGTCAGATAAGAACTCCAGTGTTTCCGTGTAACTTTATAGATTTCCTTCCCTTCCCTCTGACTCAGACAGTCACAAAATTCCAGAGTTCCCTGAGGTAAAGGTTCCTGATCCCGACACAAGGGGCATCCAACCCAGAACTCAAAGAAACACAATTAATCGACACCTCTTCCCGCGAGCGGACTGCAACCAACCAGCCTAATCACCCCCCAAACGGCCCCATGCTATAAGCAAAGTATCATGTAGGACAGAAGTAACTGGTTTATTTCATTTTTAAAAGAGGGCCAGTGTTCAAGGAACATAATATTATGGACAAGGGAAAAAGTGGCGCTTTTCAGTCGGTATAGAAATCAGCAACGTAATAAACGAATATCTTTTGATTTTAGAACTAACACCATTGTGAAAAGTCTGCAGCAAATTCCTTTGTATGTATGGCGTTAAACATGCCAAAATGTAATTTTAGCTCATTCTAACACGCCCATTTCAAAATCTTAGAGACACCAACATTGCAGATATGGATGAAATATGAGTATAATGAACTATTTCCAGGGTTATGATGTTTGTACTGCGTTTCCTCCGGTAATACATGTTTGGGCAGTGCAACTTTAATAACTTAATATGACTGGAGATTATTTTCATGAACTATTTAGTCAATATTCTGTATTATGAAAGCTGGAAATTCAAAATCCGTGCCAGATTACTAATCATAGGAATCAATTCTGTTATGATAGTCAGTGCTCTTCACTACACAGCTGAAGATGCTGGCCAAAGAAGTCGCGAAATCTTTGGTTTAACATTAAACGACAAACCATGGCACAACATCTTGGAAGTTTTTAGCTTGAACAATTTGTGTCACTGGAGTTGTAGCAGTAGAACTTTTCATAGAATGGATAAGTTCTATGTGCAAATATTCACAATTACCAACAGCATAAAATGCATAATATGGGTTGATTTTGCTGAAAAAGTTCTGGTCATCTCAATTTTCGACATTAAAGGAATAGTTTACCTGCATACACAACTATAAGTAGTCAATAATACAGATTTTTTTTGATTGATTTATTAATGAACGCTCTTTAACATCTCAGGCCATCAGCGCCCCATTCAACTCAGGGCGTGAAACGGCCGACAAATTTTGCTCAGAGGCCTCTCTTTCAGGCTTGAGGTTCTTTTTCGTGCCGTAAATGTACGACACGGGACCCACGGCTTTACTTCCCTTCCGAAGGAAGCCATACTTAGGATTTAGGCCGGGTTTGAACCCGCGTTCTTGGGCGTAGGAGGCAAGTATGGTAACCACTACACCACCAGGACCGACAATAATACAGAAATGTGCTGAAAACTCTACAAGGGCATATCACACTCAAAAGGTCAGCTTGGACGCTGCTCGGCAGCATGTTGTAAATGTTGTTGCTGAATGTGCACAAAAATCAACGTGAAGTATGTCCCTCGTCCTCCCTAATGTCCAGATAATCCCGTTCTTTTAAACAAATTCAGAAATGTCTTCGTGGGAGGCATTTTCCATCACCAGAATCAATAGTGAAGGCTGTGGAGGTGTGTGAAAAAGTAATTCACAGCATGTCTTTGAAAAATGGCGGAAAAGCTGGTACAGGTGCATTGCATCCAACGGGAACTATATTGAAAAATAAGATTAAAATTAGGAGGATTTTGTTAAAAAAATAAGGGCATGTTATTAAAAAATGATAATTCTTATCTCAGCCTTCCTCGTCTTTTCATCATCTACACGAGAGAAAAATACTCCATAAAATACTGGCACACATTTTTGCTACACGTGTATAGTGAACACATTTCCTGGTCTTAATGAAAACATTTTGGAAGCATTTTCATCATTTGAATTTAGGAATACCATGGGGAAAGCAGAGCTTCCTGTTTCGTAAACGAAACCATTGTCACTGAGGACAAGAAATTTCAACATGGAGTTAAGCATTGCACTGTGTACATTGTAACTGCGTCGGCTCTCCATTTGCAGTGCCACGCTACATATCTGGAAATGAATTTATACACGGAAATGGCAGATGAATACGCACTCAATTGGGAGTCAACGTCTTAGTACAAATTTCGTTGAAAGCTTCATACTGTATATTTAATACGGCCTTTTCAAGTGTTAAAGAGTTTAAAGTAGTTTCACTTTATTATAATGTGCCTTTGATATCACTTCCCCTGCAACAGATGTTTGTAAATATTTTGGTTCCCTAGCACCGTAACTCTATGAATTGCTTTGAAATATTTCCTTCTTGTCAGAGCATTCCTTCTAATGTATTACGTAATTCTGTAATAAAAGCATAAATGATATAGCTGTTCTTAATTACCTAAAGAGAAGCTCACAAAGATAAACTGGCGAATTTGAGGATTAACTAATTGTTTTTCCTTAACCATATCTAGGTGACTGAAGAATCTTCCATGGCTATGAGAAGGCTTACCATTCTGCTGAAAAATGAGATACATATTATTTTCTTTACATGAGTTATTCATTAAAAAGAGTTTATATATTGTATATTACGTCTCAAAATATGTTTTTCCTGCAAAGGAAAACAGCCCATACGTTTTGTAACAATTCGCACCGTTGGTTAACTTCTGAATTTGCACTGAACAAAAAAGGGGAAAAAAGAGCTTTCATGACAACAGGGTGAGGAAAAAATAAATAATTCTGCAAGTATATGTTTTAGGGAACGAGTTCAGTATTTCATTTTCCCTTATACTACTGTCGTGTGCTTTTGGCACATTTATTTTTATTTACTAAAGTAATTATTTTGTATACAATAATAGACATTTCAATTCTTGTGTATTTTCATCCAAAGAATGCAATTTTGGTTGTTAAGAATGAAGCAGTTGCTTCATTCGTTTTGTATTAACCGAATGTAAAGAAAACGAATTCTATATAAAACGTACATTCTAAGACTTATTCTTTGGGATTATTTAAAGGAAAAATGGAAATTAGAGAGATTGGTAGATTAACTCCGACCGCTTCCTTGGTATAGTGGTTAGCGTTGCCAACTGCTGGCCGGGAGGACCAGAATTGGGTTTTCCGGTACCTACTTAGGAATTTGTCTCAGTTAGGGAGGTCTGGAACGGCATTCACCCAGCCTCATTAGGCTATTTGGGCAGCTCCCTGATTAAAGGGTGACGTTCTTCGATCTAGAAAGCCGGCGATAGGCGACCGGCAGTATTGCAGAGGATTTATCACGTGCACCATGCAATAGTGTTCTCCACCAATGAAGGGAGGAAGCAGAGGTCACTACGACAGGCCATGCCCCGATCTCGGGTTGTAACGCCATAGAAGAAGAATAGATTAATATCAAGTATCAATGTGAGTAAAACTCTGGTTTCAAAATATAAGAGATAGGTAATTCTTTCTGCAGGTATAGATTTCATTCTGGAAATTTCAGATTTTAATCAATCGATAAAATTCTGTCATGAAAACCAAAAGAATGAATGTTTTGTTTAAATAGGTATTTTTATTAAATTCTGTTCCTCTTTCTCTCTTTCTGTTATGTTATGTTTGGTCATGCAAGTACAAGCATTAACTCTAGTTGTTAAGATTCCAGGAGTTTGGGATTTATGTTTAGCCGTAGCAGCAGTAGCAATGGTGTGCACCCCAGCTTTATGCTGTCGCGGATCACCACTGGTTAGCTGGCACTGTCGCTGGTAGGCCTGGGTATGGCTTAACTATTCAAGCACGAGGCCTTGCCTTTTCATAAAGCATGTTCTTTATTAATGGTTTGGTGCATTAGCTTTTGAACAGCAAAGATAGGTATTTAAATTGAAATATTTTGTTCCAATAACATTTTCCATGTAAAATTCGTAAATGTTAAAGCACTCTGGACGTAAAGTTCAGAGATATTTTGAGGGGAAATTTCCTTGTGCAAAAAGTGCTTAATGGTGCACAGTCAATTCAATAACATCGACGGGTAATCAATGTAAAATATAAAATACACACAAATAAAGACAATGCCAAATATGGACATTCTCTTTCGATTGAAAATGTCCACAAAACATGTCTTTACTGGAACTCAACCTGGCGATCTTGGACAGAAGACAACGTGCTGTGAATCAGTTCTAAATAAATTATATTAAAGAAAAGCATTCCTCGTTATTATTCTGTCAGACAAGAATTATTCCATATTTCTGGATTTGTACATTCACAAAATGGCATTATTATCAGGTCAGTAAAAAGCTTTACCACTGTGTGTCAACAGGGGTGGGAAAATAATTGGTTCCATTTTTATGCAGACAAATAGTTAGTGTTGGTTTGCATGTGACAGTGAAATTGCACGTTTTTATGGAACTAACCGAGCGGGAATGTAATTACTTTCCGTTCACTGCAGCAATTCCCACAATATGGGTAGTTCGTGCTTCATTAGATTAGTTTATGAAGGTAAATTAAACCAGTTTTCGGGTTTCATGACTGCGATATAACAGGTTATAGATATCCCGACATTTCGCTGAAAACTATATTCGGCATTGTCCACGGACTGTTTCCTCATTTTCACTTCTTGTCCTAATATTTATATCACACTTCCCGGATTGATTGGATTCATTCTCATCCCCACTGAGTTAATGTAGGTACATCTTGAAGGTGGCACTGCCTCAGAAGACATCTACAATATTTCCAAGCCGGGGAAAATACCCAAGTTCATGGGGACAAGGAACAAGGAACTTAAACACTTATCAGAACCCTTCGAGGGATTCTAAGCAGATCAATTCTCAAACAAACTAAATTTTAATCAAACCCTCTTCACTATCAGACAATGTAAATAACGGGATTTGTAGTAGTGAGACCCTACCACCCAAGTTTTATGATTTACCTAAATGACATAAGGATAATTCTTATGGCATTAGTTCACTTGCTTAAAACATTGCTAATTGTTTGTCTACATTATTCCAACCTCACATTGCTAACACTTAAAAGAAGATAGGTGAGTCAATTCAATAAATGTCTCAAAAGTAATCTCTTAGAGAAACAAGAGCAGCTAGTTAGTATTTATTTTTATTGCGTTTTACTAAGGTGCCTATGGAAGAATCCGTTTATAAAAGGTTTGCTTCATTTCATTATTAATTATTTCTCGCGCGTTCTTCCGCTTGAATAGCAAAGCATGAATGCGCGAAAGAATGTTTGGAAACGACTGAAATAAGAATGCTCTAAAAAGTGATTATGAAGATATCGGTGTGCGCAACATAAGAGAAGAAGAGAGATGTATAAACAATGCTCTTGAATTTATTTAACAAGATAAAAGAAATAATATCAATTAAAAATGCATTCCCATATCCGTTATCTTTAAAGATGTGCACACTAAAATGATAATTACAATAGGGAAAGGTCAATGTTTTTTACTAGTTTAACATCTTATGACAACCAAGGTCTAAAGGAACGGTGAATGAAGGTTTGATAAAATGTGTGCAATAGGCCCGCAGTCCTCAACGCTTAAAGTTACCTCACAGTCACTTTTTCAGGATTAGGAAAAATCAGGAAAAATCCTACCTACGAAGCTGATTTTATGGGATTCGAACCCGGAAACTAGGGATTATCAGGCAGACACACTGGCCACAAGAGCACGGAAACATTCACAATAAGCAATGAAGTATTTAACTTCATCAATTATACTTGTCCTGCTTTAAACAAATAAAATACACAGTATTTATCCCCAAAGATAGACCAAATTAAATTACATGAAAATTTACCCCAATGAGAGAAAAATTGTCATTATGCAAGATTCACACAAAAGACATAATGCGGAATCATTGTATATCCTTAGAAAGTATAAAAAAAGGTTTCTTCCAAAAGCTTTAACCCAAAAGTAACTCAAAAGCACAAAAGGAAGAATTGCTTACCCACTTTCAAAAAATCAATATCTGAAACTGAAGAAACAGGAGAAAGGCATTTTCCATGGTTTGAACCATAATTAACAGAAAAATACCTTATTTAGCTCTCTTCAAAACAATTTAAAAAAAAACAACACATTCAATGTTGAAAAATTTTCAAAATTTAAACACCTAACACCCCAAAACAAATTATCACGTACTGACATTAAAAATAATTTACCCAAAGGAACTTCACATTTTATCTCATTTGGCAAATATATACCCTAATTACACAAATCAAAATATTACCTGGATATTTTAATACTTGTGTCACGGGGTGAATAAAAATGCAGTTGGCCGCTTTTGCAAACCCATACGAAACCAACTTACCTCTTCCCTGTCCAACGACCAACTCATTCTTGCTTTCCAACCACAAGCCAATAATGTAAGAATGGATGACGTCACGATTTAGAATCGATCAATAACCACATTATCTCGCCAATGAACTTCCAGAAAGTTAAGTTGCACAGTGATGAAAAGCAGAAAAGTAGAGTGTTAGCATTACTTAGCGTGCCACTTACATAACTACTTCACGTCTCTTAATTATATATATTGTTTATTTACTATCACTGTTGTTATTAAATGTTTATTTATTATTTATAAAATATGCAGTACTCTGTACTCTGTCATTGCTCATACTGCTCATATTTGGATGGGAGAAGTTGAAAATATGAATCAGAATGACAGAGAGTAAGGATTGGTAGCTTCGCTTCTCCATATTCTGATATACAACTACTTGCGACTTTTGTCTCTGGATTAAATTAAAAATACAGTACACAAGATAAATCCAAATATTTTGGAAGAACTGAAACAAAATATCCGCATTACTCAACGTGAACTACAGTGAGTGATGGATAATGTTTTCAAAGGAATGTCAAAAAGGTATGAACACCCTCGGTTGCCACGTTCAGCACCTTCCTTCATGAAGTTTGTAGTAAAACCTATTAAAATAGTTTTAAAAAATTGTATAGTTGTGCCAGCGCTACTCTAATCTACTCGCACACGGTAACAAACGCCGCTTTCGCCTGTAGGCAAAACACAGTTGGTTCATAGTTTATTGGGTCGCTCTGTTTATAATGAATAAGCTGGATTTTGAATTGTAATACTGAATGAGAGAAGAAGTATTTTATGATACTAGAGAATGGAAAAGTCCGCTGTCTCAGCTACCCTTCAGAATTGCCATTTATTTCATAATAATGCAACACTTCGAGTTACAGTAAACACTTTTTTTCCACAAATTAAGAATAATAAAACTAAAGCGCAGGCATTCCATGCGACGTCACATCATGCTCCGGGACAAAAAAGAACACAAATGGACACTCATATTAATTCAGATTTTAAATTTTGTAAAGATTTAAATCTTAATAACAAATTAAGTTTTATTAGAGTAAATGTGCAAGCCAACAGTTATAATATAAAGAAAAAGAAAAGGAAATAAAAGAGTAGCGAAGAAAAGGAAGTATCTTGTGAGAAAGGGAATTCAAAGCACTGGCAGTAGTTCTATGTACAGAAACCTACAGATTGCACGTGTTCTTAAAAAAAGTGTCGTAAAAACTGATCTGTACCCTGTTTGCAAACTTCACCAACGAGATGATTACTAGCCTCCTCTCCTCAAGCAAGGTGTTCCGCGTTCATGCGACGAAGTTTACATTAGCCAAACAAAAATAAGTGTGCAATGTGGCATTAAAGAATATATCGGGGCCGAGAAAACAGGTAGCTTTTAATCTGCAATAGCAGAACATGCAAGACCATTAGAAAAAAGGATAAAATTCCTAAGGGGCTAAATGATGACTGCAGGTTATGGACACACTTCACATTCATTACTGTGAGATATTCCGCAACAACTTTGCTGTACGAAAATGTGGCCTGTTGAGTTTCCAGGACATCTCTGTAGTATTGCCCAGTTGCAATTGTGCGTGCAGGTATGACAGGTCGGTATTATCGATAAATGAGATGACCACACATATCACAGGAGAAGCAACACCTTTTGGCGTTGGTGACGAAGGAACTTTTCACACAGAACTTCGCTGTTTTCTCTCGGGATGGAAATGATGTTGCTAAGTTTCATCACCTTTGAAAGAAACTACGCATGCATCTGCACGCGAATGCCTTTTGCTCGAGAATCAACACTGCTTTAGGGAGGAACAAACTCCCCATAGGCCATAAGTAACACTGCATAGCCCTAGCCTAAGATTTGTTTTGAGGAACGCAGTAATTTAGAGCAGCATACTGTTCGTCGCGTGTCACCGTAGACGAAACCGAGCACTTGCACACCTCTCACAGGCGGGAACACGAAGTGACATCAATAAAACTAGTACCAGATGTGAATTATGCATTAAGCTAACATGATACTGTTAAGTTAAATTTTAGCGCGAGAAATTATCCTAGTAAAGTATTATTATTATTATTATTATTATTATTATTATTATTATTATTATTATTATTATTGAACGCCTCTCATACAAGCAGAGATTAATTAGAGAAATATTAGAAATTCTTAAACACCAAAACAATTTGAACAGAGATGATGAACTGAAAGTAAACAACATTTGGATCACATTGTATTCGTCAGTTGGAAACAAGCCAATGTTACACAAATCTGCAGCGGCCCCCCTCTCTTCCCTCTGTTACTCATTATGTAAAACACATTCTTTGAAGAAATTTCAGTTGGCTAAGATCGCTTCCCTTTAGAGAAAATCTGCAATGACTTCGAAATGTTAAATATTTCGATACAACTTCAAATAAAAAATAAATACTAATTAATAAGAATAATAGAACTACTACACATACAAGAACATTATGAAACTCTGGTTTCCACGTTGCTCTTATGCAATTCTAATATTAAATGAGGTTTCAAAACACTGATTGCACAGAAAAACAATAAAGCAATTTTTGAAATAAATTAAGATTTTAAATTTTTTTTTCTTTCCCCCTTACTTTTAAACTTTATATTTGACTCCATGATTTAGATAAACAGTAGTATTGTAAAATATAAAATGAATTGTTACATAAATTGATAAATAGGTTTTTTAAAATTCTAGACTGCGTTGTCATGTTTAAAGAACGTCACTGAGAAACATTTTTATTTCCTCTTGGTGAGAAGTCCTACACGGTGCATGATCTTGCCGTAGTCTCGAGTACTTCTTTAGCAGCCCTGCTCATGAGTATAATTATTTTATTTTCTGGACAATAGATATTAAGAGCAAATGAAAAGTTTCCTAACTCTGCATTAGGAAAATTTTTCGGATTTTTTTATTTTATGTATAATGCAAATTGCAATAAAAAAAAGCCCAAAACAAATATTTTACACGTTTCTTAACGATTTGGCATACATTAACACATTACCCGCCAATGTTCATTTTTGGAAGATTTGCTATTTAATGCTTTTATTTGCGCATTGAAACTGTGAAAGTATAATTTGTATGTAACATTTTAATATAGCTTCAGTTATTGTTTTTCCATTGAAAGAAATTGCATTGGTTCGTTTACTTTCTGCCCACCATGCTTCAAAGTTAGAGAATTTTCATTCTTGTAATTAGCGGCATTTGAAAGTATCCGTAAAGCATGGGGAAACAATAACGTTTACATTTGAGTGTGCTTGTTGCGAGTAAGGTAACATTTTACCTGTCTTCAGGGCCACATGGGTAAGCACAATATTGCATTATTTTAAGTGTCCTAAAATAAGGACAATGGCACAATACTCTAGCATTTATCAATGCGTAGGAGCTTTAATGCAGACAATTTACTGGGGTTTAGACCATAGTATCGCTATATTATGCATTATAGTTATAAATTTGTGTGCCTCTAAAACATCATTCATACTTTTATTTTTTATGTATTTTATTGTACTATAATATTTACCAAATTCGATCTGTTTTAGCATAATTCTGCTACCACCAAGAGTCCAGGTCGTTAAGGCAGGGACTCGTAGGCGGGAGATGTAGGGTTCGAATCCCGTCAAGACCATCCTCCCTGATAGGTATTTTCCAGGTTTTCCACATTTGTCAATGGTAAATTGAGCGAAAGTACCATAAACTTAGGCCTGGAACGTTTACTTCCTTCTCAATTTATCATTTCATCTCGTGTGTCATCAGTGCCCGCAGCCTGGATGCCTCAGCAGTAAAAGCAGGGGATAAAACACTATTTAAAAACTGTTCTTCGTGCAGTTGTTCAGTGGACTTACTGTCAATGAAATGTTGAAAGAATCCAATAACTACGAAGTGAGGATGATATATATGGATTAGGGTTCATTAGCTACAGTAATCTTCTGACATGTGGGTTGTGGTCTAATGCCTTCCTTCCTCTTCCCAAACATTTCGACCACATTTTCGGTAGACAGCTTCTTTGGCAGTAGCGAGGTCGAGGTGTTCTTAATGAATTCTCGACGTCGACTGTGCTTATTGCTTTTATTTTATTTTTAAAGCCCCCCCCCGAAGGGTGGGCGAGAAGGGCACCACTTCGCCTTTCCTCAGTGGCGATCAACCAAGAAAAACTCCTCCCCATACTATTAATAATGTACAGGGAGTGAAAGGAGAGAATTGTTCGGATACCGTTATTGCACCCCGGAATTTAATGGAGACAGATGAAGGGCTCGCAAGCAAAAGTGATTGGCACACTTGGCCAATGGTCCAGAGCGCCCCCACGGGGAATTATAGGTTGGCGAACGCGTCCATGCAAGAGGATTCAAAGTGAAGAGTAGGTGGCATGCGCACACTGATATTGGTGTTTGGGGTTGCTATTAGTTGTGACATGCTGTAAGTGTGCAGGTGGAGTCTATGAATTATTTGGTTATTCTACTTGTTAGCATTCATTGTGATTTGTGTTATCCTACCTCCAGAAGCTTCGTCGTGTCATTCGCAGCTTAGTGAGCCAATCGCTGGAACATATTCCCAATTAGAAGTATTCATTAGTGTTAGTGCTTATTGCAACCTCGGCTGCGATATTTGCTCGGGTTAGTTGTGAGCTGCACTTGAGTAGGCGGAGTGCGCCTGATTGGCTCGGATCGAGTACTTCACTTTGACTTTGTCAGTTCTGTTTATCGTATTCTATTGAGTGTTACACCTTCTTCCTTTCTATTGGTGTTATTTTGATCTTTGTGAATTTCAATGGCTTCAGGATATAGATGTGATTCATAATGAGAACTTGGTACAAGAATATCTGTGTTTTCATATTGAATGATATGTTCCCCTTCAAATATGGCATATTCCGCGTTTGCGTATTTTTTGTCTGTCTCAAGCAACACTTTTTTTTTTTGTGTTCGTTGATGCGGGATTTATACTTCTTTGAGTTGTCCCTATGTATATCCTTGCCGCATGAACATGGTATTCTATACACCCCTGCTGTGGAGAGAGGATCCCTAGGATCTTTGACTGAAAGAAGTACATTCCGGGTCTGTTTAGTGGGCTTAAACACGATGTCAGTGCTATTCGTTTGAGTAATTTACTGATGCGGTCCGTGACTAATTTAATGTATGGAAGAAAAGCTTTGCATTTCTTACCGCTTGAAGCTGTTTGTGTGTTTGAGGGATTTCCCTTGGTATATAAAAACTTTCTGATTTCTCGCTGTGAATAGCCGTTTGCTTGGAATGCTACGTCTAAATGCTGAAGTTCTTGATGTAGATGTTGCGGTTCGCAGATTCGTGTAGCCCTGTCCACTAGAGTCTTATTCATGGAGTGTTTTTGCCTGGGATGGTGGAATGAGTTCTTCTGAAGGTAGCGGTCGGTGTGAGTTGGTTTACGGTATGCTTTATGGTCCAATGTGTGATTCTTCTTCCTGTTCATCATGACGTCCAAAACTGATACTGTTCCGTCCCGTTCTTTTTCCATGGTAAACTGAAAGTGAGGGTTGATGTTGTTTAGATAGTTAAAAAATTCTACTAGGGCTGGTTTTCCGTGGTTCCAGATGACGAAAGTATCGTCCACCAGCACGAAGGTTTCAATGGTGCTGAATCTAAAACAGTAGCCTCGAAGAATTTCAAACAAAATTTGGCAATGGCCGGACTGAGCGGACTTTCCATTGCAATCCCTTCTTTTTGTTCATAAAAGTCTTGGTTTCACTGGAAATCTGTAGTAGTGCGTGCATGACGGAAGACAACCATAATATCACCCGGAAAAATCTGTTTCGGCTGAGTTATAATTTCACTGACTGGAACCATGGTGTGAGCAGCAGGAAATGTCGTAACTAATAAGTACGTCGTTGGGTTGTGGGCTGACAGTTTTGAATTTCTGGATGAAGTGAGGGGAGTCTTTGATGTAAGTGTTCGTCTGACCGATATGAGGTAGTGTGTGTGTGTGTGTGTGTGTGGGTGGGTGGGTGGGTGAGCCAATAGCGCTGACAAGCGGTCTCAGAGAGATTTCTGTTTTGTGAATCTTCGGTAGTCCATAAACTCTAAGCTTCACTCTTCTTCAGGTTCAGTTGCTCACTGGTTGGAATGGATGATGACTTAACAAGATGGTTGGTTTTCAGAAGAATGAGAGCTGTTGGGTCTCTGGAAGGTGTTGTCACTTTATGTACATAGTCGCGTCTGTTCAGCATTACAATGGCGCTTCCTTTTTCTGCTGCGAGTATGGTGACTTTCTTGTTTGCATTCAAATATCTAAGGGCTTTCTTCTCTTGACTAGCAAGGTTGCTTTTGGGTGGCTTAGCTCGTTGGAGGATTCTGGACGACTCGAGTCGTATTTCTTCCGCTGTTCTTAAAGGTAATTCACATATGCCAGCTTCAATGCAGAATATGATCTGTTCTATGGGCAAGGCATGAGGTGAGAGCGTGTAGTTCCCGCCTTTGGACAAGTCGGAAACTGTCGAACTTGGCAGCTTGCAAGTCTGTACACAAGACACCAAGACACGTATTTCTCCATTTATTTTCATATGGTCTTTCATCTCATTTATTATTTTTTCCTTTTGTTATACATGGAATTTCCGGTTTTTTTTTTTTTTTTTTTTTTTAAATATTACCTGCTTTGTGTGCCTTGCATACTTTACACTGATTCTTTCGTAGTTGAAAGATGCCTATATTTTGATTATTTGTTTTCTCCATCACTACAGTGGGGCAACTTACTCATTGCTGTTCTCGCTGCTTTGACGTACATACTCTTAGTAGATTTTAGAGAAAGACTGAAAGTTGTCTGGGTCCTGCTTATTTGTGTCTTTTCGGAAGTAATGTGAAGGTGTCTTAATTAATGAAAGCAAAACACCCCTCAGGAATATTTAATTATTTCTTTTATTTGGTTTCTTTTATGACTTCACTGTGCTCTCTTGCGGCAGACACGTTCCATCTGTTTCTTCTAATTGGAGGACAGCAGTCCATTCTTTAAGGTCAAATGTAGCTAGAAACATTTTTATGTATAACAAACTTTCTCCCCGAGACCTTTGAAGGGCACTGCAGTAAAATATTCCGTCTTTATTCATTTGCGGAGTCAGATTGTTTTCTTTTAGGTGAAATTTTTGTAATCATGTTATTTAAGTAAATTTTGTGTTATTATCAAGTAGTATTCAAAACTTCGAAAACAGCCGTTTTCTACACTCTTCTTTAATTTCATTGCACGTGCGACTCTGATTTTTCACAGAACTGCACTCTACAGGCAGAAGGCAATTTACGATAGGGGTTTTCAGTGCCATGTAATACTATATTGGAACCGTTTGGCCATTTTAGTCTATGTATGGTTTTTCTTAAATTTTAGTCTCTTGTTTAATATTTTCTTCGTTTTTCGTTATTTGTCCTATCTTCGTTTATATCTTCATCTACACTGGTCATCTCCACTACAGTTGAGGCTTCATCATGACTAATACAAGTAGTTTCTTTGTTTTCCCTTAATATTGCAGGTGATTCGCTAACCAATTCCTCAACTGATGCATCCATAATTTCAGTATCTTCCGCTTTTTCGAGATTACATACCATTTCTGGCAGTTTCATGTCTTGATGATAATTATTTCCCATCGGTGCTAATATAGATATCACAGTTCTTTCGACAGCACACTCCTCTTCATTATATCCTGCTACCAACAGCAAATCATCAGCCAAAATTTCCTCAATGTTATCCATAAAAACCATGTGAACTTCTTCAAACAAAACTTCACATCTTTTGTTGGGTTGTCGATTCGGCCACCTACACCTGAAAAGCGGAAAACGTTAATCGTTAATAAAGGCAAGATATACCAAATATTAGGAACGTAATGTCTAAATTAGTTGTATTTATACCATTTGGACAAAACTACCTTTATCGTCGTGGTTTAAGGACAACGCCACCATTCGCTTACCCACACTTACGTGTTCCATTTCCAATTCAATAGTAAGTATTCATCTGAAATGATAAAAATAGTATTGCGCTAGCTGTCAATAAAATGAGCATTGATTTATCATAATCAATTCTTCCTTAAAACAGTTAGAAATAGTCTTGACACAAATATACAATACCTCGAAAGTGCAAAATGTGAGCAAGTAAAGCTTAATACTTGCCAATTCAATGGCTCATTGAGTGTATTATTATGATTGTTATACGCCATATACTTATACAGAAAGTAACAAGAATCATTTATGCCAATTCACTTCTTTGGAAATCGTTAATTTAAGTACGTACGTACGCTCGATGTTATTAAACAAGCAATGCAGACTGGAAAACGCACTTAATACATGCGGACTTTGAACAGTTAATGAATCTGAAGATTGTATATGCCATCTAGACTAAAAAGAAAATATGATATTCGATAAAATGTTTGTTTCTGTGCAAGCTCTCAATGTTTGCGGTTTTACCATTTTTCGCTGTCAACTGTCGAGGAACGAACTTTAAACGAAGCAAATAAAATATCATACATTTACATTTTTCCTCGTCCTTCTTCCATAAATATAGTCTATACCTACCCGTCCAAGAACGTTCACATTTATTATAGTTAAAGTATTTTTATCCGATTCAAGTAAGCAACTTATGAGCTGGTGAAGAAAAATATGTGCAGCCAACATATCAGTGGGACATGTTACTTGTACTGTATTGGGATGAATCACTGGTTCTAAATCTGGACAGTTAATAGAAACTACATTTCACATGGATGCACCGATTATGAAAATATATTAATTATGCAGTTTTTCAGAGCATCGGAGCATAATTCCTCAACAAGGAAGCCCCAGTTATTAGACTGGTATAAGACAACTGCGAGGTTCACGAAGCTTGTCGCATTCGAAATTTCTTTGTTCCACATCCTGATATGCAAGTCCTGGATTGGCCTTCTAAATGAACTCATTTTAATATAGAAGTATATCGGGGCTCAGATGGCTAATAAGTGGGAGCCTGGCAAGGAGGGAACAAGAGCAGCCCTAATATAGCACTATAGACCTGAAAATCCTCCAAAAGATCCATAATATTTTGAGAACCAAATAAATTCAGTTACAATATGTTCAATAACGTACTGGACAGAAATGGCGCCTGGACCTCCTATTGAAGGTCTTGCCCTTTGAATCCATTATTTCTGTTGTAATAATTTTATTTCAAATATTTTGTTGCAATTATAATGCTAAAAGCCTAACATTTCTTTCTATTTATAAATATTGTTGCATGCGATTTCCATATAGAGTATAAATTTAAATACTTAAATTTTGAATTTGTTTAGTACCGAGTTTTATGTACCTAAAATCAATTTCAAATTATATTTCTCAACGATGCTTCAGATTGGTTGTATTTTGAAGTGATCGAAGATAAACGGGTAATTTATTTTCCATTGAATAGGTGAATTTACAGAAATATTCTGATTTAAATTTAGCTAAATTTTATATTATATTTATTACTAGCGTAATTCATTTCGTGACTTCAAATATGAAATTATAACTCCGGAACATTGATTACTTCCTACAAGTATAAACCGCCACGGGTGGCCGAGGTCTTTAAGATACGGACTCGTGAGCTTCAGGTCTAGGGTTCGATTCTCACCAGGACCGTACTCCCGGACTGAGGTTTTTTTCCAGGTTTCCTCAGTCCTCATAAATGCTGGGGAGGTATTTAGGCCTGGAACGCTTCGTTCCTTAAAAAAAAAAAAAAAGAAAAAAAAAAAAAGAAAATCATGTATCATATGTTTACCTCCAGTTGCCTTAGTAGTTAAAACGGGCGTTAAACACTATTAAAATATACAGGAATAACTCTTCCTTCGCTGCACCAACATAGAACACCTAAACACAGCTGTTTATCCTCTAATTCCTGAAGTGGGAAGTTCAAGGCAAGCTCTGCTTTCTTTACATGTTCCGACTATCGTTGTGCCGTGCGGTTTTAACAGCCGTGTAGCCGAGACTGATGACGCCTTCCTATTAAGTTTGCAATTTCCGGCCGTGGCCTGGCCGACGTCAGCTGTACTGACTGACCGACGATTCCTTGCGCGTGCGAGAACTCATAATGTGCTCAGTCAGTAGCTACACGTAATTGTGGTAGTCGTATTTTTTCTGCTGGTGTCACCTGTCATCCACTGTAACTAGAATTTTCCACCATTATACACAAAAATCCAGAGGTTGGAGCACTGGAGTGAGGTCACCGAGAATAACACTATTATAGTTTGACAAAAGAACATATATGATCATCCAGATGACTGCGGAAACTGCTTCATATGCAGTGTTCCCACATTGTCGGCACCATCTCTCTCTCTCTCTCTCTCTCTCTCTCTCTCTCTCTCTCTCGTCTCTTGCATAGATACCTTTAAATAATTCATTTTAATGTTTTTAAGATAAAATACAGTGGTAACTCCTTTCCAACGTCCTTATCATGCATCATCGTGCATCGCCATTCCGCTGTGCGAATTATGACATAGCTTTATCCCATTTCAGGTTTAGTTGTGATTGTGATTAGAAGATAGGCGTTTGGTCCTCATTCGCTATTTCAGACAACAAACGTTTCTTAATTATTCTCATTTGTGTGAAAAGCTTATGAAATTGAATAATTTTTTGGTTGACACACCAATTTTCTTCTATTAAGCAACAGTGCCTTTCCTCTCATAAAACGCATCATTCATTTCTTACTTTAAATTACTGATGGCCCATACTAGATGCAGTTTATGTTTTGCAATGCAACACTTTGAGTATGACATCAGTTCCAAATGAGTATATTTTAATAGTTTGTTCTCTAGTTCTGAATACTTGCCCCCCCCCCCTTTGAATCACGAAATGACTCTTGGGTTGTTTGAAGTTTCTGAATGTTTTTGTTTCAACTTGAGGGTAGATAGGTTTTCTCTCTGGAAGGTAGGTACATCATGTAGAGTCTGTCCCAGAATTTAAAGAAAACAATGGATGATATAACTGTTATATTCCCCAACTATTTAAGATTAAAACACTGTTGCAGTCAGTGAAAACAACCAATACGTATGAGATTATTAAGATAATTTTCTTAACTTAACTACAAGCTCAATTTCTTTTTCCATGAAAAGACCTTCCAAGGCTTAAGCTCCGAATGGTAAGTGGACAAGAGGGCTAATCCGCTTAGTTTTTTGTGAAAGGATAAACACGATGAAAAAAACTTAATTAATCTGATATAGTATCATTTAATTAATATGCTAATGTTTAGTAATTTTAGAATGTATGATAATGGTTATAATAAACACTTAATATATGAAAAAGTTTTCAAAATGTTTATTACACATGCCTGATTTATTTTATTACAAATAAACTCTCCGTTGTGGCACCTGTCAAAGGAGGTGTTGCCAAAATATGTAGAAGTTTACTAATATTCCAATACGGTCTACTTGTAGCACACGAATATGTAGTAGTTTGTCGGTGTATTTAATTCCCCATGACTGCTGTTCTGCAACACCAACATCAACCCAATCTTTCTTATCTGTAATATACATCTTAAACCCCTCTAGTTCTTTGCCTTTCACTAGCACTTCGTTGGTTGAAGCTGAGAAAAATGACTGCCACTCTGTAGAATTATTAATGATCAGGCGTCGAGTAATTTTGTCGTTCCTTTGTATTCTAACAACTTGTAAAACTGAGACTGAAATATTCCAATTCTGACAAAACCCTCATGCTCTTTCAAGTTTCTATATCGCCAACTCTTAGAACTTCCATTAGCTATTTCCATGATCCGGTCTTTCTCAAACACAAAGTTGGTGTTTAAAGAAGTTTGCATACTCTTGGGCTAAGTTCAAAGACCTTAGCTATAATTAAGATAGATATGGCAACTTCTACGTGTAGAATAAACAGTTCACTTGTTGAGATGCGTCTAAAGAAACCTTTGGCTGGTCCAACATAGGGCTTTCTTTAAATTATCTTTGAACTTGATGAACTAAGTTAACACACATGAATAATAAATAAATACATGTGCAATAAAATATATAGTGAGCCGTTGAAGTGATACATTCGGCTTCGACTCTCACAGTAATAATAATTATGATTATTATAAACATTTATTGTAATTAATTGGGACAATCACATGTTTCATTTGTATATTATAATTCCAGAATCCTTGACAGTAATGAAATAGCGCATATATTTGTTTAACAGGTATTTAATATGAAGACATAACAGTGTATTTAACTTGTAATGATGAATATTTAAAGAAGATTGTGTATACTAGCCGAAAATGCCATATGCCGTTACCCCGTACCCCTGAAAGAGAGGCCTCTGAGCAAAATTTGTCGGCCGTTTCACGCCCTGAGTTGAATGGGACGCTGATGACCTGAGCTGTTAAAGAGCGTCCATAAATAAATCAATCAAAAAAAAAAAGTTACCCCGTACCAAGGAGCCTCTCACAGGTCGAATAGAACTAGCCAAGGTTGTCTTTTGTATAAGAAGCGGAAGCCATATATTGTTAGTTTTTTGAGGGGCACGAATTCGTTGTGGAGAAAACTGCTTCTTGCAGGGCAATGTAAACAGAACGTACAGTTTAAAGGGATTGTTTAAAAATTTAAAGTCCACGTATAAACACGCAGGTTACGTAAAGGCTGTTTTTAGAACAAATCAGGAAATAAGTTAGAAAAAGTTTTAGTGGCCATTCAGAGGCCTCAACTCATACAAATGTTCCAGAAAATTCGAACTGTTAAACTTTTGTAGTCAGTTAGAAGACTGAATTAAAACAAGCGTTCCAGAAGTTTCGATCTACTAGATGTAGTAGTCAATAAGAAGGCTAAGTTCAAAGAAAGTTTCTAGAAACTTCCTTCAGTTGAATTTAAAAATTTAACTTAGAGTCCTAACGTTTGGAGATCAGCCCGTTAGCTAGAATAAAATTACGTAAACTTCAAGGCATTCCTTGTCTCCTAGGCTGATGGCGAGGCATTCATAATCACAGAACACAACAATAAACAAACTGTGCATTTCAATCAGCTGAAACTGCTCTCAGTTATCCCATTCAGCCGATCCTTCTTCCACCCCTGGATCTAGGACAGAGAAAAGTTTTAAATTCACCTGATGTAATTTCCACGTACAATTGGAACCGGGAGTGGTCATTTTTAGATCGCAGCAGTCGAGGCAATCATCGGCGAGCCGAGTTTACAAGCGTAGCAACACCAGAAAAGAACCTCAAGACGGCCTGCTTAATTGTCAGCGGCCCGATTCCCAATTAGCCAGCAAATTAATCCTTCCAAATAAATCTCTCCTAATCAAAACCAACAAATCAAAATGATCATATATAATTAAACTCAATCTTTCCGCGTTCGTCGCCAAACCGTCCTCGTTCCATCATTTTGAGACTAAATAGAGAAAAAAGCACAACATTCGTTAATAACCAAACTGCAATATCGAATCCACATTGACAGCTTGAAGCTAGCTTACTTTGTACCAGTCAATGGCGGGAAATACGTGTGCACACGCTCAGTGGAAAACACCATAAATTGGTCCATAGTTCATTGGATCACTCTGAACTTTCATGATAATGAAGAGGTGAATGTTTACCAAAGTGTTCCACCGTTTTTTTTTTTTCAGTTGTAACATTTATTGTATATTTATATGCTTAACCAAGGGCAAAGAACACATTACAACTTCTGACTTTGATAAATGCTGGACAAGCTGAGATCTTGGCAGCACTATATGCTCACCATCTCCACCTAGACAGCTAATAATGTTGAAATCTGAGGTTGCGCCTGTTTCTTTCGTAATTTTTTTGAATAAATCATTGAACATGTTTCATCTGGCGGTCATAAATTATTTATTATGTCAAGTTGTTCAGTGCCACTGAGCTACTTGATTTAATGAAAAAAATGTGTGCATTTCTGGAATGCACATTCAGAAATACAATTTGGGTTGTAATTTTCTTCTGAATTGCCTAACTCGGGCTCAGAACGAAATCTGAAACTGACTAGTTCTACATCGAAGACTTCTCTAAAAAGTTCTTGACAGTTTTATGAGGTGATTTGAATTTAGATATCCTACTCTAAAAATATGTTAATTGATTCTTGCAGCGACTTTTTATGTGCTGCTAGTTTCATTGTAATATGTACACCTAATAAATGAAAGAAGGTTTGAATTATTAGGCCCAAGACACCCATTCTGAAGTAAAAGAAAAAATTGGTTAATGTTGAAAATAACCAGAAAATCAGGAAATTGCACAGAATACAATGGTTAAAATTTTCGCGGACCGGTCTGTGAACTTAAAATGAATTTACATAACCAAAACCTGACTCTAGCCGTTTATTATTTCCTGATCATAACTAACATTTCTACTGCAGTGTATCTTCTAAGAAACTAACTTAAAATCACAAGTTAAAAACCCAATGGCACAATACATGAGTCGAACCATGGCATGCCACAGCGAATCCATGGACAGTTACAAGAAAGGGAGAAAATTTTGAGTTTTTGTTTATGCTAATTTGAACCAAAACCAGGGTTTACGAACATATGAAACATGCAAAATAGCAGTTTTAGCTTTAATACATAATGGGCTGTTTATTGCATTTATAAAGAGTATGATATAGTTACCAATGGGCGTCAACTTGAGTTTGATAACAAAAACTAAGTCTTTTACATATTTTACATATAAAAATTAATATAAAATTACATTAAGTTATAATTAAAATAAATTAATATAACATTAAAATTAATATAACATTAAAATTAATATAAAATTAATTCGATTAATTAAAACAAATATATTATTATACCATTTCAACAACAATGAGAATTACTATTTATAAATATCTGAAATAAATATCGAAATATCTAATTCAGGTGCTAAAGACAATTGCGGTAATGTGCCCTTAACCCATTAAGTGCCACATTTTTTCTTTATTCTGCATTTATTCCTGGGTTACCTGATTTACATAGGGCCTGGGAAAAATAATATAAATTTTAAAAATGAATAATCTTGAAATAAATAATATATTTAGTCGATGCCCAAATATGGATCATGGCAGTTGCCACTATCTTTCTACATTTACATTTACATTTTATGCCAGATAGCAAAGCATTCAATATGCAGTCCCACATTGCACACACAGCACTGCTTCTTTGTATTTTTCTTACAAACAGCAAATTTCTTTGCTTCCCCAAGGTCGTGCGTTCAATCATGTGTTCGGTTTGGAGGTCCTGAATACGACTGGAACACGTGAAATTAATGCTTTTTGTTATGATGAACGTCTGCCCTTTTTGGATCAGAAGCAGTGGATGATTGAACAAGAAATGCCCTTGCCACCATCCTTTTGAATTGGAACAGTGAAATATTTTGATTTGTGAGGCATTAGGTAAAGTGAGCGTTGACCAGTGATACATCTATTGCGTTGGTGAACAACGTAAAGCACAATTTCTTACCTCGAATTCTCACATGGTATTTTTGCACATCCTAAACTAATTTATCCACGCTCCCCATGTGCTCGTTATATTTTGCTATCATTTTTGGCTGTGCAACTTGCACTTTTTTACTCTCAGCCTTGCTGCATCTCTTTACCTGGCTTACTGGATGTTCTGTCTCATGGTTTGACATCGGTTTTACAAAACTTTTATCTTTCCACGTTACTGCCATGATCTCCGTATTGCTGTCGAATCTGTAGCCATATGCTCCTCCTTGTTTCTTTTTCATGCTATTCTCACTCTCTAAGGGGTAATTATTCATTCGCTTTACGGGAGGTTCCTTACTCTCATTTCTGATAAGAGTTTTCATTATAATGAAATTCGTAAAAAAATTCGTCAAAATAGATTTTGTTAAGTTCAGATAATGATGTCAGTAATTCCGAACCATTTGTTCTTCATTGCTCAGGCTATCAGAAAAAAAAACTGGAATTTCATGAAATTCTTATTCAACAAGTTCATCAAGGGATAAATTCTGAAAGATTTATCCCTTTCATCATCTGAGATTCGTTCCAGGAGTGCGTTATCATTGAAGTGAAGATGACGCTTGATTTCCAGGTATCTGTTGCGGCTCTTACACTGTCGCACGCACCTTATATGAGAGTCCTCATCTCATTCCTGTATCCAGTAAAGAGCTTCACTCGATAACTCAAAGCTGTGATTATTCTTCTGTATAGCATCGAACACTTTCACTGCCAATCAAGTTCAGTACTTGTTCATCAAAATTTTTTTTCAAAGCACTCAACTGCTGACTTTTCCTTTGTGCGGCTTGCACATTGCATTTACGCCGTTCAATTTCTGCTAGATCAGGGTAGGTTTTACAGTAGGTTGCACTCTTCATTGTCAAATTCGAAGCGATATTAGTTTTCTTTGCTTCACACGATGGCCTGCGCATTTGTTGCCGTCCTCCCTTTCTTCCTTAGTAGGAACCTGCAAGGTGCGTGGTACATCAGCTGGAAGAGTATCTCACAATATATTTTCTTCAATATCCTCACAGTCAGACACTTGATCTGCTCGATCTGTCAACGGTCTCATTCACTTCACCTTTGTCAGAAGAAGAATCCATGAAGTGGGGATCATTTATCATTTCTTCAGTTTTTCTTACTCAAAGTGCTCTATAGCGACTCATTGTACTTGGGGAGAAAAGAAGAACAAAAAGGTATTTTAGGTGAAATCTACCATGAGCCCCAAATGGGGATTGATATTTATGTGGCCTTCATGGGAAAATAAAATAAGCCTCGAGGGTAAATAGTGAATAAATATCTTCTAAAACCATAAGAAAACAGGCCAGTGCAGAGGAGCTGAAAATTATTTATAATAATATGACTTACCGCATTTTAAAAATGGTCATATCCTGCAACTCTCAAAGTAGTTCTTTTCTCTCGCAAATTATCCTGTACAGTTCACTCACTTAACAACTAACCAACAATTGATGCACGAGCTTGAGATAAGTCTAGACAACAATGCCAAATTATTGAAAATGTTATTACATTTACAAAAATTGCAAAATGAACAAATCCCCAAATGGGGAGCGTGGCATTTAAAGAGTTAAACCTTAATAATTATCATCGTCTTGTACAATCCTTTTTCCAGTTTAAATGAAAAAAACTAGATTCAATTTTAAAGCTTTCTTAACACACGGATAGTTGCTATATGAGCATTTACTTTACGAATTATTTTAAATGGTAAGCGATTTTATATTCCTTAAGTCATAAGTTCATCTGATTCTTGCTGCAAGAACTGGTACAGTTTAAAATTTATGCGTTCCCATGTGTATCCATCATTTGAATCTCCTTAATATTCTGCGCTGTTGTGAGCATTTCACTTATTGCAGCACTACACATAGGGATTCTTCTGGAAATACGGAGAACTACTATAACCAAAATGGACGTCCACAAAATAAAAGTTGTTTTTACTTAAAGTTCATTGTCCTCAAATCCTTTCATCCTCAAAAGTTCGTTTTATTTTTAATAGTCCGTGTATATAGTTACGAAAATATTACTACTACTATCCTTGAGAAAGCGAGAGGGTGGCTCAGACAAGAACTTTTGGAACTCGCGTTTTAATCCCTCGGGGCAGACCATTCTGAACTTTTGCGAATGCTACGCCGGATATTTCATTTCCACGAATGTTCCGCTCTCCTATTTCATATCTTCTGATTCCGTTTGTTTTGTTATAAGGTAGAATGTGAAGGGCGAGGTGGGCTGCTACTGTGTACAGTGTGAAGGTGGCTGCACTTTAGAAATTTTCTTGCATGGAAGTGCCTTCTTTGAGGGACTTGACCTCCATGGAGAGGAGGGCCTCCGCCGGTGACGGGGTGTTCTATCTGAAAATAATGTTAAGAACCTCGACTACGTCCGTTTTTCACTGCCCCTGAATCCTGGCCGCCCTATCCTTTCCTCCTACTGGATTGTAGACACAAATGGCCAGCCCTTGAGCAATGCTGAAGTAATGAAATGTCCTCTCTTCCCTACCCATCCATTTAAACTACTTCTGTCGAGACTGTTTTCCATTTAGTGAAAAGACTTGAGTGACTTGTTTGTATAATATTTTTTTCTATATATCATATGCTTTTCTTCTGTGAAAATAAGTGGAGAGAGAAGAATTAGCAGTGGATAGCTCTAAAATGTTCTAAATTTTCACAGATTCCTACTGCTATATAATGTTCATAAGACGTGATAAAATCCTTATATATTTAACATAAATGTAATACATTTTATTTCTTGAAAATTTAAATAATACCCGGAAAATAAATAAAATCTAGACCGTGAACAAAATGTTTATGCGTAACCAATTGCGGACTACCTAGCTATTATAACTGGCCATACTATCTTCCTTACTGAGTTGCTCCCTGAATAAATGCTGCGCCCGTCTAAAGCAAATCTGTAATGACATTGCCAGGGGAGGGGAGAGCAAAATCACTTCCTTCCACTCACTGCAAAAGAACGACGCATTCATAAACTCTAATGTTTAAAACAGTGGTCACTGTTGCAATGGCGGATTAGGAGATTGGAATGCCATTCAAACAAAACAAATACTCAGAATTTAAACTTTATTTACACACTATTTTTTCAATTTCGTTTATGACATAGTTTACTTTCAACTAATTAATCATTATCTGTAAGGAAAGATGAAAGGTAGAGTCTCAGAAGGTAAAGGAAGTGATTTTTTTTAATGTTGTTCATATTTAAGACGTTTGCTCGAAATTGCAGGATCTAAGATTTCCATTAACCTTGATGCAAACAAATGTAACAGGAAATTTACTACAGTACAAAGATACAAACAATCTACAATGTTCTTTTTATTACTTTTATGGTAAGGTAATTAGTTCCATAAGTGTGGGGAATTCACACTGCATGAAAAATGTAAAGGATTGCCAAAAATTAGAATTTTTGGTCAGTTGCTTTCAGATCTTCAAAATGGAATCTGTCCAAATGATAAAACATGTCTAATAAAAAAAACTGTCACCTAAGTACTCCTCTTGATTCAATTCAAAGTTTCATTTCTCTGCAAAATAAAAGCTAAATATAATATTATTATTTTAATAACATCGTCCAACATAAATTATGTAACCTCTATAATAGTGTTGCTACTATATATTACTTTATAATTTATTTTCAATGAACAGTTTAAGTTTTGATGCTTGCTTGTTTCTTCACTGAAGGAAACAACTCACTGTGGAGTTGAAAGAACCTTCTCAACGTTATAACATTGCTGTTATTTGTTGTTATTTTAGCTAACAGTTACTTTACTCTCCATTTTTATTGTAAGCATGAATATAGATATATACTGTTTTATATAAATGTAGAAGAATGTATACTATTGTTATCATTGTATTTGGTAAATTATATGTCCGTAAGTTTTTATGGCTATTTCACAAATTCACGGAATGCTCTAGGAACTGAACTAAACTAAAGCACCCCTACTGAGCTCCTGGTAAGATATGAGACTGTTATTGAAGTAGCTAGCTCTGATTATTATTGGTGCACCACTTTGATGTACCAAGTTTGCGGACGTATTAATTGATGTTCTTGTTGTAATAGGCCTCGGCTGGTGAGGACTGATTGTAGTTGTTGTTTTCATTCCCAAAACAACAAACTCTTGGGTTAATTGCGCTAATTTCGTTGATCCTGAAAACATCTTGGCGTTGCAAATAAGCACGCAATTCGACGTTACGTCTATGACTGATTTTTATTTCACGTGATTTTCTTTAAAATGTCGATACTATGGCGTCGATAGAGTCGAATCACTTCAGCGCATTTATTTGACGATGTTTAGACTGTTTGTCCCGACGTAACGTAATATTATGAGTACTGAACAGAAGACTAAAATAAGAATGAGAATGAAAATCAGTGCAGAGACTGGAATCGTATGAAGAACAGCGCGGAGAATGTCAGAATCAACTAGACTGGAATCGAGCAAAATGGCTAGCATAGAAAGAATAGCATAGAATGGAATAAACTGGAATGGAGTGATGAACAGCGCCCAATCTTGTCCTTATATACCTGATTCAAATACAAGTCGTTGTGGCAAGTAAGCCGCTCGAAACACGTAACAACATTGCGTCTATAATTAAAACTTTAAACTCTGCTTCTACACTGGCTGCTTTTATAATTTCCTGTTCTCGTCTGATTTGTTCGCCTATAGGAGTTTAAAAATCTATCATGCGATACGCTACTTCAAATTTAAATAGTTTCCAGCTGTAATGGGGTCAACTGCCTCCTACATCATTTAAAAGACTCCACATACACACTTTTAAAGGGACAGTTGCTTTCTCCTGACAAAACATCTCGTTTAAAAGGATCAGTGCACAATGGGCAATGTCCTTGACTCCTTCACCCTAAGATACAAAAAATCGCACCCTTCCAAGGTTTTACGACTACACGTATTTTCTACGCTATTGCGGACAAAGCACAGCGTTTTACTATTTTATAGAGATGTTAAGTTATACGACACATGATGGTCGAGGAATATACATTATAAAATGAAAAGTTAATATTATAAAAGTGTATTATACAGTATGGTAGCTATGGCAAGGGAAAAGATATAGAAATTATAATAATACTATGGGCAAACCGTAGGAATAGTTTCAGACAGTAATAGTGTATGTATATAGTACCAAGCTCTTCTAACAGCTCTTTAGACTCCCTGTGTCGTAGGTTACTTGATCTAATAAAATTTACACACTTATAACAACTGACATCACATTATTAAAATTGCTCATCTTGCACATAAAGCTTCCCCGTGTATGGGGTACTATCTTTCAAGAAAGTAAATGTACATCTTTTGCTGGACAGTATCGTTTATGCGTACCTGTATGGAGGAAATGAAAATAAAATCAGTCGAGTTCACGGGCAAATGTAGCCGGTGCTCGCTTCGAAGATTTTCAAGTACTTTTTAGTTGTTTTGTCAAAATATATGCTAAATGGTATGAAACTAGTAGAAAACTACTCCATTAATGACGCTACGTCTGTGTAGAATATCAAATACAACGGAGAAAACGATATATACTTGTAATTCTCACTAACTATACATACTTGTTATGCCACGCGGACAAATGGAGTACCAAAACCTTTGAACTATGTCACGAACCTAGCTAGAGTTTGCGTCCTCCGCGTTTTGCTTCGCTTTTATGTTTAACATAGTAGCTCTTTCTTATAAATGGATACATTACATTACTTGCACTATATGCACGCTGTCATAATATTCCTTTTAGGAAACCGGCAAGCATCGTGCTTATTGTTAGGCCTTTTGAATTTGTTTTTTATTCACCGTTTTGTTAATGTGCTATTTAAAATTATATCTGGGTTTAAATATACCGATTGAAACAACCGTAAAATGGGCATCATTACCCAAAAGTGAAACTGACCCTTACGATTAATTACTGAAACATTATCAGCAAATCACACATCCAGCTACCGCTGGCATGATAGCTAAGAAGTCTAACAAGCTATTGAGCAGCAATATGTAGAAAGCTATGGTTCATGCCCCATCTATCGATTTTATTCTCTTTTTTGAGTGCTAAATAAACGCAAGTGTTCTTATGAATAACCTATTATGGACTGAAGCATTAAATTATTTAAACTATTTCTGTTTTATGGGAAAATAATCCAACGCTATAGGAAGAAAAGCCGTTGGCCCCCTGTCGTACATTTACGGTACGTGAAAGAAGAGGCCTCTGAGAAAAATTTATCGGCCGTTTCTCGCCCTGAATAGAATGAAATGCTAATGAACAAAGATGTTAAAGACCATTCATAAATAAAATAAATCTAAATCCTGTAAAATATAGCCAGTTAGTCTTTTTGGTTCTCTCTGACGCTTTGTCCAAAGCAAGAAAAAAAAAAAAAACAGGTTAGTGTTTATACCCTTTCCTTTAATTATTTTTATAGATGGAATCCCAGGTCTTCGATGCGCCTCGTTATAGTATTACACAAAATATTTGCAGATATAAACATATCTACTAAATTGGAGCACGTTTCCTTAACCGCTATTATGAAACATTCTCTGATAAATTCTCCTTCACAAATGAATTCATTTTTACCAATATGTTGCGTAATTCTATAAGAAAGTTTTACAGTATACACATTATTAGGAAGCTAAGGAGTCGGTGATATCACCTCTTTTGGGAAGAAGTGAAAGCAACTTCATCTGCAAAGAAAAATCAGATTAATAATAAAGGATTTCGAGAATTAAGTTAATATAGCCAAATGCATACACTATCGACTATTATCATTCCTAACGGAATATATTTGCCATAGTCATTATGAAAGTATTATTTAAAATACTTATTTAATAAGTATTTATTGCAAATAAGGCACTAACACTGTCGTCGTCTTGGAACAGAAATATTTTTTCTCCCGTTTAACGAGAAATGTATATCTCGATGTTGAAGATGAGATTGAGAAACTCAACTCAACCGCCACTGCTGAAAAACTAGTGCACACTTCTTGTCGTACCAAACTGGTAAGGGGTAAACAACGGATAACACGAACGTATCATGTTTTGACAACGCTGGGCTAACATTTGCAATTGCCTGGAACATTCTGTCAAAATGTTCATTTTATTGGTCGCCCAGATTAAGACATTAGCTCATTGATAGGTGACCAAAGAGAAAGCACTTAGAATTCGCCAGCTCACTGAGGGATATCATATTCTTGATAATTTTTTATCCTATGTAGATATACATGGCAAACACAGTTTTGTTGAAATTGATAGTTTGACTCCAACATCTATAAAACACACATGTTTCCTTTTTAGACCAGCCGACGAAAATCCACCACAGTAACCTACCTTATGAGAAGACGTCATAAAACATCTAGTATGCTATTCAACATGGCCTAGGGCTCCTTCACTCCAGTCCGCACATTGCCAAAGATGTTTTTTTTTTTTTTTGAGTAATGTTTAAAGTCCGTTTTTACTACTGAGGCACCACAGGCGGTGCACACTGATGATACATGAAATGAAAGGAAATATTGGGAAAGGATTTTTTTTAAGGAAGGAAGTGCTCCAGGTCTAATTTTATGGTACCTCCCCGGCATTTTCCAGTTATGAGGACTGAGGAAAACCTAGAAAAAAACAGTCAGGAAGGACGGTCCTGGGGGGATTGGAACCCCAGACCTCCCGCTCACGAGCCCGCGCCTTAACGACCTCGGCCACCTGTGGCGGCAAAGATTGTGTGAACTGTATATATTGTTTTCAACTCTTGTTTCCAGCACTTCGTTTAACTCAGACATTCTTATATCTAAATGATCTCAAAAAGACCAAAAAGTTAGGAGAAAAAAGTATTTTTTAAACACAAAGTATATAAGATTAGATTCAAAAAAGTATTTTCTAAATGTCTTGTTAACATCATAGTTGAATTCGAAGCATTGAAAATTATGGAACGTGTTTCATCGTTGCCAAAGCAGTATTACAAATGCATATGTGTGTTTGTTGTTTTGTTTGTAAGCGCTGAAGTAAACAGGTAAAGATTTATTTTGATTGATTTATTTACGGACGCTCTTTAACATCTCGGGTCATCAGAGTCCCATTCAACTCGTGCAGCAGCCGACAACTTTTGCTCAGAGGCTTCTTCTTTCAGGCTTGAGGTTCTTTTTCTTGCCATAAATCTACAACATGGGACCTGCGGTTTTGCTTCCCTTCCGAGAGAAGCCATGCTTAGGATTTTTACGCCCAAAGAAAACCACCGACCTTGGCCGGAATTGAACCCGCAATCTTGGGTTTAGGAGGCAAGTATGGTTACTACTACACCACGAGGATTGACTTCACTACTTTTCCACGTTCTTTACGCACTTTGTTCATTTTGAACTTGAACTTGTTTTAATACTTTAATATAGGTTTAGATGTATCCATTATGAAAGAACCGTTATTGCAGCACGTAAATGATATTGTTAATTGTTGAGTACACTGACTAGTCACGTTACGAGTTTAAACTCATTGTTGTTTTCAGATTGAGTTCAAATATAAGTATTAAGCAATGCATTCAACATTACAATTTTGGATTAACTCTCCTTAGTTAGAGATCATTTAGGACAATTGTAATATAATATTAAAGGAAAGCTTAGTGTGCGTCCATTGTGCAATTGTTTTTAATGCTGTTTAACGTCGTTTTCACTGCTGAGGCATCACAAGCGGCGGACACTGAAGATGCATCGGATGAAATGATATATTGGAAAAGGATTTTTTAAGGAAGAAAACGTTCCAGGCCTAAGTTTAGGATACCCCTCCCCCCGGCATTTGCCATTTATGAGGTTTGAGAATAATCTGAAAAATAAAAAACTCAGTCAGGGATAGCGGTTCTGCAGGAAATCAAACCCCAGACTTCCCGCTCACGAGTCCGTGCTTTAACGACTTCGGCTATCCTGGGGTCAATTGTGCAATGACGGCTATTATATGTGCATATTAGACTACTTAAATTACGTATTGCAGTGTTCAATTTTCAATATTTTACATACATTAATTTACAACCTTTTGTGCCTGAGCGATTTTCAAATTCTTAATATTGTTTTTAATATCCAGCATTAGTGTGTCTCTTTATTATCTACTTAATTTGTGTGTATATATATATATATATACTACTAGTTGGAGCGGTTTAGTATGGCCCCAGCAATTAGAGCCTAATTATGAGATTGTTTGTGGCCCCACGTTACCGCCAAACCATGAAGCTGTTTAGTAAGCTCCGACTACGTGCCCCAGGTTGGGGAATCAATATTCAAGCAATTTGTTATCGACGTCTAGTGGCCTTATATTGTGATGACAATTTTGAAGTGGTTTTGTAGAATGGTTATTGGTTGCTTTGTGTTGTTGCCCACGCTTCAATGACAATTTCTCAGGGTGAAATCTGTTATTTTGTTGACTCATACTCAACAGGACTGGGAGAGGATTTTAATAGTGTAAATAAGCATGCGATGAGGCATAATATATGTGCATATATTGGTATTTTATTTTGTTCAAAATCCTTCGCGTCCTCTGGTGTTTTGATAGACTTAGCTACGCGATACAAACTTATTTGCCGCGTATGAAACTTAACAGATGAGTGCCGCGGCGCGTTAAATTGAAAATTGTTTAACTGATGTATCGGAACTGCATAACTGATAACTGCTTCTCAGCTAAGTATCAACTTAAAAACTGCCTAACTGATGTATCAGAACTGCGTACCAACGTCCGAAATAGACCTTGTTATCTGCGTGTCTCGCCGCGTGTAAAACTTCAAAACTGCTTAGAGCGTACTGAGAACCGAGGAATTGATTGTCTCTAGCCAAGTGTAGATCTTATAACTGCGTATCTCAGCAACGTCGAACTTACAAATGCTTCTGCGAACTGCTTGTATCTAGCAGCGTGTAGATCTTATAACTGCGTACTGAGGGTTGAGTATTGCTACCTGTTTATCTGAACTGAGTCAGAACTGCTTGTCGCCGGTGTAGAATTACAACTACCATGCCCCCGCAGAGAAAACGCTCCCTTAAATATTAAATTCAAATCAAGTTAGTTTTAACGATCCCACTGGGTCACACAGGCACGCGCAATCTTCGCGGCTATCTTTAAAAGTTCAAACAACATTTTCCATTGACTGGTTTAAGTTCACGGACTACACGTGCCATTCGCTATTTTTGAAAGTTTAAAACATTTTGTTGGCATTGGGTAGTTTAAAGGTTAATAATAACAGTAGCTAAGTGTTAGGGTCAAAGTCCCAAACGGGTTTAAAAGCTCTTCAGTTTATTAACCCTACAATGGCAGTCCTTTTAAAAAAAGGAGGGGGCTTCACACACGATCCTCGGGGTTCTTCTGAATAGATTTTTATGACCTAGTTGCTTTCCAGGCTGGCGTAACTGAAAGACATCAGAGACTTTCTCTTTAATACAAATCTAACATTGAAGTTAAAGCTTATGACATACATATATACATAATATTTATATTACTAATTACAATGCCAAAATATGATGATTATGCTTACATAAATATACGTTATAATCATATTCCAGTGAGATGGATTGGCGGAACTGGTACATGGTATACGTTGGTGAAATAAGGTTTTGTTTGTATTACATGTTACAAAGAAAATATACATAACATTGGTTGTTGTTTTTTAACCTGTTCATTAGCCAACGTTTCGTTATTTGTATTATTGTGCTCAAATTTTATAGCCTGGTACCAGCAGGTAGTCGTTTGATTTTCCATTATATAAGTTTTATCTGCCTGCAGCTGCGTCATACATGTATGCTACATGACATTAATCACAGATGCACGGACGTAGCCAGCCACTCATCACTTCAGGCCATGTTGTCAAGGGTCATTAAGGAAGCATCCCATCACATAACCAGCGTACACTATATGTTTTTGCCGACCAAAATTAGAGATTATCCCGTAATGAATTCATGGAACGTTTTCTGCAAATGCGGCAATGATCTAATTTAACATCAGTATCTATGAGAGCACCCTTCACACAGAATATCGGTCAAAGCGGCAATCTTTTTCGGTAATTTTAACGCATTCCATTGCAACCGCTGAAAAAAAAAAATGTGCTTGTCGCATATGCCTAGATAGTATTTTAGACTAGAAAGAACAATGTGCCGTCAAATTAGTAAAATTTCCGCTCTATATGTCTACCAATATTATAGGTTGCAAAATGCTCATACATGCCCAGGAACGGTTAAGTTGCCTCCCGCGACCAAATAAGGTGTAAATTTCAACCAGTTATCAAGTTGTGCTCGCAAGATGCCACCTATTGTTCTCCGTGGATTAAGGAGGGGGTCCACCTATAATTAAACAGCTAGTTAATATTTCCTTCCTATTTACAGGCTTAGAACTGGCACCAATACAAACATACTACCATAAAGTAAGTATAAAATAAAATAATTATCTGTGTTGGTTTAGTGCTTGTAACGTTGACTTTTCATTATCAAAATTTGTGAATGAAAACACGATTTACAACAGATCGAACATATCACGTTCAGCCAATATTCGATAGTGCATTTATGGCACTCTATCAAGCTATCAAAGCAAAGTTCAAACTATAACACAGTACACGATATTCCACGACAACATAATATATATGTGAATTCATTTGTTGTGACGAAAGTGGTAGATAAAATAGTTGTGAAGGGTTGCACATTTTGTTTTTTCTGTCACTAGAAAATTGTTTATATGTATCAGTGTGGCCAACACCGTTGATATTCAGAGATCGAAAGTTTGAAATGAAAGTAGTGTGGAGTCGTGACGCAATACAATACAATATTAATGTATATTCAGAAATTGAATCATTTAAATGAACAATCGCCTCACTCAAGATGCTCAGGTGAACAACCACGAAATACCACCTTGTTCTTGTGTACAGCTCAGACTTTCAAAACGTGTTTACACCTGGGTCACATTTTACGCATTTCAAACATTAAACAAACTGCTCGGACCGCAACTTATATCACCTGTAAATGCCCAACTATCTACAATCTGTACACTTTTTGTTTTGCTAATGCTATCGGCATATTATTATTATTATTATTATTATTATTATTATTATTATTATTATTATTATTGTTGTTGTTGTTGTTGTAATTGTTGTGGTTGAAAATGCTTCTTATCATTCTGTGGAAATTGATAAAGTTCTTAATTCGTCATTAGTTTGAAACACAGACAAAGCAATACAATAATAGCTTTCAGTTTGAACCAAAATATGCTAAAGCTTAGTTTATGAAGCTATACAGCTGAAATTACAGTATGAAGATTAATGTTAGAGATGAAATAGCAAATATGCATAAACTTAACTTTGTATGATTGTCATGAATGTCACGAATTTCATATTATAGATTTAATTTATTTAATAATAGCATTTATAAGACAATTTTAACGCAAAATGTATGATTTAAGGGCATTGCCGATATAGCGAAAGTCGAGAAAGTCGTATAAACGTACAAGAAATGTTGAACAGCATAATTGAATTAAAGATGGCAGGCCCCTGAATGTTCTACAATTCCCGAGTGTCTTGTAAATGGGGGAAAATGGAACGTGGGCTTATCTGTTTGTTAGGCATACATTAGAAAATCATGATACACTCACCTCTATAGTAGTATGAGAAGTCGCTCTTGGAGAAACATTGTGCATTCCAATGAGCGGCGTAACGGAGAAACAGAATAATGGCACACCAAACGTTTACAGTCCAGTACTCTAATTGATTCGGCTGAAGTGTCAGATGTGAGAATTGTGATTGCTGAACGTATCTTAACGAAGAAATGTCTTTTGTCCATATGTTATCCAAAATATATGTTCAATATATCGCATATCCTTTAGGTACATTTTAAAAACTTCCTGGAAAACATTCCTTATTATGAGGCTGTGCCTGACAGTTAAATATGAGCTCAAATGTAACTTTATGAATAAATTCATTCATATGAGAATTAAAACGTAAAGTAAAGATCAACATAAACTCTCCTGTATCCATTTGAGAATTATTTGTACACATTGCAAGCATTCTTTCTTTTGGAAGATAGATGCTGCTTAAAGTGCGATCAATCTCTACTCGTCGTGCAATGGTAAACTGTGTAAATAGTATTAAAATCTTTAATAGAGTGAGTTAGAATATATTACTGTACCAGATCTAGCAGCACATTAGCTTACTATTGCTGTATTTAAGCTAACACAGCAATGAAAATCATTCCATTTTCCCCTTGTGGTTTGGATTTTTCTGCTTGGTTCCTTTTCATAGCAATAGGTTTTATTACTATTTCTGGTCATTTTACTTTTAGTATCTTTCTAATTATATGAATTACATTTTTCTATATTGACATAATTATTTACTTTAATAAAGATAATTTAAAATCAGCCTCAGATAGCAGAAATTCGAAGTCACTGCCAGGGTTCGAATTTTCCAGATCTGAAACAGATTCCAAATCTTAGCCTGGCGCACGCTTGCGTAAATAATTGAATTTAAATATGATTGTGTTTACCTCCGCAATTTTATACACATCTCTTCCACTGTGGTCAAATTTAATAAAAAAAAATGTAATGTTTACCTTTATTTCGCCAAGTATGTGACACAAGACTCCATTAGGCAAACGTTCTGTTCAGACTCACATGTCTATTAATATTTATAATTACTTTTCAGTAAAAATCCACCTCAAAAGTATTTGCAAATAATAAAAATAAGTGAAGCCAAACACTTTTAATGACATGCGAAAGTTGTTTCTGCTTAATAATAAGACAAGAAGGTTAATTATTGTGAGTCACAATGAAATACGAAATGTGCATCAAACAGAAAAGATACAATAATTCACTATTTCAGGAATTAAAATTTAGAATGAAAAATACATATGAGATAGAAAACCAATAATATATCATTAAAGGAAAGCGTCTTCATTAATTAGTCCCATTTTGAGTTTTCAATAAACCTTTCAGATGTCATGCTAGAGCTTATTTCTGGAACTATTGCTGGACAGAATGTTGAAAATTCAGATATTTTTAAACTGTTTGCAATAACATGTATATTTACCCCCCAGCAACGTGTGAATATTTTAGTTGCAGTACATAATCAACGTTAGCATATTACTACCCTGTTAAATCGTTGATTTATTCAAGTTTTCATATTCTTTGAGAAGCGAAGATCTTTATATCTGAGCTAAATTTTAGTTTCATACTTAACGAAATGCACTGCATGGAATGACAATGCTCTATTGTAGTGCACTATTCCGCTTTATGAGAGAATTTACGTTATTAGCACTCAAGAAATACGGAGGTTTTTAAATATGTTTAAAGCCTGTTATAATTACTGATGCATCACTATAGGTGGACATGGATGATGTATCAGACCTATTGATAAACCATATCATTATAGCTTATTATAGATAATTCGGACTGGGGAAGGGTACCTTCCCGGCATTTGCCATTAATGAGGACTGAGGAAAACTGAACGAAACCGATGACAATCGAACCGCAGACCTGCACTTTGGGATTTTGTTTATTTAAGGACGCTCTTTAACATCACAGGTTATGAGCGTGCAGTTTACGAGTCCGTGCCTGCCACCCGTATTGGTCTGGGAGATCTTCTGTTTAAAAGTTATTAGATGACTGTGAATTTTTGTTAGCGTAAGTTAATTGACTATTATTTATTCAATGGATTCTGAACAGATATGAAAACATGATACTGCACACAAGAGGAGAGAATAGACCTACATTATCTAGTGACGTTATCATACAGACAATCTTCCAATTCTGAGCATGCATTTGCAGTGTAACCTCTAATAGGCAGGCCCATTTGTAGCTTTGTGAATCACATGTTGGGAAGTCATATCAACATCAGCAGTTATTGTTAAACCTTATTGTTTATTGTTATTAATTTATTAAATTGTTCCTGGTAACTTTTCTACTACTTCACTATGCCAAGAAAGGTGGTTGATTACATTGTCAGGATACTAGTGAATCCTCTTTCCCTCCAGTTCCACAAAACCGGAAGTATGTATTCTTTCCTCTCGCGTACCGTAATTTAAGGAACAACATTGAGATTAGTACATAAAACTTAATGTGTTGACTGTTTCTTGATGGACTGAGCATAAATTTGTTAGTTTTTAAACACATAAGCTATAATTTTGTATCTACAGCTCTAGACACTTCATTGTGTTATAGGATACATTATGATACAAATCATATTCAGATATTTACTATTACTACGATATAGTACTAAATATTCGAAATAATATAATTTTGTAAATAATGAAGTATATTGCGATATTACTCTGTACAAAAGCAGCATTTAACGGGAGTGTTTGATTAGCTAATTTATAAAGTTCAGAATTTTTCAGCTATTCATGTGTTTAATTCAAAATAATGTCATAAGATGTTTCATATACTGCCATTGTAATACATTTCTATTTCTAGAAAACTCTCCTGAGTCACAAATACCTAGTGGGGCATAGGTGTATAGCCAGCTACAAAGGCGGAAGAGCATTTTCGATTCGTCCTATACAAAGTCAAAAGCTCCAATAACGTGTACTGCCATTCCTTTCTGCTATTGGAATGCAGTGAAACGCTACATATGGAGGATTTAAAAAGTAAGTTACACTTATCGTCCGAATGTGCTGCAGTAATAAGAGTGGCGGAAAATGAGTTTAGCTTCAGGGTCCAGCGTTACCTACCGTAATAGCGGGATGTCAAAATGTGCCAGATGTCAAAATGTATTTCGAGATTCGATGTTGTGACTATAATACAATATTCGTTAATCTTGAAGTAATGTTTGTCTTGGATATTTAATAAAAAATATTAGCGAGGATTTCCTTCAAAGAAGCAGCAATAAAAGGAAAGGAGGTTCTAAAGACAATAAAGATGGAAAGAATGTTTCACGATCACCCCTAAATTTCAAAACCAAACTGCGAATTTTCAACAGATATATAAGATAAACCCATTGACAGTTCAAGTTTCTAATATATGTCCTTGGCAACAAATACAATCTAGTGAGTTTAAAAAGAGATTCCTTCTTTTTGAGGGAATAGAAGTTCGTCTTAATGACATGTTTTATATCCCTATTAATATATTTTCTTACTTCCTTCTTTTCAAATTTTCTTTTACATTTTTGAAAGGTTTACAGTTTTCTCACTTTTGAAAATAGAAATAATAGTGTTCCCCTAAACTTTCTACAACAATTCAGAGTCTAGTTTGTTACACGACATCTCAATTATCAGTAAAAAAAAATAAATAAATAAAATCTTTTTAACTCCAATTCTATGCCAGTTTACAATGTATTATTGTTTAATATGTTGAAGTATTAATTCGTTGGAGAGTAAAAGAGCATGAACCCATTAGAAAATGGCCATACAGATTCTGGAGAAAAATAAATTCATTTATTGTGAATCAAAACTGAACCCTCAATCAGGCCGTTGGAAATTTAGAGTAGAATGAGAACAACGGAATACGGTCTGTAATAAGAGCGCTTATTATTATTATTATTATTATTATTATTATTATTATTATTATTATTATTATTATTATTATTATTATTATTATTATTATTATTATTATTGTTGTTGTTGTTGTTTTTGTTGTTGTTCCTTTCGTTATCATCATTATTATCGTCATCATAGTCGTCATTATTATTATTAACAAAGAAAAAGTTTAGAAAAAATATGTACTATTCCTAAAGGCATGATAGGTGGTGTCACAACAAAAATGGCTGGAAATGAGTAACCGAGGTTGACAACATTGTTTAAGCCTTCCTATTGAGCAAATTTTACTTGAGTGGCGATAAGAGGTGCATCTAAGTAAGAAAAAAAAAAAAAACGACTTGTCAACTGAAAACATATCCAAAATTGAAATAAGATATTTTTTCGGCAAAGAATCTCAAAGGATATTCGTCGCGAAATTTCGACAGTGTATGGCGCAAAGGCAAAGACGCGTACAGCCATAAGGAAATGCTACCAGCAGTTTGAACAACAACGCACAGACGTGATTCATGTAGTTCAGCAAGGAAGGCCAACAACAATAAAACACTGCGCTGCAAGTTGGTGTACTGATTCACAACAATCGCAGACTGTAGCGTAAATTGCGCAGGAGTAGAGTATACAAATAGAAAGTGTTTGTTCCATCCTATGAGATCATACGGATAATCGGAATCTTGTCCTCGTGGATTCCCCATTCATAGCCATCCGAACCCAAAGAAGAAAGGATTTTGGCTCCTCTGGACTTCCTCCAACGTTATTCTGTGGAGGGAAAAGATTTCTTAATCTGCACCAATAGTTACTGCCCTAGATCGGACGGTTTGAGTTAAGCACATTTTTGCCGCTGTAAGGGTTGCACTAAAGCATTTGGCAATAGCATCGCTCTCAGCGTTAGTGATGTCATCAATGTGGTGGCCAAGATGTCTGCCTTAAGATGGCGATTTTAACATAGTTCTACAAAAGTACTGTTAATGACGATGGTGCTAGTGTCGTGCTGGCAAAAATTTGTCGTTTCTAACGTGTTCCGATCTACTGTTGTTTAGGTTAGGAATAGCATGGTCTTGCAATTTTTTGAGGTTAGAAAGCATAGACAGAAGGCAAGTATTTTAAGGTAATTGGCAGCGCTCGTGTTTGCGTTGTCAACTCTTATTTTTTTATTTTTGTATATATATTTAATTTTAGAATAGTAAATATGGTGTGAATAGAAGGAAGGATAAAACATAGGAAAATATATAGGATTTGTTCTTACGTTTTTGCGATGCATCACATAACCCGAGCGAGAGAGGGGGAAGGGGAGTATAAGGCTCCTGGAGGAGCATACGCTTTGATAACAAAAATTGCCCTGCATGGGGTATGGGGTGTATCATGGGCGAAGGGTTTCAGGATTGGATGTTGAGGAGGCGTCGTGTTGTCATATTGAAGGCGTCGACGGTAGTGCGCGCCAGATGGAATGAGTAGAATTGATGTCAGGACGAATTTGCTTTGTGATTGGCGGATATAGGAAGTGTTGCAATAGGTGCGTGCCGCTTCGTGATTGGTAGAAATAAGGAGCGTTGTAACTGGCGAAAATAAGATGCGTGGTGGCTATTAGCTGAATTTATATAAAGAAGCAAAAAAAAAAAAGATAAATAAATTATATAAGAATTCCGGTTATTCGGATGATATTGCTGTTCATTTTGATGGCAAGGAATGCGAATAGTTGTGTCTGTTTTGCGTGCTGCGGATTTAGGGTTGATAACATCATATGTAGTCTTAAGAATGATGACATAAAATGTAGTCTTAAGAATGCAACAATGCGCGGCAGGGCTTATGAACGGTTATCTAATTGTTCGTACGTGCGAAAGAAAGGAAGTGAATGCAATTTTAAACAACGTTGGAAAATGTGGAAAGAATTAAAAATCTGTACAATTACATGAATCCAGTGAGTAAATGTGGTAAAGGTTAGGTGAAAGATGCAAGTGCTAGAAAGAAAAAAGAAAAATTAAGACAATGTTAGCGAATGTAGGCACCCCTGCAACTATGCAAGGCAATGAAAATGAGACGCTATCGGTGGAGATGATGAATTGCAGCACGATGGTGGACGTGATGGTTTTGCCCCATATGTTGGATTTGAATTGGCAGTTATCACCAGAAGAGAACGAACTGATGCTCGAGTACGGTGCTGAACGAGGTGAACACGTATTTGCCGGATAATATGTGAATGTGTTTGGAAAGTGTGGAAATGGGAATGGAAGATGAACTTCCAGGGCTAGGTTTAAGAGTTTGGCAGCTTTCGTGCCATTATTATGCGTTGCCAGTATATTTGCCTGGCAAGAGTTTAAGGCTCACCTCATCCCTATGATATTTGGCCAATTTTATCAGCGCTTTAAAACGCCCACACCCTAACAGCCCATTTTTCGTTCATGAAGGAAACGGCTCTACCATCTTTTAACAGTTCATTTATTGTCACGTTAGGTATGAAGGAAACGTCGCTTCATCTAAAATATCCCACCCACCCCTCTAATAGCCCAGATTGTTACATTAAGTATGAAGGAATTGGCACTACACCAAAAATATATCACCCACCCATTAACAGCCCATTTTTGGTCCTATGATATTTCTGAGACACTTTAAGTATGAAGCAAACTGCGCTACTCCAAAAATACACCGCTCACTCTCCTACCAGCCCAAGTATTGCCACGTTAAATATTGGCTTTACTCCGTTTCCATCAGAAAAACACCCCCTAATAGTCCATGTTTGGTTCTGTGATATTTTTGGAACACGTTAAGTATGAAGGAAACGACGCTATCCCTAAAATACCCGGCTCACCCCTTCTAACAGCCCATTTTTGGGGCCATGAAGGAAACGGCTCTACTCCACCTCAAATTAAAATAACTCTTAACAATTAATTTTTGGAAATTGATTTTGATTTTAACAGTGCTACTCCCTTTTTTGACATCTCATTGTTGTTTTTAAAACGCCAGTTGATTGTCTTTGGCATGTAGGCTCGATACCGCTACTCCTAATAGCCCTAAGTTTAAAAGCGCTAAGGAAATTCCTTTGGCATGTGGGCTACGTGACCTCGTTGCTAGAAACTGTATGGCAGTTAGACTAAATAAGATCGATGTCAGCCATTTTATTATTTGTGTTAGGAATAGCGACAAGCCTTATATGAAATTTGTAATGAGAGCATGTTTGGAAAACAGTTTTTGGTGGAGGGGGAGGGGGCAAATTGCAATACTTACACAATCATATTTTGTATAGCGACTGTATTGTTACCTGAAGAATCTGTTTGTAAAGGCAACCTGCTCTTCAATTGGGAGTAACGAACCAATGGAGCAGTAAAGCGCGTACCTGATCTTTACAAGCAATGAAATCATAAATTTGAGTAGTTTTATATACACACTTGCTTTTGAGGCATATTTCATATAGTGAGATAAGATTATTGAATTTATTATTATCTGTGGGAAGAAAAAGAACAACTAAATGAATGGAAGGGACTTTCAGCATGTGATTAACGCTTTATGTTGCTAATGGGAGGGACAGACCCAGGAGTGGGAGAAGCGGGAACTCTTTGATTGGAAAATGGGAGATTGAAATCATGTATTTAATCCATATATAAAGCATCTATTTTACAAAGATTTACACATCAACTTTAAATAAAGGTTTGTAGCAAACATTGCACCACCACAACTTATATCAGTTTAACTTTTAAAAAATAAAACAATCCTCACAAGTAAACAATTTTGTATGATTAAGAGCCTTATGTTTTTTACTGTAATACATAAAATGACATATGTTTTAATTTTCCATGCAGAAATATTTAGCTGCAAGTCTAACTAGAAATCCAAATGGAATAATATTTTCGATTGAAATATCAAATGCGTGTCCCTGCTGCAAAATAAACGAATTGTTATAATTGGTGTACACATAAAAAAACGTAAATTGGTGTTTTGAAATGTTAGAGGGATAAACCATTTAGTGAAGAATAATTTTTATACAAATTTGACAAGTGCAGTTATTTGGATATTTGCAACCAAATAAAGTAACATATTTATTTACACAAAACCATTCATTTGAATTTATTGCAGGACCACAAAGATATTTTAATACAAATGATTGATTAATGAATTAACCAAATATTACATATTTTACAGTAAAACCTAAGGTTTTAAAAATGTAATACATAAAATTTAACCAGTTGTTCTGCACAGTGAAGCCGTAAGGGGGTGCGGTCATTACTCGTGAGCGAAGGAGAAGGAATTTAAGCGATTATTTGATTTCTTGGTTGGACGCCCCTTTGCTTCGGGAATACGATTATTTATCTCATGAAAATTCTGGAATTTTGTGACTCGTTTGAGTCAGAGGGAAGGGTAGGAAATCTTGCAGTCTACAGGGAAACACTAAAGTTCTAGTTGACACCATTTATTCACTGTTATTATAAGAATATCGGAATGTTCGTATTGGCTTGGAAATATTTCGAAGATCTGAGTTAACTTCTAGATAATGCTTGTTGCTTCATAATTGCCGACCACTTTAAATGGCTACTAACTATTCCTTTTTTACAGACTTCGCGCACTCCGATTCTGATTATCTATTCTTACACCCAGTTATTCCAATTAGCTCTTACTATCCCTTCTCCGATTCCAACCATTGACTTCTCACAACTTATAGCCTCGACTGTTTAATCATCACTGCTAACTGCTCCTCTTACTTTTTACATTATATTAGAGGTGCAGTTTATTGTATTGTTAGGAACCTTCCCCGGCGAAATAATAGATCTACAAAATTATGGAGCTTGGTTTGATTCTAACTGCTTTGTTGGTTTTTCTTAATATCTATAACTACACAGGGTCACTTCGATTCGTTCAATTTTGGAGGATTGCCATTGGTTGAGCTGGAATAATTTTATAAAATAAATTTTCTCACATTATAGTAATTCTAAGAACGGACATTCCTGCCATAAATATTCGGAAACTTTTCTGACCTGACATCCCGACACTTTTCTAGCCTTTCAGACTTATCCACAATAAAATCGCTATAGACCACGTCTCGGCCATAAATAAGAAGCATCTATTGTTTCTAAAGTCATGTCAGAAACCTGTTGACGTGTCTAAATGTTACTGTTAAACGGGCTATAAAACATATGCTGTCAGCTAAGGATGACGTGTATTCTTTTCTCTAGAGAATTCTTCCCTTATTGTCATTATGCACCGTTACCATTACCCAATAAAATAATACTTCTCTCTGCGCTAGTCAAAAAGGCACATTCTGTGTCTCAGGTAATTATTTTCCTAAATAATTTAAAAGAAATGAGTTCGTGTCAGGACAAAAGCGACCTCCTTCTTCCCTGGTCGAACCTTTAAAATTCCATTGGAGCAAATTTCAATACGACACATTCCATAGTCTAACGAGCAGTCCGGTATTGTAGCCTGTACTTTCACACAAATACATAATGATCTCATATTAAGATTTAGCACAGGTGCTATCTAAATGAATACAATATCCTTAATACAAATTATATATGTATATAGGATCATATTTACATGAATTATTAACATGCATTATAACCGCATTAATTTAACCAAATGCGGCCTTTATTTTCGGCTACAAAGGATACAATTATTTCAGCATTTATACATATGACCGTAAGTGCAAGATATTTTTCTTTTATTCTTCACCCACCACATTACGTAGTTGATTGCATAACTATATTTTAGTATACACAAAGGTAAAACGTACATTTCTAACACAAATGAGCAGCGTTGTACAAGTAAATAAAATTTATATTTACATTCCATGGCTATGTATATGGTAACATACCAACGTTTCCTGGGTATTTTTCCAGCTAAATATGCACTGTATTTTCCCGCTAATGTACAATAGGCATTATCATTATAGACAATGTGGAAAATCCAAACTGTAGGAAAGTGGAGGTGTATTCTTAAAAAAAAAAAAAAAAAAAAAAAAAAAAAAAAAAAAAACTAAATGTTGCCTATTAGTGCCTGTAAGGCAAGGTATCCCTTGGTTAATTTATGTTTTCCTTGTGTTATAAGTTCTTCCATAACTACCTAAGGGATAAAAAACATTATTATTATTATTATTATTATTATTATTATTATTCCCGGTGCTTCCAAAAAGGTTATTACCCCTATAGGTGTCTCATAATCTTTAAATTCTTTTATTTTTTGTATTACTAATTTTTCACATTTTCATTGTGCTATGTTTTAATTTTTGAATTTTTTCTTAGAAATTAGAACTGTTTGTCAACAAAACACGCATTGCTCCAGTAATATCTCTATTTACGCAACCTCTCTCAATATTAAGACCTAATACATACACTTGATTTTTCTCAAATATGAATATGTGTGTTTTGGTACGGTGCAGCTGAAATTCCAATGAGTATTTTAACTGTTTCCTATTACACCGAATTTTGGAGAGGACACATCTAATCCAGCTGATTCTTCAGTACTCCTCACAGGCTTTATTGCATGTTTATTAAGAAAAACAATATGAAGCGTCATCTGCAAATGTGAAAATAAGTGCAAATAAGAATTTAAGTAGTGATTTTATAATTCCAAAGTTAAGTATTTTTGTCTGTAAATCCTACATTAAAAATATTAGGCGAAGATTTTTGCTGTTAATATCCAATAAATCTATTCCGCAAATGCTGAGGTGTACTTTTTGAAAAGATACATCCAAACAGGCTTTTATCTATCCTTTTCAAGTTTAATTAAATCTGACGGACCACACTGGATGAGCAATTTTGATACGCCAGTCGCATAATAAGGGGTGTTTTTCTCCAGATCATTAATGCGTAAAAACCTTAGTGTTTTGAATCTGGCTGAATCTACTAAAAGGTTCATCTGTAAAGAACAAAAAATAACTATTTAGATCAGTGTACAGCCTTGTTTTCAATATTTTGAATGCAACTTACCCTTCTAACCAAGCAGCAGCAGAGTATCGTTGAGTGAAGTGAAGATGGGATTTTCTTACACGTTTATATATACTGTACTCATCAATAATGCCTTTAGGAAACGGGATTATAAAGAAGAAAGGTCGTAATTACCTTCATTATCACATTTAAAACGAAATATTTTTAGAGTACGTTTCAAAATGAACTGTTTGGCTCGTGCTCTGGAGATTGCCATGGCGCATTGTTTAAAAAGACCCCGACTATACCGTCCAAAGAAAGAGCAGGAAAATTTATTCTAAAGTTGAAGAGCTTTAAAGAGTTGCAAATGTTGATTTGACTGCAAGCGGAGTTGTAGAATTGCAGAAATTTCAAGACAATCTCCACGATTATCACATAGTAGTTTATTCCAGATTATATTGTGAAAACGTTATTTTTGATGACAATATTAATTCGGTAAAGTGATTGAACATTCTGTATGACTCTGTTGAAAAATATTATGACGTAATTGTACATCTAGCTGATGCCATGGCTACTTAATATGTAAGTCAAGTGTGCAACAAAGGAATGATATATAGTGCAGCGAAAACACAGGTATGCAAATATCAATTTTCCTTGTGCTTTACGTGCCTCCTTGTTCCTTTGAAGGTAATAATATATTCTGCGTTGATTGTAATAGATATTTTAAAAGTAAAACTTGCATTCATAATCATAGGCAGAACAGAGTGAGTAGAAGATTAGTTTGCCAATGGAAGCGGCACTATCCCAATTGCAACGCACTATTAAATTATAACCATCAATGTCATAAGAAATTTTGAAAAAATTGCAACAGAAACGAGATGCCTGGACACTTTTGTTACATGCCTACGTTTAGTCCAAAAGTTCCTCCTTTAAAGAAAGTTCTTTTTATTTTCTATGGCGTTGAATGCATGCAGTCCACGCGAATAAGCACATCTTCCGCCTTTCTTCACGTTCCCATTCTTGTGTCTCGAACAATTTTGATTTTGGGGAGAAAGACACAGTGTAGACTGTTTTTGTTTGGTATAGGTAAACACCCATTTGGGGAGATGGTGGCATTTGGCAGTTTGTTGAATATTTACGAAGAGATTGGCCATTTTGCGATAAAGTTATTGTCGTTGCTTATAATGCTTTCAATCTCGATTATGCCATACAAGAAGAGTGGATGCCAAACATGGCGATGAGTTGTACCAAAATATTGTGCATGAAAATGGAGCATATAACATTTCTACAAGGTATAAAATGTTTACCAAAGAAACTGAGAAGCTTTCCAAAAGCTTTCGGAATAGATTCTGTTTAAAAAGGGTATTATCCGCATTCTTTAACGCTACGGAAAACTGAAACTATGAGGGTTCGTATCCAGAACCAGACTATTATGACGTGAATCAAATGGCAGTAGATGAACGGAAAAATTTCTTTGGCTGATTACAAAAAGCAAAAGATGGCGTTTTTAATAATAGAAAGGAACTCATAATGTACTATTTGGCAGATGTTGTGGTACTGAGAGAAGAGTGCTGCATTTTTAGAAATACTTTACTAAGCATTGGGAGTACTGACGTATTTCAGGAATATATCACAATTACTTCTGCTTGCAACAAGGTATTTCGCAAAAATTCTTAAAATAAAAACCCGTGTCTCATTCCGTGTAGGGGTTATAGGAAAGCAGATGGACAATCGCGGAAAATTCTCATGTGGCTGAGGTATGAAGAAATTAGCAGGGGAATTTGTATTAGGCAAGCGGGTAACGATAGAGAATATCGACTGCCCGAGTTACCCACCCTTAAAGTTGACGGATTTTACCGAGACGAAGGAAGTTTTTTTTTTTTTTTTGCTGTAACGCCTCTATCGATGATAGAGACGTTCCCGTTATGGGAACTATAATGGAGACGCTAGCAAATAGATACGAAAAAACAATGGCTCGGTGAAACAAAATGTTTGGAGCAGGATACGTATCACGTTATACGGGAATGTGACCTTGAGAAAATTTTGAAAAATCGCCCAAGTTGAGCAATATGATCGAAATGAAAACCAAGGTGGTCTATTTGTGCAGTACGTTTATAATATTAAAGGTATAGGTTAGCGGTTACCCATGGTGGGTTACAAACGGAAAAGACAAGGAAATGTACGTGCAGAGCTTCCTTCAAAGAAGGAAATATTTTGGATAAGAGGGCGATTCGCAAGAATCTCGGTGCTAGATCCAAGTCCAAAATCTTCCTAAACTGCTTTTGGGAAAACTCACAGAACAAGGCAACAGATCAAGCACAAAAGATGAAAGAATCACAAGAACTGTACACTTTCTTCACAACACCTGGCATTGAGGTGCAAAATGTGATGTTTGCAAGCGACAAGTTCCAGTACTTTTCATGTTGCTACTTTGAAGAAGCGGAAGCTCCTTCACTGAAACACAAAAACGAGGTGCTTGGGGCCTACGTTACTAATGGCGCATGACTTAAGCTTTACACAGAAGCGCAGAACAGCAAAATACTGTATACCGATACGGACTCGACACTTTTCCTAGTTAAGGCAGGAAAACAGTGTAGCGTTCAATGCGGAGATAACCTAGGTCACATGGCAAACGAACTAGCTAACTTCCGTTCTTAGTCCTATATTTGCGATCACATCAAGAGGACCTAAGAATTACCTATAAGATTAAATTGCAAACAATGCTTTCAAAACTGCGTGCAAAGTGCGAGGAAAAACTCTTAATTGCGCTTCTTTGCAGCTGGTTAATCTTGAGTCCATATAGGACATAATATTAAAGAAGGAGGAAGTGACTGTAGTTCGAAAGGAAAGTAAAATTAAACGCAAAAGAACGTCTGGACTGATTATCGTCTCCGAACTAGAAGACCAAACATACTGGACATACTTTCATAAGAGGAGATGATTGGCCAATGGTTCACACAATTCTGTTCCATTGGGGTATATGAAGCCCAATTGACTTGCTGGCCAGACTCATTGTGGATTTCGAGGTTAAGGCAGCATGCAGAAATATCTAAAGCGAGAATGGGACTGCGTACTCTCAAGAATCAGGAGCTATCTCTCATTCCAGTGGAAGTGTTTGATCAGTTCCCCTTTTGTCGTATGATACGTGTGGTATAGGTTATCCTAAGAGTACCAAATTTATGGTGTTTTAAAAAACGTCAGGGATAAAAATCAGATCGCGTATTTGGCCAAGCAAATATGTCCCGAGGACTGGAAATCGCTCTTCGAAGCATATTTAGAAGTCAGCAACAAACTTCCTGGTTACTTGCTCTTTGACCTTTCCCAGGAGACAAACGATTTGCTTCGATTCAGAACAAACCCATCAGACCTCCCAACTATTGTCAAACGCTCTGGGAAATGAGCAAACGAGTAAAACGATACTATTACCTACTGCACGTGCTTAAAAGGCTAAAACCAAATTAAGAAGAAAACGGACAAAGAGTTCTTGCTGTTCATTGCAGATTGCGCTCTTAACGTTCTGAATGGTAACTGCAAGTTGACCAAATGCACAAAGCTTATATTGAAAAAAGCATAAAAACGTTCTTATGCGTCTAGTCAAAATAAACCAGAAAAAATAAGAGAAATCTAATAATTCAGATGGGTGGGTTCTTGATACTTTTGCTTTCGGAAGTGCTGACAGGTCTCTCCACACTGATAAAGGTGTAAATGCTGCTAAAATTGCTATTGGTTTCCCAGCAGTACTTATATTCATACTGTAAGAGGAAAAACAATCAGATTTGATCCTTAAAAGGATTTGCTCAAATTTAGATTGTGCCGCCATTAGCGTCTTCGGCCTTTGACGCTGCCGCCGCAGCAGCAGCCTCCTTCGCCGATTAAGAGAAGGCTGAGCTTTTCTTCCGGCGAGGAAACAATCTACTAAGCAGACTTCTTGGAGGAGGGAAAAGAAGAAAAGCCTGAGCCTGAAGAAGAGAAAGAAAGCACAGAATTACCTTTGCCAGAGGAGGAGAAAAAGGAAATAGAATCGTTCACAAGTCAGAAGTTTGGTTACATAGCTCCCTATCTTCACACTCCGAGAGTAGCCGACACCATTTTCGGCATTTGCAAAGATAAAGAAGGTATATTTAAAATAGGCGATTCAATGATTAAGATAGAAGATAATTGTTTACAATTAAAAATAAATATTTCAAATGAACGCGAGGACCGTGGAAGTTGTTAACCAGAAAGAACGTCGATCTCTCTAAAGTCACGTCTTCCGACAAAACAAAGTACAAGTAAATCCTTCTCCTCATCAACGGGCACTTGCAAAACAACGAACGTTTCAATCAGATAAATTCCAACATGGGAAAGAAGTACAAAGATATAATAGTCAAATTGTTTCCATTAAAGGCAATCGAGACAGAGCAGGGTTGGAGCTGGTATAGATAATAATGTACAAAAATATTTTTACGATCCACAAAAACCATTCGTCCTTTCCACTCTGCCCAAACTCGTAGCCGCAGGAGGAAAAAGGCGCAATCCAGAAAACAGGCTGTTGCAGCAGGATGCTTAAACTTTGTACAAACCTGCAAGGGATAATTTTCAAAGAAGCTTCTACACTGTAAACAGTATTAACGATGCATGGAAGATCGATCGATTTTCAGTCTTGAAAAATGTAACGACGGAATCAAATATCTCCTGAATTGCGTCGATTGCTTTTCCAAACAGGCTTACGCGAAACAGTTAAAAACCAAAACTAGCGTCGAAGAAGCAGAAGCTTTAAAATCTATACAAAAGAGGAACAGCCTCTCCTCGCTATAGGAACTGAGAAGGGTAAAGAATTTATGAAAGCAATCTTTCAAAAACGTCTAAAAGAAAACAGCTTGGAGCATGAGGTTTGTAGAATTCCCGATGTTAAGTGCTCCATAGTTAAAATATTTAATTCCACGCTTAAAACCAAACTGTACAAATATTTCACTCATAAAACCTCTCATAGATATACAGATTATCTCGAGAAATTATCCACGCCTACAATCACACTGCGCCTTCTACAATAGGAATGCCTCCTAGTAGCGTCAATATCGGAATCGTACTTCAGGTTTCGTACAACGTGAAGCAAAACCCAGCGAAAATTAGACCGAGTCCCGTTGGATTTCATGTGTGACAGACTGCGAGAATAAACAAGGAGAAGATGAAATTCTCCAAAAGTTACGAGCAAAATTTCTCCACCGAAGTGTTCAGAATTGTCAAGGTAATGAAACATTCTCCGCAACCCGCCTACCAACTGAAGGATATGAAGGGTACGCCAGCTATGAACTTACCCCCGTTAAAATTACTAAACCCACCCTTTTTAAAATAGATAAAATATTTAAGAGGATTAATGGGGACAAAAAGCATCACCTCGTCTGTTAGAAAGGATACGGTCCCGACTTTGACACCTGGGTCGATTCGTACAGTATTAAAAATGGACGAATTTTACATAACTGTGTTAAACAATTGCAGTAATAATTTCTATCCAGAAAATACTCAGTTTCCGAAACGATTTTTAAATTCCTGTTAACCTTGGGAGAGAAAAATGGTTGGTGGATCTTTTAGAACTCTCCTACTCTACGGCTACTAGTCCATAAGAGAGGATGTGCTAAATGAAACCGGTGAACGAAATAAAAATGTCATAATAACCAGAGCTGGTAGTATTGTGTTTGGAAGAATATATTTTTAAAGATTTAAAGAGCTGTACACTACCATAAAGGGTCAGGTAAAAGGCAAAGACCTGCAATCACTGTTCTTAACCGAGCTGTAAGGCTATCTCCTTGGTCACCAAAAACAGATAAAAGACATAGAAAACAGTAAGAGGGAGTGGGTTCCTTCATTCTCCGTACCAGAAGAGCATACTGCAAAAGCTAATAGCGTCCATATGATAATTGCCAGAAAGAAGGGAAATAAAATATATACTCTATTTGATTGAAAAGTTTACTTTCCAACCAGGGTATACTACGGTCTGAGAGATCTCGTGGACACCATAAAGAATTCTTTACCAAATTTCGATTGTAATAGAAATGCAAACAAAAACCTCATGTTGGAGGTGAGCCAGGATCTGAAGACACCTTTTCTCGGGTTGCACAGAAAAGCAGCTATTCAAGTCGTTTACGATACGGAATTGGTATTTGTATACTGTTATGTCATAGAGCTGCAGCTGAATGGTAACACATTCGTTGTTTAAGAATAATTCAATTTTTTTCCATCGGCAGTCACCACATATTTGATCACATATACTATTTTCCTGCAGAACTTAAATCATTTTCAAAAAATCGTGATTGCGTCGAATGCCAAGCATGGAGGTTCATCTAGTTTTGCCAAGAGGGCTCAAGTCCCGCTCACTATCCCCGCGAAGATTGCCAATCTATTTTAGCCGAGAGGGCTTATATATATATATATATATATATATATATATATATATATATATATATATATATATATTTTGCAAAGCACAAAATTCCCTTTGGCAGTTAACAATGGACGTGCTAACAGCGTACTATGTGAACCAGAGCGGTGGTCGTCTAGGGCAGCATTTAGAGTCCTTGTAGTTTGCCAATCCCTACGATCAGCAAGGAAGAGGTTTAGGTAGCTTCTAGGGGTGTATGTTCAGAATTGCCAAGTCCATCCTCAGAATTGCCCATCACGTGCAAAATCTTTGGGCAGAGAAGCTCTCACCACGGGTGCAAACATTATGTCCGACATTGATAGGAAAAAGCCAGGCACAAAAGTCAAAGACATGGTGGTCAACTGAGTCACAAAGACCACCAAACATAGAGTGGGTAAGCTTAATCGGCAAAAGGGAAAGGGAAGAAAAAGATACGGACTCCTAAAACCAAAAACAAATTAGTGAAAAAGAAAAGATTAGCTAGAAGACATATTTTCATATATACCGCACGCATTATAGTTGCTCCGGCCATGTGGACTAGGTGGATGTAGGTGATCCACATGATTACCTGTTGAATAGCGTTTAACACCCGTTTTTACAACTGAGGTACCACTGGCGGTATGATTGCCATACAAAATGCGAATTTAATATATTCACGAGGAAACCCCTTTAATCGACAGTACTGGGAAACTTTACTACATTATACAAAGCCATCGCCCCTATAGATCAATCGGTGCTAGACTTTGTTATTCCTGGAGATAATGAACATGAGTAGACTTAAATGTTCATTTGATGGTACGGGACAAATTTGTGAAATTAGATGCACAAATCTGGGGGATGCACATAAAACGAGTGGAATTAACCAGCATCTTCATTCTTTGTTTAGTCAATTGAGCGTAAATTTAAGTGGAGTATCCTTCCCTCCTTCCCAAGGTCTTTACCATTATCGCAGCTACCCAGAAACTCTATTAACGTATTGCCAAGATGCAGTCAAAAGCCATCTTAATAACGCTCTCTGGTACATCGATATGACTCTTGACGGACCCACTGCAGATGATGCCGCAAAAAACAATAATTTGGCAGCGAGAAACTCAAACGTCGGTTGAAAGGAATGATACAAACAGAGCAAAACATCTAAGGAAGTCGTTATGTTTGGAAAATTACTTGGAGATATTTTCAATGTGACCATTTTACTGCTTCCGGGTGTTAACGTTCAAATCAAATTAACAAAGGCAAAAGAACCCTTTTACCTGCTGAGTGAGAGCGCAGGTCCCAAAATAAGCTTTATGTTTATGGATGTCACTCTCTATGTGCAAAAAATCAAGCATCTCCCAGCATTTTGTTGGCACACTTCAAGGCTATTGAGAACATCAATGCAAGATACGACCTAACACGCGTTGATGTTCGAAAGTTCGCCTTTGGAGCCGGACAAAGCACAATATCTATAAATAATACTGCTGGGTCTCCTACACAATAGTACAAATTTCTCGGAAATTTTCGATACCAATCCATACGAATTTAAACATTATGGCTTGGAACATTTTTCCATTTACTTAAACGGTCAACAAAGTCTATTAGAAGGCCCCTCCATTGATACCTCTCACAAAAAGGGATCAACGTTGGCCTATCAAACCCTCTTTTCAGGTTCTGGTATATATCACACTAACAGCGGAATACAGATCATCCACGACAAGTATATAATGTGTGATTTTATTCTCCTCTTTGATTTGACGCCCAACAGTGCCGCTTCCGAGGGTCACCCTTATGTATTAAAGAACGAAATCATTCGAATAGAGCTAAGATTCAAAGAGAAGCTTAAACACCCCATTTGTTCATGAACTGGGAATACGACAATTCTATTCAGATAGACAAAGACAACAGGGTTCACACAGATTTCTAATTATTCCTTGCAAATAGAAAATGCATGAAAGACATATCTTATTTCAAGGGAGTTTATCCAACAGATATGCTTCCTCGGAATTTACCAAACCGGCAACACTTATCCATAATTTAGACCTACACGGTTTTCCTGTTCACATCGGATAGCTATTACATTAAAAAATAAGTTTGCTATGTGATATTTTGATTCCTACGGCCTCCCTTTATAAAACTCCTGAAAAGGTTCATCTCTGCAAATACTCCCCACACATTTAATCCTCGCGAACTTCAAAACCTCTTTTCCGACCTGTGCGGACAATACGTATGCCTTGTACGTGTGCGCCAGAGGGTACACCATGGACGAGTTTGTTGTCATGTTCAACTCCGCCGATCCAAATGGACAAGCAAAAGAGATGCTTAACAAAGAGTTTCAAATACGGCACTGCAGGGCGGACAACACCTGGCCTGCCTGGTAAAAAGTACCATTATTTTTTCATTGTCGGTTTTCTGTGCGCTATTGCAATGGAAGGAAGTCTAATGGTGAACGTTGAGGCCCTCAGGGGCAACTACAAGGAAATAATAATAAAGGAGTTGTCCATTGCTACCAAAGATTTTGTACCGACCTTTCATTTTGCGAGTGCCTATCCTTGGAATCATAAATTTGAAGGATGCAACAATGAAAGTCAGAATCCAATACATTTCAATGATGGATACATTGCTTACAGCATGATTAAAACAATACTAAAGTAGGCAGTAGGGAGTCACATCTTCCTATACACCTGCAACGAGGAAAATGTGCACTACCCTTAGCACTTACAGGTAGAACTTTTATTAACCTAGCAAAAGAAGTTAATTGTCCAAATTCGGAAGCTCTATATCATCAGATGCGCTGTGGTTTTCCTTGCACAAATTATCTAACACTCGCTGTGCACGCAAACAGGCTTAAGCCATGTTCAAGTGGCTAGAGTGTCACAAGTTTAAGAAACTGAACACCAGATGCCCTTTCGAAAGCTATAATAGACACGCTGCATTATTCGTTGCACCTCTATATAGAGGTCTTGCGCTGACGGGTTTGCAGTTTTCATTGTGAGCTCCAGGGGGGAAGCATTTGCGCATGTATAGGTGCAAACCACTAGCGGTGATCATTTCATAGCAGTCCTGCATCGAAGACTCTATTTCCTCAACAAACATCGCTACAGAATTATCAGCTTCGAATATTATATAGAGAGAAATTACGAAGCAGAGTAATTGGTGGAGTGAAACAAGGACTTATGTTCTCATCATACTATTTCATCACATTGCTAAATCACGTACACAAGCATGCGGAACACTTGTGCAACAGTCAGTCGTACCAGTACATAATGTTATTTGTGATGAGTTAAACTGAACACTTGTATCCTACAAGGAACTTAATAAATAAGTGAAAATAAAGGGAAACATATTTTTATTCACCTCTTTCTTTTCCTTGGCAATTCCTCAGAGGAGCCTAGAAACAATAGTGATTCAATCAACATCAGAGGGGAGAAATGGGTGGGTTGTGAGAGGAAGGCTCTTGCTAGGCAAATATACTGGCAACGCACGATAGTGGCGCAAAAGCTGCCAGACTCTCAAACCAGACCCCTAAAGTGACAATACCTTGATATTCATTGCCGTTGAATTTCCCGCCATGATTGGGGAGAAGCGTTCTGATTGGCTGGGACGGGGCTTAGTTCACGTAACCAGAATGGAGCAATCTGATTGGTGGACTCAACGTCAACTATTACTACTAATATGTTTGGTCTATTGTGAAGTCTTCTGAACACCTAAAGATATAAAAAAAGATTTGTTGATGAAAGAAAAACCTTAAGACATTCCAAACGTTGTGGAACATCAAGCGGGAACTTCTAACGTTAACCACATGTTTTCACATCCCCAGCTTATCTCACCTTAAAATCCTTATACAATCACTGTTCCTGTTAATTTTTTTCTAAGCCTGCTAGAGTGCCTGCATCGACTCAGAGAGAGCAGCGAAATTCTGCATTCTCTTAATTACTGGTATCTCAGATAGGAACAACAGGAATTTCTTACATAATAACACTGGAACTGATACACATTAACTCATTGACGCGTTGATCTACCTTAAAGCGCGCTGGTGACATTAAAAGAGTATTAGATGTCACTCAAGCAGGATAACTGACGCGCTTTTCATCATGTACGCTTTCAATACGAGTGCAGTATTCTGATGCCCAGAGAAAGCCAGCGTTAATCTTATGAAGCTGAATATCTACACCTTGATTTCCTGAGCCAGTTCTTGAGAAATATAAGGAATATTAATTGCTCTATCCCGTAGGCATGTGCCCAAGGCTTATCAATTTCCAGGAATATGAACAATATGAAACGATGCACTAAAGCAATCCATTGTGGATTAAACAATATTTGTAAAAGAAAAAGTGAAATTATACCCGAAGATAAATTTGGCTCAAGTTGTTGAGCGTATAAATTAACCTTGTGATCTTAAACAAATAATCACTTTTTTTCCAATACATAATGACATAACTTCATACAACATTCTTCACTGTTTTATGGTGTTTAACGCCCATTTTTACTACTGAGGCACTGGACCCTGATGACACAAGAAATGGAATGATATGATGGGAAAGGATATTTTTTATGGAAGGAAATGTTCTAGGCCTAAGTTTAGGGTATCTTCCAGGCATTTGCCATTTATGAGAACTGAGGAAAACCTAAAAGAAAAAACCTTAGTCAAGGAGGACGGTCCTGGTGGGATTCGAATCTCAGGCCTCCCGCTCACGAGTATGGGCCTTAACGACCTCTGCCAACTGTGGCGGCTTCTTCACTATGCGCTTATACTTATCATAATATGTGGTATACTCAGAAGATTATGCTTAGTTATTTGTTTGAATATTAAGATAAAAATGTTCCGTGACCAAGTAACGGTAGAGATATCTGCCTCCATATCCTGGCACATCTTATTCAAGTGTCAGAAGTATAAGCCATACAAGCTGATTATAAATCTATACTTGTCGCAAAATATACTGGCATATGAAAGGTGACCTATGTATGCGCAAGTGTGCCGTTGCCACGTTAGATGGGAGTATAAGTCCGTACGTCAGAAACATCCTCCTGAAGTAGCTCTGCATGTCTCACTCATGTGCCCCAATCCTCTTGTTTTAAATTGTTTTTTTTTCCTTAACTTTAGCCAATATTTATATACGGTTATATGGACAGTGTTCAGGGGAGATGCTAATTACTTCATGTCCCATTTCATTAATATCATGCCAAAATTGTGGCATTGTTGGCATAGTAAGTAGATAAAACGGAAGTGGCAGTGATTCGCTTGAATCTCAGCTGGATGCTTTGTTTGTGTAGCTGCCGCAGTCGTCACTTGTTACCAAGCTTGCTTGCACTGAGCATACATCATTTACACACGCTTTCCGGCCGCAGTGAGGTGAGGGTAATAAACTATGTTAGTTGAAATTAGTGTATACTGAATAGTTTTCCCTTTGGTACAGTTAATTTATATTAATAATTATCTGGAAAAGTAATACTAAATACGAGGGTTATCATCAGAACATCAGATAGACGTCGGCCGCGCAACCCTGCACAAGACGATTTCAATATGAAAACGTATGCAAATATTGGGTTCCCCTGGACTTGGAACACACACAAAAGGACAAAATGGTTTAAGTCTGTCGTCGGCAACTGAAAATGGATTATGAAGATCCGGAATTTTGGAGAAGCTGGTGACCGGTGACGAGCTATGGTGTCACTACCACACACAACAGAAGACAGACCAATTTATGCAATGTAAACCTCCAGGGAGTCCTCTGCCTAAGATACTTTATGCTGCTCCGTCTGCGGACAAGCAGAAGGGCACCTTACTTCGGGTATACTGCTAATGGACTGACTTTCTCAAGGAACGGTCAACAGCGAGCTGTACTGCGAGACCCTTATACGGCTTAGATGCAGAATTAAAAAACGGCCAAAGGGGAGTGTTCCTCCAAAATGACAATGCGCCGCCCACACCAGCAATACTAAGTTGGCATCGCTGGAATTCAATTTCATCTCGCTCCGTCTGATTATGCCTCATTACACAGTATGCGAGAGGGCGATAAAAAAAAAAAAAGTCGGCAACCACGAGTAAATTCAGACAGTTGTCCACGAATGGTGGAATAGTAATCCCAAAGATGGATTCGCGAGCCATTATGAAGTTGAGAGGAAGATGGCAATGATGCATCAACGTTCAAAGATCCTATGTGCACTGAACCATGTTACGCAATGAATAACATGCACAAAAAACAACCCTACTATTTTAAATCATTTCCGAAAGTCCCTCGTATTTTCAACATTCATAAGATCTAATTTGCTCCAGAATGTTGCTAAAACAGGTTAGCAAAACTGACATCAAATAAGCTTTTCCACGATTTCTTAATATATCCAGATAATGAGAATTTCGGGGTGAACGCAGTCTTTATTAAAAAAAAATACATGACTAACCTATTGAGATATTCACAGCAACCTTGATACACATTTGGAAAACATGCAATAATGTATATTTTAAGTTTGACTTTATTCATATAGTACGCGTTCTTAAGAATGAGGTGTTCCTTGGCACATATATACCAGATGTATATGGGAACAACAGATTTTAGAACTTCAAGTATATTTTTCTGTAATATAATAAATTAATTCGCTACATGATAATAAAGTAAACTGCCTCAAAAGTAGTTTTAAAGATGAACTGAAATAAACAGAATCAAGCCCATTATTTTCAGAAGCAAAGAAGGTTCTTCCAACCGTGGCACACGTAGGCTTGAGGATGTCACCCCGACCAATGGTGTGAAAGCGCGTAGGAACTAATGTCGAAAATGCAGTATGTGTAGACAAGGCAAACTTCTTTGGGTTTACGCTAAATGCAATTTTTTAAACATTCTGTTGAAATTACTTCAATGTTCACAGGCAAAGCTTTGTTAACCATGTACTACATTATACAAACTCTGTTTTGCTTATCTAAATGTGTAGTGATAACCATATTTATCTCCAAAACCCAAGAACCCGGGTTCGATCCCGGCCAAAACCCATGGATTTTTTTCGGGCGTAAAATCCTAGTATGGCTTCCTTCGGAAGGGAAGTAAAGTCGTCGGTCCCGTGTCGTACATTTACGCCACGACAAAGAACTTCAAGCCTGAAAAAAAGAGGCCTCTAAGCAAAATTTGTCGGATATTTCTCGCCCTGATTTGAATGGGACGACAGGTTACAAGAGCGTCCATTACAACAAAAACACAAAATCTAAACCTATTTCTGCTCATACATAGTTCTTACAAGAGTGTTCGCTCATAGTATTCAATACTCTTTACATGAATTACAATATTGTTTATGATTAGCATATAGCTGCTATCGTACGATCGTTCGAGATTTGTCTTCTAGGACACGAAACGAAGCGAAATAGATTATTTTTGTTGCACTTTTTGGAACCTTTTATATCATCTTTTGTTAAAGACCTGAGCGAAAAAATAAAAACGCTTTTCACTTTTCTTGAACAGAAAAATAAACGAAATTTCCACTCTTCTTGAGCAACTACTTAAAAACCTACTGTCTCAATTTGTAGATCAGAACGAGTTAGAAAATGGTATATTTATTAATTTGAGCCACAATAGTTTTCATATTGGTGCAGCAAAACCTGCAAGAGAAAATAAAAATTTCAATTAAGGCAATTCACACATTTTATATTAAGAAGGTTAAAATATTCGGTTGCTCTATTTGTGCTTGTGTTTGCGTTGTTGCAGTCCAAGTACACCATCATGACAAAATATCAGAAGGCAAAGTTGTACACACTTTCAGAAGTATTCAAGAGAGAATTCATCAAAGAATTGATCTAATTCTTCAATGTACTGTCTGCGGAGTAAATATTGAGAAGGATCAAAGAGCTAAAATAAACCAACACATTCAGTACTAAAACATGCGAAGAATGATGAACTCCTCAGTTCGCAACCTAAGCAAACTACTTGATATGTGCCTTTACTTCAGGATATGAAAAGCACCAGCCATCGAGTCAGTTGTCAGCGATCATATCATGGAATTATTTCAGTCCACAAGTCCTGCATTCATGTTATTCCTCGAGAAGTACCTACACACAAAGATCAGTACTGGATGAGAACGCCTTGAAAAAAAGTACATAATGCCAATTTATGAAAACGTTTTTGAGAAAATGGCCGGCCAACCTGAAGTGGGATTCATGTTCGATAAATCTACTAATGCGCTGCAAAGATATATATATTGAATGTGCTAGTGTTTCCATTTTTTTTAACGCTGATGACTGTTAAAGAGCGTCCATAAATAAAAAATTTCCATTTTTTATCCGGTAAAAGTATGAAAATGCTTTTTGAGATATACTAACTCCATAAGACTAATGCCTGCAGAGTAATGCAGTCACTCAATTAACGCACGAAGCTGTGGTCGGAGGGCATGCAATACGAAAAGTCAGGCTTGCTTATCGATCTAGGACATTACATGCTTTCGGCTTGCCAATCGAAGGTGATACACCCCAATATTAACCATGCAACATATATTGCACACGGACTACACCGTGTTAGAGAAAGAACCAAGAGAAATAAAACAGGATAAATGACTTCATTGGAGCTCCAAAGAAGATTTTTGTAAAGGTCCCATATCGTCAAATGTTGTACCAGAAAGTTCCTGAGCTCTTCCCATCACAATTCTGTTATAACCAGGTAGAATAATTGGATAAGAGGCGCAGTTTTCGAAAACTTAGAAAAATCAAAAGCTTCACATGTGATCTAGATTCAACGGACGCAATAGCTATTGTGCATGCCCAATAATTGCTCAACGACAAAGACTTAGAATTGGAACATTTCGTAGCGCATGGCTACACGTATTTGCCTGATGTGATTCAGAGTTAAGAAAAATAATATATGTAGAACGAGAAACGGTGAAAGAAGTTGAGAACTGTGAGGGACAACCTTGACGGATTTTCCAAAAGACAAACAATCCGAATGTGAAAACCTTTACACCTTCCACTGAACTCCCTAATCGTGTTGGCTACAATATATGATCCATTTGGTTTCAGTAGAGGTTGAGTAATTTTTCCATATATAAGCATCTCCTGAGCTCAAAGCGCCAGGCGACTTACATTCGAAGACGGAAATAATGCACCTAGTCCAGTGTTGCAAATTGATGAAACCCAATGTCACGTTTACTTCCTAAATATTCGTTTCTTTATATTATTTGCTACAGCGTTGAATAAAGAGTGTTAATGTAACTGGTTCAGACCTGCACAAAGACATTTATCAGCACCTTTTTAACCTCCATTTCCCAATTCTAACCATAATTTTGCACCTTAAAATCGGTTCTCTGATTATCATATACAAAAGCTGCACGCCAATCTTTTAGGACTTCCAGCATTTCGGAGGTAATGCTTACCGTAAAGGTTATTGGATTATTGCAGTATTACACTGTGGTGGCCACACATGGTTTATTATATTAATAGAACATATGAAACTCACGAGTCAATGGTTCTGGTCCTGGCATGAAAAAATCATACTAGGAAGATTTTTCCACATATCAAATAATACACAGTTTTGCAGCATGTTCAGCTATTTAAAGTACGAGTCTTGTTATAAACACGTCGGTCCTGATAGTCTAGTGGTAAACACACTGGCCCCGTAAACCCAAAATGCGAGATCAATCCTAGCTAGAGTCGATGGATTTTTTTTTTTCTCGTGCGTATGGCTTCCTTCGGAAGGGAAGTAAAGCGGTGTGTCCCGTGTCGTAGATTTATGGCACGTAAAAGAACCTCAGGCCTTGAAAGAAGAGACCTGCGAGCAAAGTTTACCAGTCGTTTAACGCCTCTCAGTTGAATGGGGCGCTGATGACCTCTGAGAGGTTAAAGAGCGCCCGTAAATAAACCAAATCTACAAATTATATAAACATATCCAAAGATGACTATCTAAGCTCTTCTTGGCCATTCGATCGTGTATCCAACGATTCTGAACAGTCCCCGTGCCCATTAATTTTTATATGCTTTCTTTCATAACCGAACAACATTGCATATTGACAATGAATGGACCTTTACAAGAAAGTGGTTAAAAATATTTGCACCGTTAACTTTGACAAACCAAGGATAAAGACGGAGTTGATTGTGTTAACATGCCCATTTTAATAAATGACTACAGGAACATTAAATACAGATAAAGAGTACTTAATACGCCGTTTCTTTAATCACCATTCGCAAAACACTTATGTAGAGGCGGTTCCTCCAGGAGGTTATTGGTTTGCGCTACATCTATAAAAATTAAACGTTTAATTTCTTACAACTGTTTGTTGTTGCGTTTTTGCGTTAAAAAGCAATGTCTGTAGGAAGCATCTATCTTACGCCTGGTATTTGTATTTGAAGTTAACTGTAGTTTTCAGTCATTGTCCGTTAAGTTCGTGGAGTATTTTAACAGAGAGAGCCGAGAGGAAGCAATAGGAGTCTCTTACCATGGGATCATTGTGCATGCACCACTTGAAATGTCACCTCTCGTTACGTGCGTATCTCAAGTTTTATACAGATTAATTGTTGTTGCGGTACAAAGATAAAACTCACCAAAAGGCTAGTAGAGAGTCATAGTGAACGGTATATTAATGGCAAGAGTGGTGTACATTAACTATGCGAAAACTAGCAGTTAATTTAATATCAAACTGCATTATATTTAATTTGACGAAGTTCTCATGCATGCTCTATGCAGCAGAGATAATCGATGGTTTCGTTATCGTCGGATGTTGCTAAATGGCACGCTATTGAAGTTTTGAATGAATCCGTGAAGTAGTTGCTTTATTTCGTTTTATGTCAATATAAAACTTACATTCTAAGCCTCTTTCTCTGCGTTCACTGAAAGAGAAAATTGACATTAAAAACTGGGTAGGCCACCATATAACTTGAATAAAACTATGATTTCAAAATATAGGAAAGTACATAATGGCTTTCAGCAATTCCAAGATGTAATCAGGGTCATCGACAAGCTTCTTGCCCCATATACCACTAGAATTATTTTTTTTGGTTTAGATAGGCACATTGCCACGATATTTTTATTAAATTTTCTCTGTTGTATTTATTCAGCCACGAGCATATGAGTGCTAATTCCAATTATTAAGATTCTGGAAGATTGTGATCAGTAGCAGCAGTAAAGTTGTGAAACCGGATTGTATGCTGTACTTATGAAAACGATTTTTGAAGCCCGCTGAGCACTAGCAATAATTTTCCTCGCTGACTGACGAGTGAAACTGCTCACTTAAGAGCTTCGAGTCTATAGGTATCCACGGTAAGGAGACCGAGTTAGATTTCGTGTGTTGCAGGCTAAGAGACCAAGTTAGATTTTTGCGTTACCGTTATCTCATTACAAATATTTTCGTAAGCATGTGGTTATATAAGTAAATATTTAAGCATCAAGCATTAAGGCAATCAACATAGAATTTATGTAAGTATGTAATTAAGTTAGATTTTATTTATTTGGAGAACAGTTATCAAAAGAATATCGGTAAATTATCTAAAATTGATAATTTGAAAGTCATTAATATGTGCAAAGATAAGTGTAAATTTTACGAAATACACGTATAGTGAACAGAATTTTGAAAGAATTAAAATAACATGAAATTAATAAATTCGAATTTATGCAGTCCAAATATTCATCGAAGAACATAAGATAACTTAAAATGAGTTTAAATTTGCATCTTATTAAGACATACTGGTATTAACGTCACGATGTGCTAGCTCGCTCACCGAGGAGATATTGATCAGGAGTGGCCGCGCGGAATTATTTCAGCTTTATACTATGCCCGCAATGTTTTCGATGGTGTTATGTTATGACATTTGCTACCCGCCACTCGGAAATGACGTGAGGGTGATTGCAAACCTCTAATTTGACTCTGCGTTCTCCGCTCCTGCTATTGGCTCATTATAAAATGTCTTTGGTTATTGGGCTTAAGAGCGGGACTCGTGTTTGCCCCCCGCTACACCAATTCGGTTCTCACAATCATCTGTACAAAGAAAGTTTTGCAAAAACTCAATGTTTAATTTCACATGGTAGTCTTGTTTACAGTTTTAATAACGGAAGCTGCTGTAAATACTTTTCAGAAAATAGGAAAGTAAATGTGAATATGTTACCTTTAGTGAGGCATGTGTAAATAGTCTTCTAACTTGACATATATCTTTAGAGTGAAACGATAATGCATGCTGTATCATTGATCTTTGAGCAATGCAAATCCTTGCAATATTCGATCGTTAATGAATTAAATGTGTGTGTGTACAAGATTTCTTATAAAAATCTCAGTCTCCCCATGCTTTGCCGATAAATAAATTAGATAATCGTATTTTCCATCCTGTCTTCCGCTTGAGGAATTAATCACCTTTCGTATTTACGAAAAATCTCTTTGATGCACAAAACAACCTGTATGTATAACGGTAGAAGGCGTATTTTTTTAAAGTAACTACACAAATCCCATATTTGTATCCTAAGAGTTTCGGAATGGAGCATGTGATGAAAAATAAAACATAAATATAGTTCCGTTATTTTGAGATAGAATAATTTACCTACTTTCCTTCAAAGAGCTTACTGCAGTTGTATAATCGTTTTTCTAACGTTTCAATCTCAGCCTTGCAAGTCTACCCTGCAAGAACCGTAAATCAGCTTTGCTCCCCCCCCCCATTTTATTGCCATAGTTTCCTCCTGAGGACTTATATTAAATTACAATGTGTTGTCAGGATGAAGTAGAACAGCGATAAAAATTTACAATAAAGTTAAGATTATTAAATACAATTAGAGGTAGGAACAATGCAGTAGATGACATACGAGGTACGTCCACAAAGTAAGTTCCGTTTGGTAATAAAATTAAATTGTGTATAGATACAGAAAAAGTATTTATTGCACAAAATTCTACAACTCTTAAACTACTTTTCCACATAACTGCCGAAATTTTGCAGGCATTTATCATAGCGTGGCACAAGTTTTTGTATACCTTCTTCATAGAAGTTTGCCGCCTGTGTCTTCAACCAGTTGGAAACATTTTCTTTCAGCTCTTCGTCATTGTTGAAGTGTTGACCGCCAAGGAAAGATTTGAGATGTAAGAACAGATGAAAGTCGCTAGGAGCAAGGTCAGGGCTGTACGGAGGATGGTCAAACACGTCCCAGCCAAATCCCTGTAGGAGGTTTTTCGTCACATTTGCAGTGTGTGGTCGTGCGTTGTCGTGAAGAAAAACAACACGTTTTGACAGCAATCCTCGGCGCTTATTCTGTATTGCGCGGCGCAATTTCCTAAGTGTCTCGCAATAAACACCTGCTTTGATTGTTTGAGCACGCGGTAAGAAATCAATGAGTAAGATGCCTTTCCAGTCCCAGAACACTGTGCGCATCATTTTTCGAGGTGTCAAGATTTGTTTCGGCTTAACCTTTGCTGGGGATGAAGTGTGCCTCCATTCCATTGATTACCGCTTACTGTCAGGGGTGTCGTAAGAAACCCAAGTTTCATCTCCTGTGATTATCTGTGTCAGAAATTCTTCGCCGCCTTCATCATAACGGGTCAAAAACTGAAGTGCACTATCCATCCGTTTTGTTTTGTGTTGCTCAGTAAGAATCTTTGGTACCCAACGTGAGCAAAGTTTACGGAATTTCAGTTTTTCGGTAACAATTTCACGAATTAGTGATCGTGAGATTTGGGGAAATTCCATAGCGAGAGCACTAATTGTAAACGTGCGGTTTTCCTGGATCTTGTCATCAATCGCGTGAACCAGTTCTTCTGTAACCAAAGATGGACGCCCACTTCGTTCTTCATCGTGCACTTCACTACGTCCTTCATTGAACTGTCGGACCCATCTTCTCACCATTGAATCACTCATCGCATTTTGTCCGCAAACTTCGCAAATTTGCCGATAAATTTCAATTGGTTTCACTTTCCTAGCATTCAGAAAACGAATCACAGATCTGATTTCACAAGCGGCGGGATTTTCAATCAACACCGACATTGTAAACAAGCACAACAAAGCGTACGTGGCTGACAGCGATCTCAAAATGGCACACGTTTCTTCTCCTTGATACAGAGCGTCTACCGCGCATGTGCGGAACTGCGATCGCAGCGCTGCAGCGGAGATAAATTAAAACGGAACTTACTTTCTGGAGTACCTCGTATTAGATGGATTCATAATTCTTTAGATTATAGATAAGATTTTAGTGGTAGTGCTATAGTGGTATTTGCTAATATTTTTGTGTAATGATGCATTCTTGTTATGATAGAAATTACATACCAAATAATAAAGCAGGTAATTTGTATACAAAATAACCACATGGTTCTCTTATAATATCCTAAACAGTAGCCGAGAAGTGCTTAAATACAAGCACTCGTTCACCACCAACCAGATGGTAGACAATGGACAGAATAATAATTGCAATTTTAATTCATAAGAGCAAGATACAAGATTACAAGTATATACATATATAATGAAACAAAGGTTAAAAATGTCAATATTCTTATAAGGTTACCAAAGATCTGTATCATCTTTAGAAATGGAAAGTACTTAATGTGAACTTAACATTTATTCATTGATGCTTTGACTACAAAATTACTTTCAATGTCTTATCTATGCATTCAACATTCTGCTAACATAGAATTATTTTCCTTTGCTTTTCCTTTGCATGACCATGAAAATTATCTGCCAACTAAATTGCCTCTTCTAATTCAAAATGCTTCCTAATATGAACTTGTTGCGACCAATGAAATATCTGTACCTGCCATTAAGTTAAACAAAGAATGGAACACAGTTACCCTTTACAAAAATGTAGCAGCAACTTATAAGACCTCTCTTTTTACGCAAATTGAGAAGTCAGTACGCTAAGCGTTTACAAACATTTTAACTTAGCAACTTTGCCACTTTACTACAGAATTCATAAATTTGCCTGGATGGATGTATGCCCAATTTGATCATACTTAACAAAGCTTTCTATTAAATGCCAAAGATATTGAGATTTTTCAAATCTCAAATTCTGATATTTCGACAATAAATACCACCAAATCACAATCAGTACACAATTTCTAAGCTTCTGTGGCACTAATCCCGTCACATTATGCAGAATGTCTACCAGGAAATCTGCCATTCCTAGTGTGAAGATACTGGTGTATTTGTTCTTGAAGGCTTGTACCATGACTTGTAGTTAACAGCATTGAAGCCAGCAATGTCAGGTGATCAAATGGAAGGAGAAATAGATAATAACACATTTCTCACAAGCGACTGGGCTGCTCAAACCTCATGAACTGGCCTAGTCCTGCTGAAAGCTTCATTCTAAATGTGGATGATGGTTTGCTAATGTTCTGTCAGCAGTATTGACTTCCAGTATAATCTGACTCATATTTTTATTACTTTACAAAAATTGTCAGTTAACAGAAGTTTTCTTTCCCCTAATGCTCCAGTAGGATTCAGCAGGAGTTTTGCTTTTATTACTCTATGACACTTTAGCTCTGATATGAGGCATGATTTCTAAGTCATTCATTTTGTATATGCATTTATTAATACAGAATCATGGACATTTTGAAAGTGCTCAGTTTATGGGTCATCATTTATTAATCGGTATAGGATTTCTATGCATACAAGCCCCCACTGCATTTACCAGTTGCACCATCCTTAAGACAAATAACTGTTTCTGTCTGGACTAGTCATTCACAGTTGCAGAGTCAATGAGACACTAGATAGTATGATACTATGCCTTGGCAATTTTAAGACTCTGGGGGCTTCCACTTACTTTACTGCCTTATGGAGTATGACTGCCAGGTATTGTAATCATCCCATTTAATCACAGAAACTAACCAAAATTTCCTTTCACTTCTGCAGCTCAGTTATCAATGACCCAAGTGACTTGGAGATGTACAATGAACATTAAACATTGCATCAGTATTCATAGTAAGACAAGGTATGCCTATCATCAGTGAAAGTTAATATGCCAGTTGAATAGTCAGTAGAAAACTATGTCAATCATATCAGTGGTATTCAACCATTTTTCACCCTGATCCCTTTGACCTATTTATAAGTAGCGGTAGTATTCTGATGGCTTAAAAATTGCCAAAAAATATATTTAAAAATTATGCATTTATAACCTTAAAATCATTCAAACATGCCCTTAAATCTTAAAAATGTTCACCATGTTTACCACAAAGATAAGTTTTTTTTAATCATAAAATATAGTTTATAGCAACGATTCAGAGTATAATTAATAAATGACCTCTGACTAGGTTTTGTTGACATAATTACCAGAATTAACTTTTTTCTCAAATTTACTGAATTTTCAGTACTTATTGCAAAAAAAAAAAAAAAAAAAAAAATTCTAAAATGTATAAAAATGCACTATATTTAACATAAAAGATAAAGGTATACAGTTTCTAAGAACATTTTTGGAATGCCATAAATAAGATCTAGCTAGAGTTTTGAACACCCAATTTAACCCTGCTTTTTATATTTACTGGTCCTAAGATTTCTCAAATGAACTGACTGCAGTTGAACGAAAACCAAAATTCATCTTCTATTTCCAAATCGGAAAATGGTTTCTTGGCAACTTTAATAGATACTGCTTCACTGCCATTAAGACTGTCAATAATACTTTTCATTGTTTTGAAGTATTCACTGAAGTAGCTGCATGCTTCAATTTTAAGTGAATGTAGAAGATTTTTCATCAAATATGATCATTTGCAACAGCTGCATGATTCAATTTTAAATTAATGTGGTGAATTGCTACAATGTTCGGTTATTATCTTCATGATGAATGATAACTGGGAAGCATTGATGTCAGGGCATACAGATAGAAAAATAACTGCCAGATGAGCTATCAATCACAAATATATAAAAACACATCTTCTTGTTATTCTGAATAATGCTACAGCCCAGGGGTGAGCCTTGGCCTTCTTCCTGTCTTAAGACTTCATTAATAGAGGACAGTATTGCAGGGGGGCATGTGCTCAGCATGCTGGCACCCCAGGAGTTGCCATTACACTGCTCTCTAGGTCAAAGAATGGCATCTCTCCATTAGGCAGTTTCCCAGTTGTCCTCATGAGGCTGGTGGACCTGGTTTCAGCCCTCCCTAACTTAGAAAAATTCATAAGCAGGTACCTGAAATCAAACCCAGACCTCCTGGCCAGCAGTCATCAATGCTAACTACTAGACCAAGAAAGCAGTCCATAAAAACCCCAGCATATGCATATCAGGTTGCCAATGGTTGTGTTTATCAACACAATTCAACAAAAGAAATAAGGAAAACTGAAGAAACAGAGTTGGGGTACCTACATAAATGTACTGAAAACATTCTGAAAGCCATATGATGCTAAAATGCAAATGAAAAACTTTAAATAATGCTTTATAATTACTAAAAATGCTCAAAACTATAAACAAAATGCAAAAATATACCCATACAATATATGCAAAATCACTCAGTATACTAATAAGAAATTTTCTAACAACCTAGCAACTAGTTCCACAATGAGACAAAATACAATAAAAATGTGAAGAGTTTAAATATAAAGATATATCTTGCTTTACTGAAACACTTGTGCTTGGATCTGATCATACAGATGACTGTACCTGAGTAGAAGCTTAGTACTAAAGAAAGCATTCATTCACAATGATATATGGAAATCCAGATACATTAATGGCTACATGAGGCATATGTTTAATGTAAGTCCATTTAGAGCTGAATGCACATCCCATTCTCAAAATTCCATATACTGTAAAGTTTCCAGTTGAATCAGAAACAATTCAAAATATCACGAAAGTTATACACTTGAACATTTACCTCATTATGAAGAGATGGTGGTTTCTTCACTAGTAGAGAACAAATAGTGAAACATAAGTTAGAGTAACACCATGACATTATGTAGTGAATTATCTTATAAATATTTTTCAAATGCTAAAATATTTCCCATTCAATCTGTAACAGCTGTTTTCTTTAAATATGAGTTCACTGCTAAAAGGTCCTTATTCTTAATTTTAATTAACAATAGTACAGCAACAAGTCCTGATAAAAACTGAAAAAATTAATTCCTAAAAACATGAACACATCATAATCATGAAGAGTAAATACACTGATCTATTAACATTAACATTTCCAATTAACAATTTTATGTATTTTCCTCAATGTTAAAATTCTTTGACAAAGAGTGTTTCAGCAATGACTGATTCAATTTATTTTGAACCTCTTCAAATGCTTTCATATAATAATAAAAAGTGAATTTTCTTGAGTATAACATTTGAATTTTCAGAACTTACAAACCGTCAAAGGTCACAGCTAAACTAAAAAGTGTATAGAAGCAGTAGTAGTATCATAATTGCTGATAATGTACTAGTTAACATCATGGTTGCCATGTGTACAAATAAAAAATACCATGAAGTTCAAGAACAATGTGTTTGCAAAATATGTGAAAAAGGTGAACCATACCACTTCAACAAGTACAAAAAAAGGACATGCTCTTTAAATGAGCTTATCAAAGCAAACAAATAGACACTGTGTGCTGAGTGCAACTTTGGTTTATTATTATTAATGGTTATCATGGATCTATAACTGTTGTGAGCTCTTTTTAAAATTCTTTTTCCAAAGTAAATAAAATATTGTAAACATACATACTATTTAAAAACTATTTATGTTTCACTATCTTTTATAGCGTTACCTTTATCACATCAATTTTTTTCCTTCCCAACAGAACACCAAAAGCACAATGATTAAAATTTGTATGACATGCAGTTCTTGACATAGGACATTAAATAACAAATGTATAATGGTAGATGATGATTATGATCATTATATTTTTTAAATCTTAATTACAGAATAAAATGAAGCAAAAAAATTTACATTGTTTCTCAACTAAAAACAATGTGTTTACAATGATTCATATTTTATTAAAAGATCAGATGATTCACTTGATGCCTATTTGAAACAATAATGATAATGAAGAGAGAATTGAATACAGAATTTCTTTTCCAAAATTGCACCTTACTATCAAGATATTTTAAGGGCAATGTACTGTGTCCAAGAAGTCTGCAAATTTATGAGCATTTACTATATGTATCCATATGTCCTATTTCATGCTAATGTAGTTCTTCAACCAGTGTACCATGTATCTTTGCTTTCTTCTCAGTATGTTGGAATAAAAGCAGCACTATCCTAGGTAATTCTCTTCTTCAGAAAACAAAGACAAATAAAACTGTACAGCATACAATTGCTCTTTGGAAAATGCAAAATGTAAAGTCTAGCTGTTTAAGACAAGTTGATTATAAAGGTTACTTTCTTCTGTGATTCCACTTTTTCTAACTCATCCAAGATAGAACAAGCAAGGAAGTCTATCATGCTTCCAAAATTATAATGTAGTTAAATGTCATCATTATCTCTTCTTCTTCTATCCTATGGAGGAGGATTTTGCACAGCAGCCACTATTGGGCCTATTGTGCCTATACATATGCCCCTGAGAGGGCATTTCTGAGAGTGAGGAATCAGATGAAGGATACACCAGGCAGTCAAAATCTGAGGAAGTGAGCACAGACATAGGTAAGAATCCCAAAGCTTCCATAAATGATAAGTACCAGACATTGTAAAAACCACCCCAGTTTCACCAAAGTCTCACCCAAGGAGATATCAGACAGAAACCGCTAGATGCTAGGACAGGAACTTTTCCTGAATGCAAGCCACCAGCCCACCTTGTCTGATGCTTCTGACACTGTAACTGATGCTATGGAAAAAATGAAAGGAAATGGGAAAATGGAAAATTTGTGGAATGTAAACATTGATTCTAGCATTTGCCTAAGTGACCAGGGAAAGCTATATAAAAAAAACAACCTAAGGTTAGGATGGTCACCCAAGGGAACTGAACCTGAGACCTCCTGAATAAAAGTTAAGTATTACCACCTCAGTTAACCTGTAAGTACCATCCTTCAATTATGGGACACACTTAAATTATGTTCTTGTATCACTTCATCAACCAACATTTTCAGATATTTTGCCATACCCCATATAATATACAAATAAAAATGGTATGATGACATATGTGCCCTATCAGCAACATAATTAGCCTGATTGCTATAAGAAAACCAATTAAGTATTTAATTACTAATATCTAAAAAACAGTTACCCTTCTCTGCATTAAAATAAAAGTTCCATTCATATGAGAATACCAAATCTTTGAAAAAATGTATATCTGTTCTGGTCATGAAAGCTTTAGACTACTCATTATATCTGTTCTAATTTGACATAAAATAATTTATGTATTTTGTGTCACTAATTAGGATCATTTTAAATAATTGGGTATTCTAATTTCAGCATTGATCCAGCTAACAGATTTCCATGGGTTGAATAATGTTATATTATTAAATATCTTCATAAAATTTTTAACTTTGCTGTGATATTGAATATCTTTTAGAATGTGTTTGTAAAATTAAAAGAAGTTAGGAACAGTGAAGTTGTTAAATATACAAATGAGTCAGTTTTAGGTGACACTAAACTTAACAGTTGAAGAAATTGAGGACTATACCAATCTCACAAAACTATGTATAAACCAAAACTTTTTTACATTCAATGGGAAAATTTACCAACAAATTTCTGGCTTAGCTATGGGTAGCCCCCTCTGTCCATTTCTGGCAAATTTATTCATGAGTGCTGTAGAAACACACATTACTAAGGCATTTCCTTTCACCTTCAAATCATGGTTTCGTTATGTGGATGACATACTTGCAATAGTACCAAAAAAACAAACAGAGAATGCCCTAAAATTACTAAATTTGCAGGACCAAAATATTAAATTCACTATGGAATTGGAGAAAGATCGTTGTTTGCCATTTTTGAACCTAAAAATATACAGGAGAATCAACATAATTTCATTTGGCATATATACAAAACCTACACGTGCAGTTAATCACATAAAGAATAGCAGCTTCAACCCTAAACCACACCAACATGCCATTATTAACAGCCTTGCTCATAGATTGGTAAACATCCCACTTAACAAAGAAGAATATTCAGCAGAATATCACTATATCATCAAAATGGCCCTCAACTATGGATTCAGCAGCTCTTTAGTTGATAAGATCAGACATTTCAAAAGTCAGAAAGATATTAAAAAACATCACAACTCTCTCCCCGATAAAAAAAGGACGTGGTTTTTAAAAAATTTACAAATCATCCATGGGCAACAGGGCATTCATGAAGATTTTTAAAAATTATGATATTGATTTGGCAGCACAAAATAAATTTAGTACTGGAAAGCTTCTGAACAGCCCTATAAAAGATGTTATTCCATCCAGCAAATAGGCAGGAGTGTATCGGATAGATTGTTTGGAGTGTGATCAGATATATATACACGAAACAATACGTAACTTGGAGATAAAATAAGAACACTTCAGAAATATAAGATATAAACAAGTGGATGAATCGGCAGCTGCAGATCATTTTTGGACTTACGATCACGACATTGCAGGAGAAGCCAAACTGTTAAAAGCTACCACCAATTCCAAGGATTGGCATTTTGGGAAAAGATTTATATTTTAAAAAATACACATAGAGTTATGAACTTTGACATTCCACCTATGGACTTCCTGTTCCATTATTTAATGGAACCACCAGAGGTCACTATGTCACCTGCCAACATTAGTTGGTACCCAGCTGAAGATGAGAGCAAATGCTCTTGAAACATGTTCTGAAGAATTAATCAGTTAGTGAAGTTTTTGTGTCACCTAATACTGACTCATTTGTATATCTTTTAGAATGATGGCCTTTAAACCTCTCTGTCACTTTCCCCTTGGTCCACCTCTTTTAATGACCAATGCATTTTTACCAAATGCAAGAAATACTCACACATCGCCTGTCACACTTTGTTCATGTGATGTATTGTTGCTGAGAGAGGTCTAAATTAAAAAATTCAATTTTTCCCTGCTTAAAAATAGCAGTAAAGTTCAAGACCATTTTCCCAGACTTTACACTTTTAGATATCATACACTCAATATGATATATACTACATACACTGTTAATTAGACTTTACTGTTAACCACTATTTACATTTGTATTTAAGTACACATAGTTATGCTACATGATGCACAAGGTGTCTATCTGCCTATCAGACTCTTGCATTATTCTACATGACAAGAGAAAAACATCACTATATAAATATAAAAACTTCACATATCAAAATTATTCTTTAAAGCTGTGAATGAAATATTGCACAAAAGCTTCTGACTTCATGAAATAGACCTCTCTTTTATTTTTTTGAATAGTGTTTTAATACTAATTTTTACTGCTGAGGCACCACAGGCAGTGGACACTGGTGATACATGAGATGAAATGATAAATTAGGAAATAATCTTTTTAAAAGATTAAAAAAAAAAAAGCATTCCAGGATTAAGTTTAGGGTACTTTCCCGGCATTTGCTATTTTATGACTGAGGAAAACATGAAGAAAAAATCAGTCCAGATGGTCCTGACAGGAACCCAACTCCAGATTTTCTACTTGTGATTCCACGATTCCGTGCCTTGACAACCTCAGTCATGCCTGTTGGTGAATGGACCTTGATAATCCAGTCACCATATTTCACTGAAAATGCTCAAAATTAGACACATATGCTTTTAAATATTTCTGAGAACGTATAACAGGTAGAAAAAGTTTATCCTTGCATGTAAATCAGATATATTAACAAAAGAAATGTACCATATTATTTCTGTATCATTTATGCATTTTATTACCCTATTTTATATTATGTGTTAGACTGCATGGTTTTGTATAACCTTAATGTTCTTTTCTTAGTGTCTGTTCTAATTGCTCTTATATGGATTTTCTGCTCCTTTAGGATTTTAATATAGTTTATATAGTTCCAATTACTTCAGTTTTAATAAGCATGCACTACCATTAACCCATTTGCTAAAGCAACTTATAACGCTAATTACAGAAAATGGAAGCCAATAACATAGAGAAGTACAATCTTACACAACATTCATGTGGTCAGACTTCAGTCTTCTAAGTCCGGCATCACTCAAAAATGATATGATACACCAACCATAGTGATGACTAAATATCATGTCACTCATGTGAACATATACAAGGATTTGCTTTGTAAAATGCAAATGCATTATATGATTTGCAAATTTAACCACTTCTAAATTTCTTATCACTGAGGAAATTAAATCTGAACAAAAAGTTGAACAGTTACAATTACAATCATAATTACATCTAAGCCCTATTTATAACTGCATTAGTGTAAGTTATCTTTTGAGCTTGTCATTTGTTAAGACACTTGAATGTCAGTTAATGGGCTTACCAATTATACGTTATTAATATTAAATCGTAAAAGAATCATACTTAAAGTTTTCCATAACGAGTTCGGTATTTATCTTGCTGTTGACCACAATATTCATTGTAAATGAGTTTAAATAAGAATAAGTGAAAAGTCACTATGAGGAAACAGATAGACACCCAAAACAGTGTAGGCAAGCCCCCAAGATGATGGCCATGTTTATGAAGTGCAATGACATGATGCTCATGTGCTGGAGCTGAAATTAAAGAAATAAATTGTTAAAATGGCTCTGAAACATTAAACATACACTATAGATTACAGATTAATTTTGAATAACATAAAGAGAATAAAGGCTTAGATAATAAATAAAAAAAAAAATGAAATGGAAAAAGTAATTTAATAATTATAAATATAAAATACAATTTAAAATATTTTCAAAATCTATGTACAGCTTTAGTGATCATTGTTGTGAAACATATTACTAAAAATCCTAGGCTTTATCATAAACACATATTTGCCATTACTGCTTCCTGGGTAGTACTGAGTTAACAATGGTAGAGGAAGGACATGTTTGGTGACAGCTTATGTTTTGTAGAAGAAGAAGGAAATAAGGCACAATGGGTTGTTTTGTTGATATGGTTTATTTATGGATGTTCTTTTAACCTCTCAGGTCATCAGCATCCCATTCAATTCAGAGTATGAAATGACTGATAAATTTTGCCTAGAGGCCTCTTCTTTCAGGCTTAAGGTTCTTTTACATGCTGTAAATCTAAGACATGGTACCCACGGCTTTACTTCCCTTCAGAAGGAAGCCATACTTAGCATTTTTATGCCAAAAAATCCATTGATCCTGGCCAGAATTGAACTCATGATCTTGGTCAAAATTTTTTTAAAAATTGTAAATCTTTAAAAAAGTTTTCATATGGAACTAACATGACTACATAACTAATTTTTCATGATCTTGGGTTTAGGAGTCAAGTATGGTTGCTACTACACCACCAGGACCAAAAGTCATGATGGGAGGGGATATGATAGTACATAGAGCAAGAATTGGACAGTTTGCAGCTAAGTATAATAAACCAAAGGGGATAAGAAGAGAAAAGAAGAGAGATATAGAATGCTTTAATTATTGGAATTATTGTGTCAGTTCTGTTAATTATTAGTGGGGTTGAAATGAACCCTAGCCCCATTCATTCAGGGGATGTGGCGGAAAAGATTCTAGCCAGAATGGATGGTTTGGAAGAATGCCTTTGCAATAAGATGAACACAATTTCCCAGGATATCAAGCAGAGATATGAGAAGAAGTTTAGGTACTAAAAAGGGAGATATAAGAAGTTAAAGGGAGAACGAAAAGCTTGAGGACTAGAATTGTAAGTTTAATTTGGTGTTTACTGGAGCTGAAGAAAGGGGAGGAATTTGGGCCAATTGGAGGTGTAAGATATTTTAGAACAAAAGCTGGAGCTGGAAAAGAAGCTAGGGAGGATGGAAAATTCTGGATGCTTTTCAAATGGGAAGACAAGTAGGCAAGAGAGTGATCTTAGTAAAGTTCGCTACTATGAATATTGTGTATGAGATCTTACATAGGACAAAGAAACTTAAAAGAACTAATATTTTCATCAATAGGACTTGTCAGTGGTAGAGTGGGAAATAAAGAGGAAAGATTATACTAGAAATGGAAGATGCAACAACAAATGGAAAGAAAGCTTATATACAGAATATGCAATTCTGGATTGATGGAAAGATGGCAACTGCAAATAAAAAGGAGGTAAGTACTGATGATAAAAGTGGACAGAAGGATATGAGTTGGCAATTTGAGTAATGCTAACAAGAAGTGAATGGATCAGTGTCAGTTTAACCATGTATCACCAAGCTAGGAGAGGGGAGAGCAGAGATGAGACAAGGGAATGCACTGGAGCTTCAAGGTCAAGTAAGAGTCGTGATGATGTCACTGCACAAAAAGATATCAATGGGCAAGCGATTTTCACCAGTGATTCAGCAGCTGGTGGGAGGAAGAAGGGGAAAGGAAGAGGTCAGTACAGATTCCAGTATTGTATCAACACCATTTAAAAGTATTTTAGAACATGACAGTATGGTACAGCAGTATGCTGGAAGACATATGTACCCCTGGTAACATCAAGAGTCTGCAGCTGGAGGGATCCAGCTCAAAAGTAGGAAGATATTGGAGGAGTTCAGAGCTAGAGTGCACTCAAAATTGGGAGAATAGGAGGAGATCAATCCTCTCAGGCTGGGTTTTGGAATTGCAAAGGTTTTAGAGGTTTTTTGGTGGAAAAGGCACATATATTAGCATTAGTTGAGGCATACTTAGAGGATAGAGATGAGATTAGAGAGGCAGAGTTAGAATTTATAGGGGAAAAAGATCTGAGAAGGAATATTAAAGGAAGGGCTTCAGGTGGCTTGATGCTATTATTTAGAAAGGAATGGAAAATAAGAAGTAGGGGAAATGTTTGAAGTATTAAAGGAGGAAGAGCTGATAGTGATTGTTGGGACTTGGTTAGATATAGAAGAAAGTGTAGAGGTGACAGAATATGAATTTGTAGGAGATCATGGTATAAGGAAGTTTAGATAAGGAGTTTGGTAGGGAGTAGGTAGAGGGACAGATAAAAACATTGAAGAGGAACAAGGTGGTTGGAATTCCAGGAGAATTTTGGAAAGATTTTTGGGGAAATGGAAGTAGGTATGAGGTTATTAATAAAGTTCTAAACAGAATTAAGGAGATGAAGGAAATACCGGAGAATTGGAGAGTGAGCATGATAATTCTGTTATATAAAGGTAAAGATGATATTAATAGTCCTAGTAGTTATAGGGGAGTTAGTTTGTTATTCATTTTAGGTAAAGTATACACAGGTATTCTACTGGAAAGATTACAAGAATGGGCAGAAATGGAAGGTAAATTATCAGAGTATCAGGCAGATTTTAGAAAAGGGAAAAGAACAACTGATAATATTATGGTAATTCAAACCTTAGTAGATAAATGTTTAAGAAAAAAAGGGGTAAAGTATACATCATTTTTGTAAATTAAGAGAAAGCATTTGACATAATAAATAGGCAGGCAATAGCATACAATATAGTGAACTTTTGTAACAGTGGTGTAAATTATTAACATTTAAGAGAAATTGAGTCGAAATAGTAACATACACACCACTAAAATTGAATTAAATGGAAGACTAGTTTCGGGAGCCATCGCTCCTATCATCAGTTCCTGGGAGTCGACCAGGAACTGATGATAGGAGCGATGGCTCCCGAAACTAGTCTTCCATTTAATTCAATTTTAGTGGTGTGTATGTTACTATTTCGACTCAATTTCTCTTAAATGTTAATAGCATACAAATTGAGATGCAAGGGAGTCAGTGTTGAATTTACTTTAAGGTTGCAAAAAATATATGAAGGAATTAGGTTTTGTGTCAGATGTGATGGGAGTAGAATTACAGATTTCATGAGCCAAGAAAAGAGTTTGAGACAAGGATGTAAACTAAGCTCAATATTATTGAATTTATTTATAGATTATATCATAGAGAGGATCTGGATGAAGAATAGCCACTGTCTAATTATTGGAATGAAAGAAATACCAGGATTGCTTTTTGCACATAATTTAATAGTGAGGGTACTGCTAGGGCTACAGGGTTACAGCATGCAATCGATGAAAATAGTAGATATTGTACAGAATGGGGTCTAAAAATAAATAGTAAAAATGAAAGATTTTAGTATTCGAAAAAGAACCAAAATTAAGAGTATAAAATTCCCACATTACCAATGAAATGGTTTGAGAGATTATATGAGGTGGAGGTTGAAGCTAAGATGATGTATGTGGTAGAAATTTGGGGGATATCAAAGTGTTGGATGAGATTGATGTGCTCCATAGAATGATTTGTAGAGAAGTATTGGGGTTATCAAGAAGCTCACCAAGGGGGGTAAGTTTGTTAGAATTGGGAAGAGTAGGAAGGAAAGGTATAATAGTTGAAAGGATTATGAAATATTGGTATAGATGTCTTAAATTACATAATAATATACTACAGTATGTGTTATATATCAAAGAGATGTTTCGGGAAGTGCTGGTTTGGAGAAGTGGGGAAAATATTAGAAGGAATTGGAATGAGGGATGTTTGGAGATTGGGTGAAAGTAATGGGAGAGGTCTTTGGAAAGAAGTGAGACAGAGGGTGAAAGATATTGAGAAGCAGGAGATTTGGGCTAGTTTGGAGGATAAAAGCTCTTTGGAGTTATACAGGAAGATAAATAAAAATTGGGGAAGAGATAAGTATAAAGATAATTGTGACCAGTTCAAAAGAATAGGCCTGGCATGGATACATGCAGGGATATTATTCCTTTAAGGACTAAAAAAATGTTATAATGTAGGATGTGTAATGTGTGGGAAAGATGATAGTATGTTTCATTGTTTATTAGAATGTGAAATGGTAAAAAACTGGAGGGTTTTGGAATGATAAATGGAACAAATTATGTTACGATATAATAGTAATTAAAATATTGACAGAGGAGCACATAGAGAAAATTAATGAGATTAGGGAATTTTTAGGGAAGGTAAGGGAGAAATGGAGGAGAGGTATAGGGAAGTATTTTGAAGACACACAGGAGGGGGGAAGTGGGGAATTGTAAGAGGTGTTCATATACCATACATGTTAAGATACAGATGAACCAAGCTGAGGTACAGAAATTTGCAGACATCAGAAGGTATAAGAAATTGAATGCAGATATAAGTTATTTTGCTTTGTTCAGTCCAGATCTTCTGGATATTCCAGTGGGAAACCACAGATGAACTGAAGACAAGTTAATTAGATAAAATTGTTAAAATTAAATATATGTTATAGATGAACTAGTAGGAGAGATTTGATATATTTGATTAGGTTTTGATATTGTTTCAAAGAAAGTGGGAGAATTTTTAAAAGAATTTGTAAAAGAATAAAATTTGTATGTATGTCTGGATGTAAATTGGAAATTAGAAGAAATAAATTCAAATACAAATAGAGAGAAATGGAAGGGAGAATTAGAGAATGAAGTTCTAAGATGGAGAGTGTAATATGGATAATATAGTGAAATTAACCAGTTAGGAAATGGGATGCTGGAGAGTTTTAGTTTATGCTGAATTCTGCTATGGTAAGTATGTGCATCCATGGAATTAATTTAGATCAAATTAAGACAAGTGTGGAAAGGCATTATTTTATTTTGATTGAATGCTCAGGAACAAGTGAATGGAGGCAACATGCAATACATGGTAAATAGATGAAATTAAATATGCAAATTATTTGTATAGAATTAAGAGCAAATGGTTAGGCCCAGTGAGGAGAGATGTCCATGTACTTGTACTTGCTTTGATTGTACTTGCCTTACGTAATTGGTTAGTAGTTATATTTTGATTGTATGTGTAGTAGATTAAAAGTTTAATGTGTGACCAAGGATGGGGCTCAGCTAAAATTGTTAAAATATAGTTAGTGAAATGGTGATGTTAATTATTAGAATATTTTGTATCGGAATGGTTAAAATATTTGCCTGGAATAGAACCTGTGTTAGAACCAGGCCATATTATAATCATATTTGTGAACTCAGTGCTATTTAATTAAATAAATATTAAACTTACTGCTTTCTCAGATATTCTACTCCTTTAAAAATGTTTAGTATTATTTGCTTTCATCTTTAACTTTTTGAAGAAATTTGAGGGAAAGTGGGAATTATCACAAAAAATATTTAATTAAAATAAATTAAAATATACATAATTACTGTAGAAATGTTTCATAGAGTTAGTTAATATCACTAAACCATGGTTATTTTTTACATGGTTTACATTAAAATGCCATTTTAGAAAATTATATATATTTTAAAGGTAACTTACAATATTTACTTTTAGTATATTTACATATCTGAATTACTTCAATGGAGAAAAACAATACACTTATTTTTTCATTCTATGAAATTCTCTTCTGTGTATGTGTGAGTGATAAGGTATCGCTTTAATGCTAAGTTAAATTGTTTTTTATTAGTATACAATAAAGTAACAGCAATAACAATATACTAGTTCTATAATATCAATACCATGATATGTGGTACAGAAATTTTATTTACTTTTATAAAAACATCAATATATTGTTTTTTTCAATTTTTAAAAGTATTTATGCAGAAATGTCCTCAAGGACATTTAAGAAAAAAATTCAGCATGTGGCACTGCTTCTATGAATGGAAAAATGCAACATATTGTAGTTATTGTAGTTAATTTGTCATAGATGTATATAAAAAATTAAATAATGAGGACTTTCCATCAAACAGAAGGAAAAAAAATTAATTTGGACCCTAATTTATTTTTAATAACATAATAACCTTTAAGTGTTGATTTAACAATTTAAGCTTGAAAGAAATGTTTCACATACCTTAAACCCTTAGTTCACTACAGCCTTGAAATGTAGAAATTTTTTGTTCACTAATTGCATAATTAAAAGGTTAAACCTATACTGACAACCACTACTACCATAAGCTGACAGAACTGGTATTTTACAAAGAGCAGGATAAAAAGGGAATATGGCATTTGTCCTCTGTTTGTGGCCATGAAAAGGTAGGTTCAGTGTCACCTTTTTTTAATCATGAACTTCATAAGAACAACTGCTTCTTTTCAAAATGCATCGTCTAGATTTCTTCATCATTTTTGTAGCACAAAGTAATGCCTAAACCATTATCTTTAGCATAATTATACAAATCTTCTGCAGTTAAGTTGTGATTATTCACTGCTGCTTGTAGGCTAGCATGAGCTATAAATCCATATATTGTGCCTGGAATACTATCACTGTGGGTTCTTGTCATGTCAGGTTGCAAAAAATTCCATTCTGTAGCAATCAGTTTCATGGTAACATAGATTCAAACAATTTTACATTTCTGGAAACTTGTACCATCACTGAATAGTACACTTTTATTATTATTTTTCCTTCAGCTAAAAGTTGTATTAATTTTTTGAAAAGTGGAGATGATTGTGATGATATTGAATCTGAAAAAATAAAAGACAACAAAACTAAAGCAATAATCACTCTTGCAATAGAGGAAGTGTAAAATGATGAGGAAAAAAAGAAGCTTTTGGTAATTACGGAATAATTTGAGCTAATTACTGTCACCAAATGTTCTAAAATACATATCAAGAAGCAGTGAACTGTAAGAGCTGTACTGTCAAGAGGTTCATTTATTACATAGAAATTAAAAGAAATTTTGATTTCTTTCGACAATGGTTAGTTATGGAGATGCAATATAGCCTGAATGGTTTATCAGTGAAATAGTTAGATAGCATCTTGGCACACAAAGGGTATGCTTTCTGCAAAGTTGAAGCAGTATTTATGAGATGCCGCCTGCAAGTAAAATATTATAAAATGTTAGTATAGCCAATTACATATGTTATAAGTACTATTGCAATTAATACGTACAATTTAAGTGCATTCATATTAGTAGTCAAGTTATTTATGTATTTCATGGGTAGTGAGAAGAAAAAAACTGGTGGAAGAAACTTTAGAAATAAGCCAGGAAATTTTGATTGTGAAAGTGTTTTGGGCTGGACAAAGAACAGATGGCCATGTACCTTTTTGTATTTTGTTGCAAGAGGCTTTGTGTAAGAAGGTTCGCCCCTGTAAGGTTTCTAGAAAAGCTTAGCTTTGTTAAAATCTGAAGGCAAAGCTAAGTATAAAACATGCTAAAATAACAAGTCATTGAGGGTGAAATAAACCAGAGAGCCTGACAGAGTGGAGCCAAGGGGAAAGAATAGCTCAAATATAAGGCCTAAGGAACGTCCAATAATGGATCTTAGGAAAAGTATATGCACGCCCCTTGGCCGATAGATAGAAATTATTCAATAATAATAGTTGGAAATGGTTGGAGATGGTCACCGACTACATAAAAGAAAATTTTATAAAAAATTGGGATTTCACACCCCGAGGGAGTGTGAGTTTAGTTATCAAGTGAGTATGAGTTTAGCTATCAGGGGAGAGTGAGTTGAGCTATTGAGTGGGAGTGAGCTTTAGACAATTGGTTCGGTTATAGTGCAAGTGTGATCTGAGAACTGCTCAACAGAACTTAAAAAGGCAACCCTAACATTGAACAAGTGACACAAGTAAATAAAAAGTGTTACCTCCAGTTTTAAGATTTTTGTTCATATATTACCTCATTCCCGACCCTTTTCCCCCGTTGACCTGAAAAGGTAAAAATATTTCAGCACTCTACCTAATCTAGCTGTGGCATAGCGACATTCCGAGACAGAGGCAGGAGAAAAGATGGAGAACTTCATTGATGCTACAAATACTATGAGTATTCTGATTAATTAGAACCCATCAATCAAATAATCCTTTTCTTCCTTTCCCCCCCATAAAACTGTCGCAAAGTATAGCAATATAACAGCTTCAGATTGTGGACACAACTTACCTTTCAATGTTTTGAGATAAGAGGACTAAGATTTTGCTGAACTCTTAGTTGATCAATGATCCTGCACTTTCTCAATGAAGTTCCCTTGTTATTGAAATGATTCTCAAATAGCTGTCACAGATCTACTTTATGCAATATTATCTTCAATGTCAAAACTTTCATTCATACTGTTTCACATGTGTTCTTGGCCAGGACATTTTGAGGTACTATGGAGCTTACAATTTTGAGAATGTACCAAACACATTGTAGTTTCCAGGATATAAGAATTGGGTTCTGCTGTAACATATCATTTCAGAGGCAGAGTATGAATTTGGAAAATCCAATTTTTAAAGTTGGATGGATTGTTATGAATTCTAAATATAACTGCTTAAAATTTACAACAGTAATCTTTCTGTTTTTGATTCTTCCAAACATTTCTAGATTTTACTGAAACATACTCTTTCTTGCTAGGATGCATTCTAGAAAATTTATTGTCTTCTAAAAATAATGAAGCTTCAAGCACAGTCTTTTTGGAAGGTGCTTGCCAAGGAATTTTACCGGTTAAGCAAGAATTCCATTTAAATTAAAATGTAAATTGGCACTTGCATGGTGAAGCTAATCATATAATTGATATTATTGTATGATTTAGTTGAACTACACACTGTTTATGCTTCTCAAGTAAGTGAAGCATAAAGAGTGTGTAGTTCAACTAAATCATACAATAATATCAAAGAATTCTATTGTATTTTTCTGTGATCAAACTCTGTTTACCGTGCATTTGGAAACATAAAATTCTGCAGCAGTTTTCTCTATGGTCCAATTACTGGATGCCAAAGTAACTTTAACTTTTCTTGTTTCATTAATGCATTTTTTTATTTTATTTTTAATATTAAAATAGTAAAATCTTCACAACTTGTACAAGCAGGAATTTTGGTACATATGCTACTAAGAAGGTAAGTTTTTCATGGTGAATGCAAAAAACTGTATTCTCATCAATTGTAAAAGGTGCACATCTTAATAATAAAATTTTCTTTTCTTGAAGCTTCTTCTATTTAAAATATGAAGATTAGTTTCTCTAGCATGTATATATAGGTGATATTAAGATAAGTGCTGTTTAACCATTGTGATTTTAATTTTTGTACTGTACAACAATGAAACAATATATCTATGGTTACCTTGCCTCTACAACATATTTTATGAAGGGGAAAAATTTACAGGATTTCTGTGAAAATAAAATTCTGAATAACAGATTTACAAAAGAATGTCAATTTCCCTATTGTTAAATATCTCAAAGTTAAGAAATTTAGTATTGAAGTGCAGTTTATTAATACAAGTAATGCTCGATATGACCCATTCCCTGATTTACAAATATTTAAACACATACATGGTGAAGTAAAAATGAAAAAGTTAATGTGGTACTACTTTTTAAGAGCTGAAAATGGTATCAGTGAAGAGCATAAATGTTGTGCTTTGTGGGGGAGAGAGAGAGAGAAAAAAAAAAAAAAAAAAAAAAAAAAAAAAAAAAAAATTATTGGACTTTACTTAATTGTAGGAATTTTGTAATTTAAAGTTTGGCTGCTGGCATGACACACTGCCAGTGCTTTATTATTTATGGACGCTCTTTAACAGCTCAGGTCATCAGCATTTGCCAGTGCCTACATTATCAACTGATGTAATGATATGTTGGGCAAAAATCATTTCCTTTTGTTTCTCTATGAGCTTTTCAACCATGCAAGTGAAGGTTCCACCTTTTTATGTTAGTGTTTCTAATATTTCTTTGATACTCTCAATTAATTTGTTCTACTTGTTATTAAACAGCCTAAAAATACAGCAAAATCTCAGCAAGATGCACCTGATTATTATGCTATCTTGCACTATACACTCTTTTCTCCTGGTTGACGCTGTATTTATGAGCTGGCACCCCCGCATTTTAATTAGATTGATTGTAACCAATAATTTTATGTAACTTTGTTATAGCCATGTGTAATATCATTTTCTGTACAAGTGTTAAATATTGCATCTAAAATGTTGTTTTCTTGCCAAGGCGCAGAAAGCTACCCTAGTCATAAAACCGGACCTGGAGATTTCTGTAGCCCTTTGTAGCAAGGTACCATAAAACATTTGGGGACTATAGAAATGAAAAGAAATGGAAGAAGCCATTCGCTACATGGAGAAGGCACACAGACCCTTTTTACTTAGCCTTGCAATTTTGAGGCCAGCAGTCTGGCAAGAGTATTCAGCGAGGCAAGGTTAGTGGACGGACTTCCTTGGTTCCGATAAATTAGTGAAAATCGATTGTTAGTTTTCCAAGAATTAAGTGGACATTCGTCAATAGTTAAGTGAAATAGTTATGTACAATGGTTCAAGAACAATAAATTGTATTCCATCTTCTATAACCAAAAACATTATTAATCTGCATATGCTCCTTCCCCAATGGCCACCGTGCCATAAAAGTATCCAGCATCAGAGTCTCAACCGCCGGGGCATAACTGTAAGACAGCGGTAACCATCGTCGGAGAGGAAGAAAGTAGGAAGATTATACACCCAAAAAACTTAACAATTCGAATTCCTTTTATCCAAATTCTTCCCTCTATCTATTACGCAATCTAAATTAATCATCAATGCCCTCATCTAATTTTTTTTAAAACCGCTGCATGGTTCTTTGACATCTCTATGTAAAATCAATTAAAATTTATCATTTAACATGCTCATCAAATTTAGTATACAGTAGAACCTCAATCTATTGTTCCTGGAATCATAATTTTTTTGGATGTATTGTTCAGTTTATGTGGTTCCAAACATTTTACATTATAACTCTGCCAACATTTGTCAAAGTTCTGATAACATGTGAAACTGTGTAATTGTATATCTTATTCACATAAGAATGATGATAGTGAGCAACAGAATGTGTTGAATGTGGAAGATTCATTGTTTTGCATGAAAAGAAAAGCAGCAAAGATGCAAATATTAATTAATGACCTTTTTCAAAGAAAGTCACAACCTGCTAAACATAAACATGTAAAATTGACACAAATATGTTTGCTTATATATTGGCTTTATTTATTTTTGAATATGGTTTATATTTTCCATATCTATTGTTTTCCCACATCCATTTTTTTTTTAACCTGGTCTCTCCAAAATGATGTATTGAGTTCTACTGTACTGTCTTTTATTGTCCGAAAATTCTTAAAATATCACATTTTTAGGAGTATTGGTAATATCTTATTCCCAATTAGCATTAGAGCTTCCATGTTTAGGATATGCTGGAGTCTAAGGTTGGATAACATCAAAGAATGGAATTTGGCCTGTTATACCTGCAGTGCTCCATATAGAGCCTGGTCACCTGGTTACCACCAGTTTCACACTCTATTGTCATTGACTGCTGAGTAAAGACATACATTGTATTTGATAATGAAAAATCTTGTGTGCAAGCATGAATAAAGGAGTGAAACAGAAAGCTTGCTAATATCAGAAATGGTTTGCAGAATCATTAGGAACTTCAATGCCAACTTCACAGAGCATATTGAAAAATTGTGATGCAATTTTCAATGCTATTACATGAGGGTGCAAGCAAATGAAGGTGAAATCTGGGAAATATGAAGACATTGAAAAACTTCTAGTAGACTGACTTCAACAGTCTCTGGATGCTTCCATTCCTTTGAGTGAGCCACCATCCAACAAAGAGCTTGAGAAATTGCAGAAAAATAAGCAATGAGTTTTCAGCATTCAAATGATTAAGGCAGTATTTATGAGATGCCACCCCCAATTAAAATATTATAAAATGTTAGTTTAACCAATTACATATATTATAAATAGTATTACAATTAATATGAACAATTTATGTGTATTCCTATTAGTAGTTAGGTTATTTGTGTATTGCATGGGTAGTGAGAAGGAAAAAAACTGGAGGAAAGAAACTTTAGAAATAAGTCAGAAAATGAAGATTGTGAATGTGTTTTGTGATGGACAAAAAACGGATGACCATGCGCCTCCTTTTGTATTTTGTTGCAAGAGCCTTTGTGTAAAAAGGGTCGCCCCTTTAAGGTTTCTGGAAAAGCTTAGCTTTGTTAAAATCTGAAGACAAAGCGTAATATGGACTAAGAACAAGTCATGAAAGTGAAATAAACCAGAGTGCTTGACATAAGGGAGCCAAAGGAGAAAAAAGAATAGGCTAAATTTAAGGCCTAAGGAACGTTCAATAAGGGATCTTAGGAAAAGTATATGCATGCCCCTCAGTCAATAGATACAAATTATTCAATAATAGTTCCAAATGGTGTAACAACCGGGTGAAGGAATATTGGATAAAAAGATTGGCATTTTTCGAGGCCCGGGAAGGTGTGTGAATTTAGCTATCTGAGGACAGAGTGTGTTTTAGCTATCCGGGAAGGGTGATAGACAATTAGTTTGGTTATAGTACATGTGCGATCTAAGAACCGCTCAACAGACATTAAAAAGGTAACACTTAACATTGAACAACCAACACTAGTAAATAAAAAGTGTCATCTCCAGTCTTAAGATTTGCTTTTATACATTACCTAGTTCCCGACTCTTTCCCTCATTGACCTGAAAAGGTAACAACATTCCAAAGCTCTACCGAATCTAGCTGTGCATAGTGACACTTTGAGACAGTGGCGGGAGAGAAGGAGAGCTACAAATACTATGAGTATTCTAATTAATTAAAACCCATCAACCAGATAACCATCCTTTTCTTCTTTCCCCTTTCCCACATAAAATGTCTCATGATTCAGGGGGGAAAAAAAATGGCGTTATCATCACTATATTTTTAAGACTCATGCGTTTGGTTTATTTTGTAATCTTATGCATGTCCTTACAGAAGAAAGATGCCATGGGGGTAAATTCAGTAAGGAAAGAGTGACAGTTCTAGTTACAGAAAATTTGGATGGCTCTCAGAAACTGCCATTGTTGGTAATTGGGAAATGCTGCAAAACAGGCTGTTCCAAGAATGTCAAGAATTTGCCATGCAATTACAAAAGCCATGCCCATGCATGGATGACAGAGGACCTGTTGGACACATGGCTGAAATCCTTGGACAACTGAATAATTATGGATAATTGCAAGATCTTGTTCTTTGTTGATAACTGCATTGCTATGAGAATGTGAGTTTAAAGAATATTGAACTTACATACTTACTCCTTGAGCAACGAATAAACTACAACAGATGAATCAAGGACTAATACAGGTTCTATGACATTTTTATTGCAAATTTGTATTCCCGCATTACCTTGTCAATATATATCCACAATTTTGAACCTACAAGAAACCCATCACATCACTGGATGCAATGAATTTCATAGTGTAGCTAGAAAGGGCTGGAACGAGAGACTATTGCCAACTGCTTCAGAAAAGCTGAATTTTCTATGGTATGCAATTATCATTATTCCACCCTATAAATTATAGTATTAAGGTTTAATTTCCAATTATATTAATCCATTATTTTATCAGTAGTTTACAGCACCCATAGGCATTCTTTCCTTATTTTTGTGAAATTTTTCATGAATTATTGTATGCATTATTTTCTCATAGTAAATTTAGCTTTAAAATGATTTTCAGTAATGTCTCTACTATACACTACATTCTTTGAAACACTAATGTTCAATTTTTTTTCTTAGGAGTCTTTATTACTCATTGAGATAACTAATGATGCACTTAAAATGAAAATTGGAACTTGCACAGTGAAGCTACTCATATTAATTGATATCATTGTATGATTGAGTTGAACTACAAACTCTTAAAGCTTCACTTACTTTTCATAAATGTATGGAACCGGTTTCGAAAATATTTATGAAAAGTAAGTGAAGCTTTAAGAGTGTGTAGTTCAACTGAATGATACAATGATATCAATTAATGATGCACTGTTAGGTGAGGATGATGATTGGAATCTTGTATTGGACAGACTCAGGAATAATGTTCAATTGGATGATTTTGTTTCAGTAAACAGTAATGTAATAATGCCTGAAACTTTAGATGTAGATGTAATCATGACTCATACTATAAACCAGGAAGAGTGAGAAAAAATAAATGGAAAATGTGAATCTGTCTTGCAATGAAGTCCTTGCCACCATCCCTGATTCGCAAATACATTAATGTTTCTAGTAGTCAGTTTTCTGTTGTTATTTTGTATTTAAATCATGTGAAAAATTGAATAATTCATAGTATTAGAACAAGTACAAAACAACCAACAATTGATCATTTTTTCAGTAAGACTTAATACTTATAACATGACAATGTGTTTTTGATTTCCAATTTTTCATAAAGAAAAATATAATGCAAATATAATATGCTACAATTATAGTTTATAAATGTACCATATTTTACATTGTATTGTTTAGATATATGTATTTGCTGTATTAGCTCTTGGTGTTAAAATGGAACACTAAAATATGCTACTTCCATTAATAGATGGTAATATTTAATATGCCATTATTATATGGTCCTTTAAAGAGCTTCTTATTAAGGTTTTACTGTATTTTATTGTCTGTATGAATCAAGGAAGTTATTTCTTTTTAAGCTATCAAGCTTCTCTAATTTCTTCAGGACTCATGTGCGTGCTTGCATGTGCTGTTCAGGTGTGTATGTGTGCTTGCATGTGCATGCATGGGTGGATTGCGTGTGCTTGCATGTGCATGCATGGGTAGATGTGCGTTAGTGTGCATGCACAATTTTTTTTAAAAAACAAAATAAAGTCTTTATATAATGATCCATGTTATGCTGAATTAGTCACTATTCAGAAAGTGACTCTAAAGTACTTTAACAATAAGTTTGTAATTAAAAGTAAAGTAGTGCATGAAAGACTTACCCTCTACTATTTCCTTTACATGTATTGTATGCCTCAAATCCTCCATATGTTGCTTGTCATAAGTGATGTACAAAATTGCTGTTACAGGTTCTGTTAGCTTTACAGGAAACATTTTCTTCTGTGGGCTAAAACAATAACAGAAAAAATAAATTAAGTTTCATTTTGTAAGAATTACAAGAACTTCTAGTGGCACCAAGCTGAGTACTTAAATTAAAAGATCTCTTAAAATTTGTATTATATTATTCTCAATTACTAAATATCTTAGAAGAGCACTTGACAAAAAACTTTCCTTCTCTGAACAGATCAACAATATAAGTAGGAAAGTGAATAAGAAGAACAACATATTAATGAAGACTAGCAGGCATCATGTATGAAGGATCCATAGCTCTCCTTAATGACATATACAAAACTACATAAAGCCAATTTTCTCTATGGAAGTGATATAATAAACAACTTAAAACTAAATTGGATATAATACAATCTAGGTCATTAAGAATAATAACAGAAGCAATAAAATCAACACCAATTGCTGCAATGCAGCAATCTGGAAACTAAAACACAGCTAAATATTAAAAAGGCAATATTGGGACAAAAATTAGGAAGTAAACAACACAAGAATAAATGGTTTTATATTTATGATAGCACACAATGATTGAAAACATAACAGACTTTAAAAAAGTATATACCGAAAGAAGATCTAAACAAAATTTTAAAAATAAGCACTAAACCTGCCATTATGCCAGACACTTACTATTACTATATACAAATACCAGTGTGAAACTAAACCGATACAATGGTCTGCAAGAACTATCTGAAGTATTAAAATTGACAGTACTTAGTACACTGAACAACTATTATCCAACTTATATACTGTTAAGAATTCTTTCAATATAAACCTTTGGGGCAGTATGCCAAAATTTTTGATAGCAAAATAATGACCATTAGAGCAGGATTAGAAAATCTACTGTATAGACCTTACATAAAGAAAAGAATTGATCTTAAGTAACTCTAAAGCTGCACTACAAGGTATAATGAATTACAGTTACCCACCAACATACACTATAAAATAAAAAAGAAAAACTATATCATACAATCCAGATCAAAAATACAGAAATAGTTTTACAAAAAATCTGGAGCCATGTGGGATCAAAGGGGAATGAGATTGCTGATATTTTAGCCCCCCCCAAAAAAAAGAAAAAGAAAAAGAAAGAAAAGAAAAGAAAAGAAAAGAAAAAAGAAAGAAAGAAAAAAAGAAAAGAAAGAAAGAAAGAAAGAAAGAAAAAGAAAAAAAAAGAAAGAAAAAGAAAAAAGACACGAAATAATTAAAACCATCATTTGAACTAGAACTTCCTTTTGAATTGAAACTCATAAAAAGATGAATAACTGAACAAGAACAATAAAATATCCAACAAAAACTTAAAGGGAAAAAACCATATGAATATCTAAAAACTTTCAAACACCTATTATTGAAATTATTATTGAAATGAAGAAAAATCGGAGTTGCTCAATTCTGCTTAATTGTTAGGCATGATTGCCTGTAGGACATTTCTTCAAGATAAAATTAGTCAAGGACAGCCTCTACCCAATGTGTAAGGACATGAATCCTATCCTAAACGGAGAACTTCTACTGAAATGCAGCCAAATTGATAGCAACAAACAAATAAAAAATAATTTGAAACCTCTTTATTGGAAAGATAGGGGAAAAATGTTAAATATCAGCATCCCCAATGTCTACTAGACCAACCAACATTATTCTTTTATGTCAGGATATAATTTTTTAAAATATTAGTGTTGCAAGTGTTACAAATTCAACTCAATCATTAATTCTTAATTCTTCTTCATTAATTCTTAGTATAATATTATGTTTTATGATTAATATATTAGTGTTTATTATATACCATTCCATTGTCAACAGCTTCATAAGTACATTTAACTAGTAACCAAGTTACATCAGCTTATAAATTACTTTTACTGCATTCCAATAAAAAATTATAAAATATTAATATCAGTGAAAGTGTAAAGATTGCAACTATTTATGGTGTGTCTTATTTATTAAAAAGTGTGCACAATAATTTTTTTAAATATAATGTTAAAACTAAATAGTGTGGCAAATGGAAACACATGCAGCTGCTATTGGCTGCCAATGAAAATTGTTTATAGATTGATTGATTAATAAAATTACTGAGGCACATGTAGAGCCCAAAGGTAAGGATAAGATGTGGAAAAATCTGGCTGCCCACATCTTTACTAAGACTATGTCAAATGCCATGTTTGTGTTAATTGACAGTTTTCAGCAACACTCCTCCTCCTCCTTCTTCTTCTTAATACACAATATATGTCAAAATTTTCCGGTATTTCGCTCTATTTTAGTGAATTTAATATGATTTCAAGGGCTCAGGTCAAAAGCATGGTTATATTTAAAAATGTTTAAAAATATTCACACAATATTCAGTGGACATATATTTCATTTAATTAATAGTACACCATTAATTTTTGTTCAACAACATAAACAAAACAAAACAATAATAATAATAATAATAATAATAATAATAATGGGTTTCTCTTTTGTAATATTTATAGTTTGCAAGAATTCCAATTTTGTTCCCCGTAGTTTTGAAATTTAGAGTATATTCACTATATACATTTATTTTCAAGTGAATTGCAAGGGAAAAAACTGACAAACTTAGTTAGAAATGTATTATATTTCAGCTTTTCTTTTATTAGTTAGCTTTAGAGTTTGTCATGCTAATACGATACAATAATGCCATAAGTTATTTCATTAATTAATAAGGACATAATTTGGATTTTTTAATTCTTTTGTTGAAGTTCATGCTGGGAAGATTTTTTCTCAATTAAACTTGGATTTTAATGATTAATTAACAAAGAATTCAAGTTCAAAAACCAGCAAAACCTAAAGCTTTGTATGTGTGCGTTAACGTTCTAGTAGTCGCAATTTCAGGCAATTTTGAAATATTGCGGTGTACCCATTAAAATTTTTTTAAACAATTTCTTCAAATCTTCATTGATTATATTTTATAGGCACCAAAAATAGCAATAAGTTCACAAATTCAACTTGCTGAGAAATTTGCTTAGTTTATGCAGCTTCTACATGACAGATTTTTTGTTACTTATGAATTTCAAGTCATCTGACATTATGGGAGAATGTAATTTTAGTTTTGCCTAATATTTATTTATTTAAATAGTACTAAGTTCACAAATATTACAACATGTCTTGGTTTTATTCCAGGACAATATTTTAAACCACTCCAATACAACATATACTAATAATTAAGACACAACTTTTCACCATTCAAGTAACTATATTTTAACAATGTAGCTGAGTCCCAGTCCTGGATTCATCAGTAGCTTCCTACTGATATACCCAGAGGACTTTGGCGTAGCCCCTTCTACATTCCATACCTATATTCCTCCTATTTGTATTAATGCTTTGTACTGCATCTAAATACAGCAATTATGGTTTGGAAATCTCTCGAGGTAGTAATATGGAATTTGTTAATCCTGTTACAAGAAAGGTTATTGGCCTGCTTGCTAAGAAAGATGCTCATTAGTGTTCAAGCAGTACAATATTTGTGGCATAACTTAAAAATAGAAGGTTTACCTAATTAAATTTAAGGACACTTAATCCAGAACTTCTTTGCAGTAATCCACCAACATTGAGGTGGTGATGACAATCCAATTTGTTATGAGTTTATTTCAACCTTTAAATTATGTGTGCTGAATCAGTTTTGCTCTTCTAATTCCAAGTTCAAGAACTGTGAGGATTGTTGATTTGTTTTATTTATGGATGCTCTTTAATATCTCAGGTCATAAGCATTCCATTCACTTCACGGCATGAAATGGCCCATAAATGTTGCTCAGAGGTCTCTTCTTTCAGGTTTGAGGTTATTTTTCCAGCCATAAATCTATGACATGGGACCCACTGCTTTACTTCCCTTCTGAAGGAAGCCATACTTAGCGTTTTACACCCAAAAAGAATGCATTGAACCTGGCTGGGATTGAACCTATGATCTTGTGCTTACAAGGCAAATATGATTACCACTACACCACCAGGACCAACAACTGTGAGGATGATGAGGGGTTCACCAATTTGATAGGATAGTTTTATTAAAGAAGACATATAATTTGGTGCTGAGTATTCCTCTGATGTTTTAGATGATGTTTCTTTGAATGTTCTAGAGTGTGTGGAAGGTCGGTCGGTTCGTTATGCCAGAGGTTATTCTGCTAAATGAAGCCAGAGAAGGAGCTGATATCATAGACACAAGACATGCTTGATGAAACCTGATATGCCCACCAATGGAACTTTGTCATGATGTTAAGATTTTTATTTCTGTGTCAAAAAGTTTGTTACCAAATATTATTACTCAAATTCTATAAGAGGCCATCTTTTAGAAGCAGTACAGTGGCAGTGTTCTTTCTCATGATGCCAATGTAGTAAACATTAAGGTTGAAATATCATATAATTTTTTTCCTATTTTTGCAAAAGTTATCGTCCATCAATTTTGTAGATTTAAAAATGATGAATCCTAAGGAGCATATAGGGAAGAGGCATCATAAAAAAGAAAAAATATGTTTAAATGCTATTAATCATACAGCACTGAGTTAGAGCAAATTCACCTCTGTTTTTCAGGTGGCTACTGGTAGGAGCAGTTATTTACCAATATTATTTTAGTAGTTTTAAATAGCTGGAGTTTTCACAGTGAAATATAGTATATTATTTTAGTAGTTGGTAAAAATAAGTTGCTTTGGTAAAGGCTTTCTGCAGAGTTTTCCTTCATCCATGCCAGGCAACTTTAGACACTATGGACTCTTAACGCATTTGCACCATCATTTTATTCATTCCATTCTTCATTTCAAAAAACCTTGGTAGTTTGTAGGAAGCTAAACCCATTAAAAATGCTTAAAACAAGTTAAAATAAATTATTTTTTTTAATAACATGTGCCAATTTTGTATTTTAAATTGTAAGATATTCTTTTTCATTTTCTTTCCCTTACTGCAACACTACTTGCCTTTGAGGAACATTAGTTGTTCAAAATATAGCAAACAATAATTTTGCAAACATTTAAGTGTTTTCTTTTTTTTTTTCTGCTTCTTTAGTTATTGTTATTTTAGTTTCATTGTTCAAAGTGTTGTTTTATTTTTCATTTTTATATATATATATATATATATATATATGTACTGATAATTTTGTAGTAACATTGTTATTCTCAATTCTATTTTTCACTTTTTGGGTGAAATATGTATTGTGGCTTTAATCAGAATATGCAATCTGCAAAATAAATACTTTAATAAGCTGTTTACAGTACTGAAATCATGTTATAATGTGATTTCATTTCTGAAATTGAATTGAAAACAACAAATAATATGGAACAAAACTATTCTATGGGGACAACAATATACTACTACACATGAAAATCATGGAAGCCAGCTAGATGTGTTGCTGCAGGCATCATTTAATATTCCCTCACTTGGTAGAAGTCACTGCTGTTTGGGGACCAATGTTTAACACTGTAGTGAGTAATCTGTATTAGGGGTTATCTATGGTCCATACCAAAACCATCTGGACTTCAAATTATGGTCTGTGCTTTAGGACTTAGCCTGCAAGAAAAGACACCCTAGTGTTGCTAGTCTGGAACACTCTCTTGAAGGCGTTCGCAGATTTTTCTCTAGATTAGCTGTTTATTCAATTGATGAGAGGCTACAGAGATTAAGGGCTTGTGTGCATGCCAATGATCAATTTAAACAATGATTTGTGTTCATAGTGCAGCCATGTAACACATATTGCTATGACTATAAAATATTTCTCAGCATCTAAGGTCATTCACTGAAATACTTTTGACAGTATTTAAGGTAAGGCTGTTCATATACTACGGTTATTGTATTCACATTTGCACTTGTGGCCCATATCTGCTATGTTTCTGTACTTATAAACTTTATTAAACCTTGCATATTTATTTTACTTATCACTATTGTTAACACACTATGATGGAAAAATACAGGGCATGCAGAACATTATTGATATGTGTTTTGTTTTAATTCCAATGTGAACAAGGCATGCGAGTCTGGTAGTGGACAGACATGTTCTACCTAAGTGCCAAGGGCTATTGAGGATGAGAAAAAATCTGGAGACGTATTTGTAAGAATTGGTCTATTTAATAAAAGTAAAATCAATTACAGAGTCAGTGTAATAGGAGATCAGTTAGTGCTAGCATTTTGGATTATAATATTGGAATTTTATTAGTAATTAAGGAGTAGAATTCAACCCCACCCTACAGATAGATGAAATCATAGCCACATTCAAATAAATGACAGAGGATATGAAGGATTTGAAGATAATGGAGAATGGATAAACAAAGCTATGAATGAACATAGAAGAGAAATAAAAATAATGATTGGTAAATTAGAAGAAAAAATAATAAAAATTAATACAGATTGTCAACATTGCCTGCAACAGTTAGAGAGAAAAGAAGAATATAATAAAAAAGAATATAAATATGTTTGGGGTGTAAGAAGGAAGAAGCAAAAGAAGAGGCCCAGGTGCATAATTTGTAATTGTGGCAAATTTTAAGGGATAATTTTAACTAATGCAAAAAAAAAAAAAAAAAAAAAAAAAAAAAAACCCTGATAGGAACAAAAGATACTTATTAATCAAGACTACAGGAATAAAGCTACAGAGTGAAAATCCATCTTAATAAAAGAAATGAAGAAATCTGGGGACGAAGGAGAAATGGCTTTTGTATGAGGTTTGGAGCACTGAGTGAATGGAAAGAGAAAGGATGATACAGCATTCAGTAAGCAATAAGAGAAGAGCACATGCCATTGCAGGATGAATAGATGACTGTAGAAAGGAGGGAAGAAGAGAGCAACTACAACACTGGAGAGGAATACGTTACCACCTCCAAGTCTTCCTGTGAAACAACATGTACAGCGGCGTGACCAATCCTGTCAATCATGTGGAGAGGGAAGGATGGAAATGACCATGGACCAAGGAGAATCAGCTGATCCTAATGTTTGGTGCAACAGAAAATTAAGTGTAGTGACATCACACAGTGGAAATATTTTATAAAGTGATGAAGAAAGTACAGTAGCATTGATAAAAATGATAAGCTAAATGAGATTACACAGATTTAGATTGAGAGGAAAGGGTCAAAACTGATTGGATTTGATGCTTTTATTTTAGAATATAGAAGATTTATTAGGTAAGTTGAATAACGGTGAGTTAGGTTTATTACATACATACTTTTGGGGATGCTGTTAAACTGTTTTGTAAGGAAATTTAAAAATGGGTGATGTAGTAGCAATGGTAGAAGCCTGGCAAACTAAAGTTGTTAGCTTCCAGAAAATAATCTTGCCGTTCACATTAAGTTTTGCATCTAGGCAACTGGACATGCCACAGCCAACTGTGCATTACACATCTCAAGCTAATTTCACACCAAATTCAAATTTATGTGTCATAAAGAGGGGTTTATTATATAAAATTTAGATTTTCAGAACACCAATAGCAATCATATGCACATGACCATTTTGTTGGAACCACGCCTTGACTGAAAAAAACACAAGTTGTGAGCTGGTTAATCCTTCAGTCATTAATGAAAGAAACCATTCTCTATATTGCACACATGCTAGAGGATCACCTTGTCATTGACAATGGACATGTGTACACTTGTAAGGTTCCAGTTTTAACAATTTTGTTACTGTGTGTGCAGAGGACACTGAAACCTCAACTGTTGGCTCATTTTGGTAGTGATTTTTCTGTGCAAACTTTCAAGATTTCCCACCAATTTTGACTAATTAGTCTTTTGTTAAAACTGTAAGTCTTCATTTGTATTTCTTGTTTTGCACTGAACAAGGAGATCAAATTTATTCACAAGATGATGAATTGCAGTTTTGGAAGAAGGCAATTGCCCAGGGAACTTGCTAATAAATTGCTCATGAATATGATGAGCTGGTTTGTATTTATAATAACCCTGTGCAAATGGTAAGGATATATTCTAAAGCCTAGTAAAATGCTCATGAAAGAGAAGAAGAAGGAATGGGGAGTATAACTGAGTAAGAACATATGTGGTACAGTAAAATAATAACAAAAAAGCATGGTTACTAAATAAAGGCTTATATAGTAATAGAATACTAGTAAATATAAAACCAGCTAAATCTTTGTCAAATTATTTTAGAGAACTTTAGGAATTACAAACACAGATAATGTAAGAAAAGATTTTAGGGAAAGGAAAGTTTTATACCGAGGAATTAGATAAGGGTATTGAGAAAAATTAGATTTTGGAACAAATTAAGAAATTGAAAATAAATAAGAATGGTGGACCAGATGGGATATTTGGTGAATATTTGAAGATCTGGTGTGAGGATAGAGGTAGGCTTCTTTTGTTGGTAAGATTGATGAATTTAACTTGGAAAAGGGGAAATGTACCAAAAATTTGGAAATTAATTATTTGTGGTACCAATTTATATGTATAAAGAGTATGCAAATAATCCTGCTAATTACAGAGATTAGTTTGTTGGATATGATAAGTAAGATGTATACTGGACTATTAGCCAAAGGACTACAAAATTGGTCTGAAGAAAAAGTAAATTATCAGAATTTCAAGTAAGATTTAGGAATGAGAAAAGAGCAATTGATAATATTTTTATAATACATCTGAATGTGGAAAAATATATAAGCAAAAAAGAGAGGGTATATATAGCTTTGTAAACTTTGAGAAAGCCTTTGACACTATAAATTGGAAAGTACTAAGTGTAAGTTTAAGAGAAAATACAGTAAGTACATCATTTACAAGAGACTTATAGGGAATAAATGGGGATAATGAATTCTGGGTGAATCTGCAAAAGATAGGATAACAGATAACCTGCAGAATATAATAGGTTTAAGATGAGGATGCAAGTTTAGTTCAATTCTGTCTAATTTATTATGATAATATGGTAGAGAACATAGGAAAAAATAGCTTGCATCTTTCTTTAGTAAATATCACCATTATTATTTGTAAGTGATTTTGTTATAGGGTTCATTGCAATCGATGAGTTGTCATAAGTTATAGTAACTTTTACCAAATTATTGTAAAGAATGGAGTCTGAATGTAAATATATATATATATAGCTAAAATTATGTTTAAGAGGGGGAAGCTTGAAAAGATGAGAAATGGAAAATGGAAAATAAGGAAATTGAAGTGGTAGGAAGATTTGGTTTTTCAGGAGTGAAATTTAGTAGTACAAATGACAGAATTAAATTTTATTTTAGCAAACATTACAATTAAATATACACATCAACTTTAACATATTGTGCAACTGATCTTGGAGTGCTTGTAATTTTTTTTTTCTTTCCTTCCCCCCACCGCCTTTAGGATCTTATACAATTTCTCTCTTATCTTCACTACATAGTTATCCAATTTTCTCAAAAACTACTTACTGCCATTTCCCCACCCCCCCCGAAAAAAATTATCATGTCAAAATTGCTATCAGTAAATTGTACCAATTTCTCATCCATACTTCTTCTCTTTTATTTCTGGGCATTCAATTATACAGTGTAAGCCCTTATCTATTTTCCACATAGTGAACACTTTCTTTTCACTTTTAATCCCCAAAAAATTAATATCATATCAAAATTGCTATCAGTACATTGTCCCATTTTGTCATGCATACTTCTTCTCTAGATGTTTTGTTTCTGGGCATTCAATTATGCAGTATAAACCCTTATCTATTTTCCACATAGTGAACACTTTCTTTTCACTTTTAATCCAAAAAGTTAATATCATGTCAAAATTACTATCAGTTAATTATCCCATTTTTTCATCCATACTACTTCTCTATATGCTTTGTTTCTGGGCATTCAATTATACAGTGTAAACCCTTATCTATTTTCCACATAGTGAATGCTTTCTTTGCACTTTTAATCCAATAAGGCTTATTTTCCTGCTCTACCCCGAGAAATTCCTCCTTTCCCCTTCTGTTATTTCCTATTTCTTCTTTATGAAGGGCTCTAATTTTGCATTTGCTCTTGTAATACTCTTGTGTGTTCCTGATTTTTTGAGCCCCCACTATTTCAAAAATACTCCCCATGGGCATGCCACCACACTCCATCCTCTTGTCTCTTTCCAAACACCCAAGCCAGCCTGCATGCCCTAGGCCACTCACTGTCCATCTGGAGCCTTGCTTTCCTTGCTCCCCACCAAATCATCTTCCTCACTCAGCTATTTCGGTGGAATCGCTCTGCTCGTGGGTGACATGTTTGCTGCTATGCACTCTTCTCCTCTCTGCTGCATGCTTGTCTTGGTCTTGGTTTTGCTCTTGGTTGCTGGTTGTTACCCTTTCTTCTCTCCTCATCTCTTCTCCTCTGGCTGTAGTTTCTTGGCCCTGTTGCTTTGTCATTGAAATTTCATCGATCCATAGCTGCATTCCATGCATAAAGGCACTTCTTCCTTCATTTTCAGCTACTTTTATTTCTTTTAATTATTCTGCTCTTACTTCTCATTCCTTTTTCTAATAATCATTCTTAAAAAAAATTCTTGTGCCTTTCAGCTTCCTGGTATTACCAAATATTTTCCATTTAAAATTTCTTGTGACCAATTTGATTAATATTAGCCTTGGTCTCCTACCCATTCGTCCAATTCTCCAGGGATCTATAATTTCCCATTCACCCAATTTGAAATCCAGTTTTCCTTCAATAATTTCTTCCACTTCTTCCCACATCTTTTTCCTTCTTATTTTTACCACTCCAAAAATTACTGCATTCAGCTTCCTGCTTGCATCCATCAATTTCTCCAGTTTGATTATTCTACTCCTGAATTCTGCTAGCTCTCCTCTCAATTCTTCTTCAAGCAGTTTGATCTTCTGTTTTATATCTTCTATGTTCTTCCCCATTTTCTCTTCTAGTCTTGCCTTCCTGCTTTTAATTTCCTTTACATCTTCCGCTATTGGCTTAAACATATCCTCCACTTCCTCCATTACCAGTTCTGAGTTTTGTTACTAATAGAACTACCAGCACTAGTACCTTCCAGAAGCTTATCATCTGTAGGCCTGTTTCTTTATCTGCACTTTTCAATTTTCAACTGTTGAACTGCCCAATGCTTGTTCTATACGACTGCAATGTGACCCCCATCTTAAAAAAAGGGAGAGCAATTATAGCTATTGTACTTAAGAAGCTGTTAACAATGAAGTGGTAATATATCCTAAACTTAGGTATTCATTTTTTACACTAAACTCCATTTACTTACATAAAATAAGATGCATTTCTGAAGATATCTCCCATCTTCAGTTGCTCAATGAACCTCCATTAATCGAAACCGATGGCTAGACACCCGGATGTTTCTGTGTTGGTATCTGTTGGCTGAAGTAGGAAATGGCTGAGTTCATCCATAGGAGGAAACCTAAAGTTCATTAGGCTTTCTTTATTTTTTAATATGAGAATTCTTTCCCAAGTGGATAACTCCATTGGGTTGTGAAGATGTATCAGCAGTTTAATTTCTGGTTTTATTTCATGGTTTTTGGTCCAAAAGTGAGCTGCTATTGCTGATTTATCCACTTGCTTAAGCCAAATATTCCTAAAGTGTTCTTTCTTCCAAATTTCTAAATTTCTCTTTGTTTTGCCTATATAGCTCTGTTCACAATCTGCACATTTTATTACATAAATTCCTGATTTCTGTTCTATTGGTATGGGGTCTCTTATTGTGCAACCTAAAAATTCTTGATATTATGTCTGTTCTTTGTAGCAAATATTATCCTATGTTCTTTTAAACTTTTCTTCAACTTGTTGTGGTAAATTAGATGGTAGGTAAAACTTTTCAATTTGTATTCATCTTTTGTGTTTTTCAATGTGGATACTTCCCTTATCTCCTATTGTCTTTTAGATTTATTAATTTTTTTATCACTGTGTCTTTGTTGAAACCATTGATTATACCTGTCTTTATTATTTGTTGATATTCTATTTTGTACTATGCTTCTGTGAGTGGAATATTCATCAATCTGTGTGCCAAACTGTGAAACATTGTGCATTTATATGAAATGGGGTAATAACTCTTAATTTTTTATGCAATTTTCTGTGTGTTTCTTTTCTGTTAATTCCAAAATTCAAACAATCTCCATTTCTTATAATTTTTAAATCTAGAAATGGTAGCCAACTATTTCTTTCTTATTCTATGTTAAATTGTATAGATTTATGTTGCAAATTAAGAAGTTTGAGGGCATCTATTGACTGTTTCTTCCGTATTATTGAAAAAATGTCATCCACATACCTATACCATGACTTGAAAATTAAAGGGAAGGCTTTTGTGATATGTTTCGAATGAACACATGAATACCTCTGATAGAAAAGGTGACAAAGGGTTTCCCATAGTTAGGCCTGAAACTTGTTGGTAATATTTTTTGTCGAAGCTGAAGTAATTTTGTTTAATGCAAATATTAATAAGTTTTAATAAATCTTCTATTTCTTCTGTTTTTAAATTTATTTCCATCTTGGCCAGGATTGAACCTGTGATCTTGGATTAACTTCTAAGAACTTGATATGGTTAAGTTAAAAAACTGAATTGAAAAGACTAATGTAGAGTACAGATTTAGAGATGGGGGAAGGGTATTCTGTCTTCTGGTACTCCAAAAACAGAGTTATCTTATTAGTAGGAAGTAGATTTAGATAATACAAAAATTGAAAAGAAAGATTGTTACAAATTTTTAGGAATATATGTACACTATAATTTGTCCTGGAATCCACACGTAGACTTTATATGTAAAAAGATAGATTTTGTATCTATACTTTAAGGCATTTAGCTCTGTATTTAGACCATGAAGTTCTAAAAGCTGTATACTTGGAACTGCACATCTAATTTTATCTTATGGTATTGAATTATGGGATAGGTAGTGTAAAAAACATGAATAGAATATTGGTACTACAAAAGAGGTGTTTAAGGTGTAAATATGGTTAAAACTGAGAGAACCCTGTAGGGATATTTTTATAACTAACAGATTATTTACAATTGTTATATTGTGTCTATATAGTATATACACACACAACTAAGTCATTGTTTCCTTAACCCTAATTTACCCAGAGAATTTAACATTTCTTCATTTGCTACATGTTCTAAGAAGGTCATATATATAACATTCTTAGAAGAACAGGTAGCACATATATATTATCTTGTAAGCTTTGGAAAGCATTTTATATTGGTTTAACTTCTACTGTTGGTTTGCTCCATATGAACAATCATAGATGTTCTGTTAAAATCAAGTCTCCCTTGCAGTTGCCCATATGCCTTGTCTTACTGTAAGGTTTCGATAACACATTTAATTTAACACATATTGATGTGTTACCAACTCATAGCTCTGAAAGTTTACTTAGAGATAGAGAAATGGCAGCGACATTTTTGCATAAAACGCATATACCAAAAGGTTTAAGTCTTGCATATTAATATATTTTTATATCCTCTCTCTCACACTCTTGTTGATTGTTTAATCTGTTTCCATGCATTACGTTACCTTCAATATTCAATATTTATTTTCACTATGTTTACTTGTCTTCTTGCCTAAGAAGAAGACGAGCTTTTCGAAATATTGCGATACCAAATCTGTGATCTTCTAAGTGTTTTATCTAGTTATTATTTTATTTACATTGGTTACTGTGAGATTTTATTTTTCCTTTGTGTATATATATATATATATATATATGAGGGTAGGTCCATAAGTTTCCGGCATAAACATTTTCTAGGTATGATAAAGACAAAAGCTATATTTCACTTTTCAATATAGTTACCCTTATTGCAATACACTTCTCACATCTTTGTATTTAACATTTCAATCCCCCCCAAATAATCTTGTCTACAAAATGGGCATAAACAGCATTCATCACTTTTTCGTCACACTTAAATTTCCTTCCTCTAGGTCCTTCTTGAGTTACGAGAAGAGGAAATAGTCACTGGGCACTAGGTCTGGGTTGTAGGGTGGATGGTTGATCTCCTTGAAGCCACATTTCTTCACAGCTTCTTTTGCAATGTGCACAGGTGTGTTATCATGAAGAAGGTGCACACAACAACACAACTTTCTTCACCTTTTCTCTTTGATGGAAGCATGTCATCTGTGCAGTAGGCCAGCATAGTACTACCCATTTACTGTGGCATTCCCATGCTTGAAGTCAATGAAGAGTCCCAAAAGATTGTGGCCATGATCTTCTTGGTTGACTGAGTGACCTTGGCGATTAGAGGTGGTGCTTCATCAGGTTCACGCGATTCCATTGATACTCTTTTGGACAAGGGATCACAGTAGAGGATCATAGTTTCATATTCTGTAAAAAATGGTTACCAGAACTTCTCTCTTGTTGCCACAGAGCTACAAAATGCCTGACAACAGATGACTCGTTGCTACTTTTGGACTGAAAAAGAAGTCTAGGCACCCATCTTGCACTAACCTTACTCATGTTTAATTGTTCATGAATAATTCAAATGGCTGTTGTTTTAAAAAGGCCCAACCTTGCTGCTATTTCTGTAACTTTGAGCTCTGTCTTCCATATTTTCTCCTTCCACAAGAGCAATGTTTTCAGGAGTGGGCACCTCCAAGGGCCAACTTACATGCTCTTCATCTTCAATTTATTCTCAATCCATTTGAAAAAGTTTGGGCCATTCTTTTATGGTAGAATATGAGGGGGATGCTACCCCATATACACTATCCAATTGCTGTTTAATTTCATTTGGAGCAAGTCCTTCTTTTGTGAAGAACTTAATAACAGCTTGATACTCCATTTTGAACATGTCACAATCTTCTACACACAGCCTTCTTTATGCAACAATCTGAACAACCGAACACAGTGGAGTGGAAGTTACAGCTGCAATTATTTACTTAACAGATAAGGTATGACACCAGATAAGGGTTTTATGAAGGCGATAATCCTTATCAGTGAAGCCGGAGGCCTATGGACCTACCCTCATGTATAGAATATTGTTATACTAATTGCAATTTGAAAAGATGAAAAAAGCCTAACCATTGATCATCTATATTCTTATAATCCAAGAGAAAAGGATAATTACCATAGAATAATGCTTAACTTGAAATCAACAAAGATCCTAAAATTGAAGAATTAATAGTGTATAACAAATGAACTTTATATATAAAAATTGTAAAGGTACTGGTTTAAAGTTTAATCTGAAAATCTTTATAATTGATAAATGTATTTATAAGCTGAATGAATTTTAAATTTATGTAAATATAAAATGACAATATCAGAAAAATATATCAAGTCTATTGACAATAAATACTACCAAAGGCTTTTGAGTCAACTGCATCTTACCTTAGTTATTACAGAAAAGTTCTAAGGCTTGGATCAAATGAAGTATTACTTCCTTCTATAATTGATCATGAAGCTGTAAATCATATATTGATCCTTTCGTTGGAGGTATTGGCAAGCTATTAGCACATGAACACCAGCTCAATTTTCTTGAGGTTTTCAACATGAGGATGAACTGGGCAGCTGTCTACCAGAAGCAGACTCTTTCTTCGTTTCTTAATTCTTGATTCTATTGTTGAAGTTGTTCTTGAAAAATAGATTATATAATCCAGGCTTATTGTTGAACTCCTTGATTCTTGTTAAGTAACATGGCTAGCAGGTTAGCTTTAGTCTTAAGCCCAGGCCTGTCGAGAGAGACTCCCAAGGCTTCTAAATATTAACCCATTTAATCCTTTGCATACATATAGTAATACCTACTTGTTTTCCAAGTAGATCTATGGGCATTTAAATTTTAAACAGCTACCAGAGACATTAAACAAAAAAACACCCCATGTACCTACACACAATAAATTTTCAATTAATTAAATTAAATTTGATTATTTTGCACTAAATAAAATTATCAATGTATTTCAATAATTTTCCAGTAAAAAAACTTCATCCTATGTGCAGTTAGGCAAAGGTGGTATATTCTTGTACCCTTCTGGGTTCATCCCTTAATTTCATGTGAATCTCTATATCCATTAATTTTAGGTATTCAAATCGGAACTAAAATTGATTCAAATTAGTGAAAATAATTTAAGTAATATAAATTGTTTTATGGTACTCACTCTATGGCAGTTTGTGCCTCAAGCTATTGCTACAGTGATTATAAACCTTGATCACATAAAATTCACCTACACTATTTACTCACACCATAAAATAATTCTATACACACTTACATTTATTGTAATTCCATTAGGCTCACAACATTTGTTAGTTTTAGAATTCCAACCCCCCTTTCTTGATGTAATTTAGGATTTAGTCAATTCTACACAATGCAATATCAGATTTTTTAGACTTATATTGTTACTGTACACCATGGCCTGATAGTGTTTTCCATTTTTTAACCATCACTGAACACATGTTTTGACCCAACCATGTATTTTGTTAAGAGTGTGAAGAGTTCTTGGCGCAGGAGTAGCAGTAGGTAGGCTGCATTAAAATCCCGTGCACTTATGTGATGTAAAGCCTGCAATAAGCTGTTGAAGCAGGTCTGTTGTATATGTCATATATAATAAAACTGTTTAAAATAGCAACATCAATTACAAAATAAAACATTTCTATGAGAATCAGCCAACTCCATAATATTCTCTTCTTTGGTTCATAATGTCCTCCCCTCATACTACTACAGCAGTTTACAACAGCATTAGCACAATATATCTAAATTTGCATTTTTCCCTTCTACCTTCCCATCTGTCTTCAGATTGGAGTTGCTTGATATCAGAAAATTTTTCCTTTTGTACGCAGCTTGCAAGATTCACCCCTTTTTAGTTTCAGCTATTTAGGCTTTGAAAACTCTTTTGGCTAATCTTTCCTTCCTGCACGAGTTGTACAACACACGCATACTTTTTATCCCAAAAAATTTTACTAGCCTCATGGAAATAAAAGTTATCAAAATACACATGATGCCCAACCCTATGTATTTTTGCACATGTCTAGCACAACTTGCTCTCCCAGAAGAAGATATTTTTTCTAAGCTCCTTTTTTCCTTGATATATTTTACAATTCAATAAATATTCAGTCTTAAAATCTGCAATACCCCACACTTTTATACTCCCTTTTGTTGGTTTAGCAGGCATATATTGCTTTAGAATGAAGCACCCTTTAGACTATCATTGCTTTATCTATGGACAGATCACAAACTGGTTTATAGACATCAGCAAACTTTATAATCTTAAAAGAAGTTAGGAACAGTGAAGTTGTTGCATATACCACTGAGTCAGTATTAGGTGACACTATAACTTCACTAACTGATTAATTCTTCAGAACATGTTTCAAGAGAATTCGCTTTCATCTTCAGCTGGGGAGCTAATACTGACTCAGTTGTATATCAGCAAACTAGCCGATTATGCCTAAAGCAGGCCAGAATTTATAAAGATAAGCACAAGTACTGTCCCCAATTTTGACCTTACAAATTTGTCATTGAGATGAAGGTAATGAGAAATTATTTTAAAGCAGAGCAGTCATTGCTTATCTTATAATTTGGCACTAAAAGAACTTCCCCAGAAATAATCTCAATTTCATGTAAATCAACCATACCCATATATATATATAAACCAAATACACAAGTAGGCCTGATTTTCCCTTGAACTTGTGTTTTACCATTTTGGATCTGTTCTTTTTTTTAGCAGTGTATGCATTTTCAGGAAGTTACAGGAATATTATGAACTGCACTTGTGGAGGATGAAAGAATGTCTAGCTCATTTGAAAGCCAAACTGAGAGTCCCTTTTAGAGGAAGTTTTTTAGTTTTGGTCTGTTGATTTGTATTTGCTTTCTGTTCTACATGTTCCTTAACAATGTCACTCTCACTTTATTCTTTATCACTGTCTTACACTAACTTACTGAACCAAGACATATCGGATCTCCTTTCTGTCCCTAATTCCTCATAAATTGCTGCAAGTATATCGTATCTTGCTACCAATCCATGTTCACTCTGACTTTTTCTAGCCACTGACACACTTATACCAGCCTTCATGCTACCAATCTAACTTTAAATATAGCATGAAAATTCATACTAAGACCCCACATGCAGCTCTAAACTGCATTATTCAAAGGATGAAGTAATACTTTATTTTATAAAATCACTTATCAGTTCAGATGGAATGTGCTCATATCTACAGAGCTTGTAAAAGTTGAGATAAGAATGAACAGATCAGAAGGGCACAGTAACCTATATATCATTTCACTATATTCTATGTCAGTCCTGGTTGTGTAGTGGTAACCAATATGCCTTCTAAACCCAAGATCGTGGGGTTTGATCCTAGCCAGGACCAATGGATTTTTTTGGGGGTAAAAATCCTAAGAACAGCTTCCTTTAGAAGGGAAGTAAAGCCGTGGGACATGTGTCGTACATTTACGGCATGATACAGAACCTCAAGCCTAAAAAAAGAGGCCTTTGAGCAAAATATGTCAGTCGTTTCATGCCCTGATTTGAATGGGACACTGATGACCTGAGATGTTAAAGAGCATCTGTAAATAAAACAAATCAAAAAACTAAATTCTACTTTGTTATGCACCTCAAAGGGTTAAGTGATACTTGATGAACATCATCTTAATCAAACTATATTTTTATATGAGGCTGGTCTGTATTCAAAGTGCTCATGATTTTGTCCTTGTTTTTCAAGATTTTACACGTGGTTGATTTACTTAAACTGTACTTCTGATTAACATCTGCTTGTAAAAGACGAAGCTTAATATCACTGATAATGCTTGTGCTTTACCTTCCGAAGAAAACACTTTACATTTGAATATCCTGATGCTGTTCAAAACATAGAACCAAACTGACTAGGTAAGCACTGATCATTTTATACCTGTTCCCAAAGGGTGTTGGTGTGAATAAGGTCCTAAGGAATAAGCAATCTCAAGGATAGAAATTTGGCCGAATGGGTTTAATTAAAAAAGAGGAAAGGATTAGTATTGTAGGAAATATAACTTAATATTGTGTTGAATGTATAAATTACTTTTAATGTTGTGTTTTGTGTTTGGTTGAATCAGAGCACAGTCCCCTCGATATTCCAGTAGTAACTGCTGATGAACCAGGGACTGGGGGACTGAGCCAATCAAATTGGAATAAATTTTGAATGGAGCTAGTGCCTTCTGGAATTGCCAAAGGCACTGTTCCTAATTGTTTTATTAAAAGTATTGTTTTTTTTTGTGTTTATTTTGTTAAATAAAATCTGTATGTTGATGCATGAGTAATAAATACTACTATTATCTGTTCCCAAGTGTATAGCCATTATGGAAAGTATGACTGTGTATATATAAGTCTTGGAATTTCCGCTCGTTCACTTTCACAAAGTGAGAATTTGAAATTGGAAATGTATTGCATTTTCTTTCTATTTTCCTTTTATTTTCCTACTTTAGTCTTTTGATAACAAGGAGGAGTGTACGCCTACAATATTTTTCTTTACATTTTTTCAAGTTTAATCACGATACTTTTCTTGCAAGTTTTAGTTTTAAGATTTACTATATCTGAAGTTCTGAGTTCACTGTAAGAAAAAATTCTAATATATGCAGGTTAGGACCATTACTTTATGCTAAATGTAGCTAAATGTTCACTATAACTAATTAACTACATTGAGGGTTGATTGTATTTTTAAAAACACTTATTTATACTGCTACTGATCAGAGAAAAAGAAGTGGTTAAACGTATGGTGCTTTTTATTGGAGTGGACATTTCTTTTTGAGTTAACTCTGTTTTAACTTATGAACACTGCAGCTGAAACCAAAAAGCATTACTGATATACATTTTCCTTACTTTGCTACTGATGTTGTGGTTTTAATATTTTATTTTACTGATGAGAAAGTGTAAGAATTATGAAATTATAGTTGCTGAGTGAGTAAAATCCTATTAAAAGGTGAAAGATGGAAGCAAGGGCAAGGAAGAGAAATGGAAGTTTCCAAGAATGATTTCACAGCTGGAATTTTATGGGCATTTCTGTTAATTATCAGGGGGGGGGGTGTTGAGCCCCAACAGATTTGGATAATGTTGTGGATAAGATTTTTGAGAGAATGAACAGGTTAGAAGTTTGTCTCAGTAATAAGATAATGCATCCAAAGAGATTAAACAAGAGACTGTAAAGAAATGGGGATAATAAAAAAGGAGACTGGAGTTGTTAAAGTTAAGGTGGAAAGGTTGGAGCATGAAAACTGTAAGTTAAATCTGGTATTTATTGGAGTGGAAGAAAAGAGAGGAGTTTGGGCTAAGTCAGTGGTGGAAGAGATTTTGGAAAACAAGCTGGAGATGCAATTAGAGATGCATATTAGGTGGGAAGAGAAACAGGCAGAAAGTAACCATAGTGAAGTTCACTACAAAGAGTATTATGCAGAAGATTTTAAGCAGAGTGAAGAAATTGAAAGGAATAAATATTTTTATCAACAAGGATTTATTGAAGGAGAAGAGGGAACTTAAGAGGAGGGTGATAACAGAAATGAAAGAAGCAAGGGTAAATGGGAAACAAGCCCATATAAGAAATATGCAATTATGGGTGGGTGGAAGAATTGTGAATCTTAATAAAAGGGAGCATGATAATTGTGATAATATGCAACAGGTTATGCCACATAGTCCTGGACAAGGTGGAGTGAGAAAGGCAGATTGAAGGTGGGATCGATTGGGTATGTGCCCAGTGAAGAGAAGGGAGAATTAAGATCAATGCCAGAGTAGGAAATGGAATCCCAAGATCATGGAAGGGTCAGAATGACATCTCCATTCATAAGAATATCATTGGACAAAGACAAGGACTGGACACGAGAGACTCAACAGTAGATGAGGGAGGAGGTGGAGGAAGAAAGTAGAGAATAAGTTCTAAATGGGCTTGTTGTGTTAACAACATGGGACAGCATCCTTGAGTCTGGTAACATGGTACAAAGGTGCAAAGGTATTGAGCTGAGAAGTCAGAAGAAGCTGCAGGAATTTAGACACATAATGGATTCAGTATAACCTGAGGAGGCTAGGTCTGTGAGGTTAGAATTTTGGAACTGCAAGGGTCTGAAAAGGAGTTTGTTAAAGTGCTTTATTGGGGCATATGTTGCTAAGGTGTATATATTAGCTATAGTTGAAATTTGGTTAGAGATGGGAGAGGAAATGGCAGTTTTTGAATGCTTGGGGAAAATAGGTTTGAGAAGATATACCAAGGGGGAGAGTCTTGGGTGGTTTGGTGTTGTTATACAGAAAATAATGGAAAGGTCAGATCAAAGAGAGGAGATCAAGGATGGAAGGGGTAATGTGGGTGATATGGGCAAAGTTAACATTATGTATGGGGATAGTTTGCAGTTCTAGAAATTTCCGGTTTTTTAGCTCTGACCTCTTCCACTACCTAGGAAATGAGATGGAAAAATTAGATAGGAATTTCTTATGGTAGAATTTTTATTACTGGGCGACTTTAATGCAAGAATTGGAATCAATAAGTAGAGGAACTGAGTATATTAGATGAATTTCGTTAGAGTGCAAGATAAGGGTAATCTTACTGGGAGTAGTACGGACAAAATAATAAATGAAGAAGGTTTGAAAATTGTTTAGTTTAGTGAGAAAAATGGTTTTGGTGATCTTAAATGGCTCCTCGGGAGATGAGTCCTCGTGAGTATTGTGGATTTTGTGCTTTGGTTGGGAGTCTTTAGACTTAAGTGACAAACCTCAAAGTGGTGAATCTAGTAAGCTGAATCAAGGAGGAACTGCTATTATTTTTTTTTGATTTGGTTTATTTACGGATGCTCTTTAACATTTCAAGTCATCAGCGTCCCATTCAAATCAGGGCATGAAAGAGTCGACAAATTTTTCTCAGAGGCCTCATTTTTCAGGCTTGAGGTTCTTTATCATGCCGTAAATGTGACACAGGATCCATGGCTTTACTTCCCTTCAGAAGGAAGCCATACTTAGGATCTTTAGGCCCAAAAATATCCATTGGTCCTGGCTGGGATCGAACCTGCGATCTTGGGTTTAGGAGGCAAATATGGTTACCACTAAACCACCAGGACCAACAAGAGGAAGTGGGTGACAAAGTGGATAGGTTTAGGTGGAATCAGACCCTGGTTCGAGAATTTTGTTTAATTATAAATTCCCTACGGATTGAATTGGTATATGGAGTTAGACAAGGAGGGACAGGCTCTAAGTTTATTAGAATTCATGTTTAAATGCAGTTCGAAAATACTGTTATTATTTACTAGTGTGTTTGTATAAGATTCAATATGGGCCTGATATTCAATTTGGGTTGAACCAGGCCATATTGTTATATTGTATCTCATACAATAAATAAATATTTAATTTTTGTGAAACCTTTCAGCAGCTTCATTTGAAAAATCACTGCTTCTGTAAGCAATACATTTCAGATGTGAACACAAGAAAAACACTTATGTATATAAATACATACTCACCCAAGCTGAACTGGATAATCCAAACAGCCACCATCACAGGCATAATATGATTTGTCACTGCGATCCAAGGCAACATACAACATTGCTTTATTATCATCTTGAACTACGACACTGATGTTTACATGTGTCAAATTTCCATAATTCAATCTCCTGCAACAAAAGTTGCATTACTGCAAAAATTCATTTAATACAATTATTAGCGAACAGTTAAAGGACGCTGAATACTTAATGCCTACATGTTGCCTGCAATATGTTTCAGAGTTTTGGATAAGATTTAGTATTATTTTATTTAAGATAGTACTTATATTTTAAGATAATATTAAATCTTATCTGAAACTTAGTTTAGCTTTATAATAGGGAGAATTCAACCAAACGATTATTAATAAAGCAACAAATGGATAACGTATGTGCAATAATGGAAAGTCAAAGAATACTTAACTTTATTTTTCAAACTGATTAAAATATAAATTACAAAAATTATTTGAAAATATTTTAAATTTATATCTTTTTAGAAAAACTAAGAATATTAGTTCTTGGTATTTGACAGTATGGTACACTAAGGTGCTTAGTATGTTCTTCTGGTCAATGAAGTGCTGCATCATTTAAATGGAGTACAAATAGATACAGCAGAAGATAAGATTTAATGGTTATGCAACATGCATGAGAACTCCAGTAACACATTCAGAAATATCCTAAACTTAGGTATTCATTTTTTTTTTTACATTAAACTCCACTTACTTACATAAAAGTAAGACGCGTTTCCGGAGAATCTCTCCCATCTTCAGATGCTCACCAAACCGCTGTTACTCAAAACAATGGCTGGACACCTGGATGTTTCTGTGGTGGCCTCTGTTGGTTGAAGTAGGAAATTGCTGAGTTCATCCATAGGAGGAAACTCGAAATTCATTAGGTTTTTACTATTTTTTAATATAAAATTTTTTTCCCAAATGGATAACTCCAGTGGGTTGTGAAGATATTTCAGCAGCTTAATTTCCAGTTTTATTTCATGGTTTTTGGTCCAAAAGTGAGCTGCTACTCTGATTTATCCACCTGCTTAAACCGAATATTCCTAAAATGTTCTTGCCTCCAAATTTACAAATTTCTCTTTGTTTTGCCTATGTAGCTCTGTTCACAATCTGCACATTTTATTTTGTAAATTCCTGATTTCTTTTCTGTTGATATGGAGTCTTTTACTGTGTAACCTAATAAATTCTTGATGTTCGATCTGTTATTTGGGGCTAACAGTATTCCATGTTCTTTGAAAATTTTCTTGATTTTTATCACTGTGTTAGCAAAGACACAGTGATAAAAATTATCAATAAATCTAAAAGACAAAAAGGGATAAGGGAAGTTTCCACACTGAAAAACACAAAATAAGAATACAAATTCAAAAATTTCACCTACAATCCACTTTACGACAAGTTCAAGAAAATTTTCAAAGAACATGGGATAATGTTAGCCCAAAAGAACAGATCGAACATCAAGAATTTATTAGGTTACACAGTAAAAGACTCCATATCAACAGAACAGAAATCAGGAATTTACAAAATAAAATGTGCAGATTGTGAACAGAGCTACATAGGCAAAACAAAGAGAAATTTGGAAATTTGGAGGCAAGAACATTTTAGGAATATTCGGTTTAAGCAGGTGGATAAATCAGAGTAGTAGCTCACTTTTGGACCAAAAACCATGAAATAAAACTGGAAATTAAACTGCTGAAATATCTTCACAACCCATTGGAGTTATCCACTTGGGAAAAAAAATTTATATTAAAAAATAGAGAAAACCTAATGAATTTTGAGTTTCCTACTTCAACCAACAGAGGTCACCACAGAAACATCTGGGTGTTCAGTCATTGTTTTGAGTAACAGCGGTTTGGTGAGCAACTGAAGACGTGAGAGATTCTCCCAAAATGTGTCTTACTTTTATGTAAGTAAGTGGAGTTTAGTGTAAAAAAAAATGAATACCTAAGTTTAGGATATATTACTACTCCAGTGTCAACAGCTTCATAAGTACAATATTTACATTCAGAAATGTTTATTAAAATAAAAGAAAATAAATTGTGGACATGTGTTAGGCTAAGATTTGGAACCTTGACTCAGATATGAAAAATTCAAAGTCATGGTCTGGACTTGAGCATTTTCTATCTGGCTCTATTTTCAAATTTTAAGGTAACGTGACACTTAAATTAAAAAAATTACATTTAATATAAATCAACTCTTAATAGTGAGATTAACTATAAAGTCAGAAATATAAGAATTAGAAGATTATGAATCTTCTCTTAGGGATAAAATCTATGCAACAAGATAATTTTAGAGGTCCCCCAGGTATATAACCAAACTCAGATGTGGAGATTTACAGTTTTGGCTTGACAGGGCAAGCTAGCTCAGGTGGAAGAGCATAGGCAATGTAAGCAATGTAAGTGGTTCAAGTTTAGGCCATGATCTCAAACTTTTCTCACCTGATCTTAGTTCGAAATCAGAGACAAAGTTTCTTCCTAATGAGAATTTAAGTAATAAAGTCAGGTTAATCAATCTTTCACATATTTAAAATATTATATATCAGTTATGAGAAACTTAATCTCTAATAGTACAGAATCCTTAGGGGAATCCCAGGTTATATAGAATCAGATGAGAGTGGTCCATGGTTCTCTGCTTGGAGGACATAATAGCTATTGTTAGAGCATCAACATGGAAATTTAAAGATCCGTCATTTGAATTCACCTGTATAGTGGGTGGTTGAACTAGAAGCCTGGGTCACAAGTACTTGAAGCATTATGAATCACCTCTTAAGGAATAAATCACTCATAGTGGAGATATCTTAGGGAGGTTTCCAGGATACATAGGATCAGATGAGAGAGATTCGTGTTTCCATGCTTGGAGGAGAAATGATAGCTTAGCTCGTTATAATGTCGGACAGAAGGTTAAAGATCTGTAATTCAAACGCTGACTGTGACTCAAATTTTTCATGTTTGATTTTTCCTTTCCAAAAAAAATGTCCTGCACGTGGCTTGTGTGAAAGATTTATTTCTACACATAAATTAACTTCTGTATAATTGGTTGTTAAAAAGCCAGGGCCATAATGAATTCATATTTTTTTTAATAGCATAATGCCCATTTTAACTATTGAGACACCACAGTATGAAATGACAAATTTGGAAAAGGATTTTTTAAGGAAGGAAGCATTCCAGGCCAAAATTGAGGGTACCTCCCCAGAATTTGTTATTTATGAGGACTGAGGAAAACCTGGAAAAAACCTCAGCAAGGGAGGACAGTCCTGGCAGGAATCGAATCCCAGACCTCCCGCTCACGAGTTCGTGCCTTAATGACCTTGGCCATTCTCGATGGTAATTTTGTACTTTGAGAGAGTATTTCTGCATAAAAAATGAGATAATCCAGAACATATGTTTCATCCTCAACTGCGGAGGATATCTTCAGTGGCGCGGTCTGAGTCTTCTGGGCGAAGGTCCTGCCACGACTGAAATGCCAGAGCCAGAGCCAGAGCAGAATCGAGCCGTCCTTTCGGACGGGTGTTGAAGGCCACAGTACCTAGCCTCTGCGGCTTTACCTGTGTGGTCTATAGGTCTTCGTGGGGTTTAATGTGCTTTTTGTAGTGTATTGCGTCGTCTAAAAATTTGTTTAAGCGAGGATTCGTTGAGGAGTTGTGTGTTAAGTCTTTGGTCGCCCGTCCAAGCACTGGCCAGGGCCAATGCGACTTAACATTTGGAATTAGAGTAGCCATCCATCCAAGCGGTGATCAGGCCAGTGCAACTTGCGTCGCGTGGCTCGTTCGCCGCGATGGGTGGTGAGGTCCTAGTTATTTATCATCCCAGAATGTCTATTGGGAGTTTATATGACGGGCGGCGCCTACTAGCCTGGTGATCGTATTGGCCCAGAAGACGCGCCAGCTGGTTTGGGTGGTAGGGGAGTTTGTCATACAGAGTCTGCGCCCTCTCGCGAATGACGTCGACTATGTATGGAACCCCGGAGTGTTCGTGTAGAAGTTTTGACGGAAAACTGCGGCGAATACCGTAGATCATCCTTAGCGCCCTGTTCTGCACGCACTGGATGCTGCGGGTGGCAGCCTTGGCCACCAACCCCCAGACCTCGCAGCCGTAGAGAATCAGGGGCGGTATGACGGCCCGGTATACCCGCAGTTTTAGGTGAATAGGCATAGCTTGGGAGAGGAATATAGGGTACAGCTGCCTGAGAGCTGCATGGCCTAGCTTAATTTTCTCTTTGGTGTGGGGGGTGAAAGTGAGGCGCTTGTCCAGCAGAACGCCCAGATACTTCGCATTTGTGACCCAGGGGATCGCTCTGCGACGCAGCCGGAGGGGCTGCTGGTCATGCGGCCGTCTGGTCTTAGCTAGGTTTTTTTTTTTGATTAATTTATTTATGGACGTTCTTTAACATCTCAGGTCATCAGCATCCCATTCAACTCAGGGCGTGAAACGACCGACAAATTTTGCTCAGAGGCCTCTCTTTCAGGCTTGAGGTTCTTTTTTGTGCCGCAAATGTACGACACGGGACCCCACGGCTTTACTTCCCTTCCGAAGGAAGCCATACTTAGGATTTTTACGTCCGAAAAAATCCATCGGTCCTGGCCGGGTTTGAACCGTCTTAGCTAGGAGAAGGGCGGAGCTCTTCTCTGGGCTGATGGCCATCCGCCATTTCTCACTCCATTCCCCGATGGCTCGTAGTTGCCTTTGGAGCGGTCGGTAACAGTATTGCAAGTTCTTGTTCTGTGCCAGCAGCAGGACATCGTCCGCGTACTGACACATCGTAAACTTCGGCTCTGTCGGGAGGTCGGCCATGTAACCGGCAAAGAGTAGCGGGGCCAGTACACTGCCCTCCGGTACTCCTGCGCCAATGGGCCGTTTAGTTGATATGAACCCCTCCACCCTTACACAGAAGCTGCGATCCTGGAGGAAGCCAGCTATCAGTGTAATGTATGGAGGGGGGATGCGAGCTTCCAGAAGTTTGTAAAGTAGCCCCTCGTGCCACGTTGTTGCGAAGGCTTTTTCCACATCCAGCAGCACCGCCACGGTCTTGGCCTGGTCCTGGTAGCCCAGGGAGGCCTTTTCCGAAACACGCAGTAGCTGCTGGGTGGTGGAATGTCCTGGTCGAAAACCAAACTGGTGGTCCGGAAGGAGGTGCCTCTCCTCGAAGAGAGGAGAGATTCGGACTAGGACCAGCCGTTCGAGGACTTTCGAGACGACTGGGAGTAGGCTGATGGATCGGTAACTGGAGGGAAAAACTGGGTCCTTGCCAGGCTTTAGAATGCATGCCACTCTCGCCTCCTTCCACGCCATGGGGAAGTGGCGAAATGAGAGGCATGCATTATAAATGCGTGTCAAGTGGAGCACAGATTTGCGGGGAAGGTGCTGGAGCATGGTAGCAGTGACGCGGTCATGTCCAGGGGCTTTGTTGGTCTTTAGGCCTTGGATGATGGATGCAAACCTCTTTCGGGGTCGCGACAGGGATGTGGACGTCATCGCGGGGGTCAGGCGGCGCCTCTAGGAAGGCGTCCACCCGCTCCTCCACGATGTCAGTAAAGTTTTCGTCCTGCGGGTCAACGTGGGGTTCAAACTGGGACTCTAGATAGTCTGCGAAAGCCTCTGCTTTCTCGCGGGGAGTAAAGGAGAGTTTTCCGCGAGCGCCGTGTATAGGGTGTGCGTGCAGTTTCTTGTCTTTGCGCAGACTTTTGATAATCCGCTACGGTTTCCTCTCTTGGAGGTCAACCTGCTTCATTTTATTTTCCCAGGCCGCTGTGCGGTGCGCCCTGAGCAGTCTTCTCACTACGGTCTTGAACCGCTGGTGCACTGCCCAGATCCTAGGGTGACGGAAGCGCTGCCATAGCTTGCGGACAGTGCCTTTGGCTTTGATGAGCTGCCTAAGCTCATTCGGGATGGTTGTAGGGTTTGGATGCTCGTGAGGGATGCGGTAGGTACTGGCGCTTACCGCTGCGAGGACTCGGTGGGAGAAGGCTGTAGCCGCGGCCTCGAGTGCCTCTATTGAGTCAATTCGAGGGTTGGGGTCTACAGTCTGGGCCAGGTGATGGATTACTGCATCCCAGTCGACCTCTTCACTCCACTCTGGAAAGTGCAGAGAGGCCATGGCCACGTCTGAATCCACCATGACCGGGTCATGATCGGAGTCCAGCTCGTTGACCACCGAGAGGTCCAAATGAAAGGGAATGTTTTTGGTGATCATGATATCGAGAACATCCGACCTGCCACCATTGGCCGGATGGAAAGTTGGGCCTCTCGGGCCGTGCGCGACGAGGGCCGGGTCTCCGCTTATGAGATGGTAGAGCTCCTGGCCTCTCTTGTTCTGGCGGCGACTGTACCAATGCTGGTGCTTCGCGTTTAGGTCTCCTGCGACACAGACAGTAGGGTGCATGTTTAGAATGGTTGTATAGTCCGCCTCTATGAAGCGGATTAGGCGGGTCATATGCCCCAACCAACAGAGTGTCGTGCCCACAGGGGTTGTACTCGGAGGGCGGGGCATCTCCGTTCTGATCCGTGATTGGTTCGCATGAATTTTGCTAGTGTGGGCTTGTTTTATGTGCTCTAATATCGGATGCCAGGTTTTGCTCAGTTTAAAGACGCTCCGGCACGACAGTCGCTCCGGCTCTTTTAAGAGCCACACCAGGGAGAAGCGACTCTCGGGTCGAGACATCGCAGAGCATCGAAGCCTTCAACGCCCAGACAGCCGAGCCTCCCGGAGCTACAGAGATTGGTCGCCGGGGAACTCCTCCGACGGCCAGGTAGCAGCCGGGTGGAAGAAGCGAGTGAGAGTCGCCGTGTCGGTAACCGCGGTCGCAGCGCCCGTTACCTGCCGCTACTTACAGGCGCACCCGCAGTTTAGCTGGGCAGAGAGTCACGACCGCAGCCAACAGTCTTTGACTGGTCTCATAGGCGCCTCTTTTTTGGGGTTGGTCCGCTGACTTTCGGGCTTTTTAGCACCCACTATCTGTTCTTTTCTTCTACCTTCACTTTTTCCTCTTTTCTGTCTAGGTTAAGAACTTAAAACTACACACTCCAAACTCACACACTCTAAACTTAACACTTAAACATACACTCTAATATATACAAACACAATGGCAAAGACCGGTAGAGCCCATGTCCTCTCACCCTCTTCCTTGTCCTCCTCGACAAAGACAGTGAAGGCGAGGACCCTGGATGTCTCCGTAGATGAGCAGCAACCGACGCAGTCGCCGAAGAAGGGGAAGGCCCCTGCGAAGACGTCAGCACCTAGGAAGAAGAGGTCTACGAAGAGACCACTGACACTGAGACATCACCCACCACACCTACAACTCCACAGCAGACGCCTTCTCTTCCTAAACCTACTCCTTCTCCTGAACCTACTCCTTCTCCTAAGCCTGGCTCCTCCAAGGACTCAGACAATACTCAGACTGTCACCAACACCAACACTCACCTCTCCCCGGCTACACACACCCCTAATTATGCAGACGCCATTAGAACACCTCCCAACAAATACAAAGAGAAACGGGCCGATTTGGCGCCTCTTCATAAGCAAAGGCCAGACAAACATACACACACTCCTCAAAGAATTTGATTCCACACACACGACACACAACTACACTGTACACACCGCTCCACGCTCCGGAGACTACGCGGTCAAGGCGACCTCCTTCAGTGAATACAACGAACTCGTTCACTTCCTCAAGGGAAAGGGTGCACAGTTTTACTTCCTTCCACACCCAGAACTCAGGACCGCTAGATTTGTAATTAAAGGACTGTGCGCCCAGTTCTCCGGAGAGCACATAAAACAGGAACTGGCCATCCGCGGATTTGAGGCGATCCGCGCCGTGCAGATGAGACGCCGCACTAGGAATAGGGAACTCCTGCTTATGTTCCTAGTGGAACTGCAGGACACTGTGGAGAATAGAAGGATATTAGGCCTCCAATACTTGGCACACTTTAGAATCAGAATAGAACCGTATAGGGCCGCCCAAGAGCCAAAGCAGTGCTCACGTTGTCAACACCTGTGGCACCTGCAGCGAGAGTGTAGGACTCCACAGCCAATCTGCGCCAAATGTACAGGACCCCATTTCTCAGGTACCTGCAGCGTTCCGCCAAAGGAACGAAAGTGCGTGCTATGTGGCTCCAAGGGCCATAGTGTAACATGGCGCGGTTGCACCGCATGGCTGGCCGCACTTAAGAAAGCTTCGCCGCAACAACCCCAGCGGGCTAGGGACCCCCCACCCCCACAAAGGAACAGCGTTTTCCCTGCTGGGAATCATCGAGCAGAGGGGCAATGGTTAGTTAAGAGATAATCGTGGACGGACGCGACCTGCCCCTAATCCAGCCCCCTCTGCAGCCAGGGAACCACAGGCACCGCCCATGGAAACCCTGGCACCTAAAGAGCGACACCCACCACGACAGAAAAAGCAGCACACACACACACACACACCAACATTTACACAACCTCCCATAATGTGCGGAAAGAGCCCTTTCAGGCCTAGATCGCTCACCCCTCGCGAACATGTAGAAAACGGCGAGGCTATGGCAAAATTCCTATGTGAGTTAGGACTGCCAAATCCAGGACTGGCCATGGACCTCTTCCGGGCCTATGCCAGATGACTCTTAGAAACAATCAGCTCCCCTCAAACCCATCCTGAACTAGTCTTCGACCACATACGCACCTTCTTTGGAATTCTTCATCAGCACTGTCATGGCTAGCTCAAACACAATCAACATAATCTACTGGAATGCACATAACATCCGCCGTAAAAGAAAGGAACTAACAGAATTTCTGCAACGGAACTCGATTCAAATTGCACTTATTAATGAAACACACTTAGGACCAGATGATGGATTCAATATTCCTGGATATACTGTGTATCGCACCGACCGAAATAGAAGGGGGGAAGGGACAGCAGTAATTATGCAAAATAGCGTTAACCATTTTCAAATGTACGTACCACCACTTTCACGTTTAGAAGCTACCGCGGTCAAAGTAGAACTCCTAAGGTCGTCAATGACCTTAGCTGCAATATATAACCCCCCCAGGCGACATCGACATAAATGACCTTGACACAATTATGCAACTAGACACTAAAGTGATAGCTGTAGGGGATTACAACGCCAAGCACTATCTCCGGAACTGTATCAACCCCAATGAAAACGGGAGAAAACTGCTACGATACATAAATAATAATTACCTACTGGTAGGACCCGAGGAGCCCACATATGTCTCCCACATAGCCAACAACATACCCAATATTTTAGACATAGCAATACTAAAAGAAATAACAACAGAAACAAACACCAGGGTGATGCATGAACTAACATCTGATCACTACCCGGTACTGCTGCAACTCGAAGCTCCAATCACGTTTATGCAAGAACCACCTAGGCATAACTACAACTTAACCGACTGGGAAACCTTCACATCCGCAGTCGACAAACACATTACAGAAATTCACATTGACTCACATGAAAAGCAAGATGAGGCGCTAGATATCATTGACAACGCCATCTTGCAAGCCACTGAGGAATGCGTGCCTACATGCCATAGGCCGTCAAATCCAGTGAGCTTCACGCGTGACGTAAGAGCTGCCACGCATGACAGGAACCGCGCCAGGCGCAAATGGCAGCAAACCAGAAACTTAATACACCGCAACGAATATTACGCATGTAGGGAACACGCAAATAATTTAATCAGAGAATATACGAGAAACCAGTGGAACGAGCAACTGGAAAACATAAACCCACAACAACACACTATCTGGAGAGTTGCTAAATGCCTAACACGCAACTACAGCAACATACCACCACTCCACAAGGCCAATGGCATATCAGCAACTTCACAAGAAAAAGCTGAAGCATTTGCAGATGAATTGGCTGACACCTTCCGCCAAACACAGACGCGTATGACAAGACGTTCGCTAGACTCGTGGAAGAAGAAGTGGGACAAATTGCACTCACAATAAAACAAGAAAAATCAACGTTGGCGAAATTAAATGGCTCAATAGTCACCTCCCAACCCGTAAAGCACCAGGACCGGACAAAATACCAAATATCGTACTAAAACACCTACCAAAACGAGCACTCGAACTACTTGCAGCTATATACAACTACACGTTAGAGGACGGGCGCTTCCCACCCAAATGGAAAGAAGCAAAAATTCTGCCCTTTCCCAAGCCAAGAAAGGACCAAACTATTCCGAAAAATTACAGGCCAATTAGCCTATTAAATACACTGAGCAAGGTCCTTGAGAAAATAATACTAAAAACAATAAACTCACATCACTAAAAATAACATAATAGTAGAGGAACAATTTGGGTTCAGAGCGCACCACTCAACCACGCTACAACTACTAAGAATGACGGAAAACATCACGCGTGGCTTCAATACCAACAGGTCAACTGGCTCAGTTTTCCTGGACATCGAGCGAGCCTTTGATAAAGTCTGGCATGCTGGCCTTATCAAGAAGCTGGCTGACTACAACCTCACAGACTCGCTGACTGCACTAACAAAAGACTATCTTTCAAATCGCACATTCAGAACAAGCGTAGGAAACTATCCTCTAGCCGACCCATCAAAGCAGGAGTACCCCAGGGAAGCCTACTTGAACCTACCCTGTTTAACATATACATAAATGACATGCCCGATTTCACCAGGGCCAGCAAGTTCATATAAGCCGATGATACAGCAATCACGACACAATCGACAACTCCACGAATAATCCACATTAGATTGCAAAATGCACTAAACACACTCGATCCATGGTTCGAGAAGTGGAGACTTAAAGTAAATACCAAGAAATGCGAAGCAATCATATTTACAAAACGACTGAAGCATCGCCCCGAGAGGCATGCGCTCCCAGCACTAACATACAACGGCGTACCTATCGAATGGAAGTTCAAGGTTACCTACTTAGGTGTAGTAATGGACCATGGCCTAACCTGGAAACACCACATTAACACGGTTAGAGCCAAAGCAAACACACAACTAAATAGACTGTACCCAATATTCAATGTAAACAGCGAACTTCGGCTAGGTATGGGTCTAACACTATACAAAACTCTAATGCGACCTATATTAACATACGCAGCCCCCGTATGGGGATATACTGCCAAAACACATCTCCATAGGCTCCAAACAATGCAAAACAGCATTCTGCGAATAATTACCAAACTCCCACCTATAGCACCTACAGCATTATTGGACGAGGAACTAAAAATACATTCAATAGAAGAATTCATAAAGCTACTAAGCTACAATTTGTACAAAAACAAAAACAAATCATAACCAACTAATTCAAAAACTAGGTGAATACCAAACCACTCATAACAAACATATGCAACCTCTATCACTTTTTGACAGAACAATTGGCCTGGGGGAAACAGAAATAAACATCCAAGAATACCTCGAACAACTTGTAAAATTCCCCTGGCCATGGCAGGCTGATGGAAGCCTGGAAGCCTGAAACATTCGCAACCACCAATACACTACAAGTAATACCCACAATCCACGAACAGCTGCCCTCACAAGTCCTTGTGCTACCAAGCCAAGGCGGCTCCGGGGGATGAGGGCCCCCCCACAGCGATACATAAGGTAGATGCCACCAGGCTCTACAGGCCGTGTGATCGCTTACACGAACCCTGCACGACTACGGTTATTCTAGGAACACATATAGAATCTATATAAATATTATAGGGAAAAAAAATGTTATATATATATATATATATATATATACACACAAATGAATTCCTTCCTGTACATACATTAAACTAGGACTAGCCCTAATACTAACACTAATAACTACCATTTTAATATGTTCTAGAGACTAGGCTCCCCGAGCCGATGCAGCCAAACGAATTCCACGAGTTAAGTCATAGAATACTAGCAAGTAGAACAGCAAATTAATTCATAGACTCCACCAGCATACTTACAGCATGAAAATAACTAACAGTAGGCGCATGCCACTCACTCATTACCTTTACCTTTACCTTTACTCCCTTTTGCATGGGCATTCACGCCAACTCTAACTACCCGTGGGGGCGCTCTGGGCCATTACGGTCAAGTGCGTCTCCCGGACAAACAGCACGCCTATCGCTCCTGCATGCACGCATGCGAGCCCTACATCTATCTCCACTGAATTCCGGGGTGCAATAGCGGTACCCGAACACACCTCTCCTATCAAGTCCTGCATGTTATTAGCACTAATAGCATGGGGAGGCGATGTAGAATGTTTCTAGGTTGATCGCCACCGAGTTGGGGCGAGGTGGTGCCCCTTCTCGCCCTCCCTTCGGGTGGGGGGGCTTAAAAAACTCAATTTGAGAGCCTCTCTATATCATTGTATTAGATAGTGTGTTCACCGTCTGCCCACATAGCATGTTCTGCGACCGCGGACTTGTCCGGATGGCCCAGACGGCAGCATCTCTTGCGTTCGGAGATCCGTGTGTTGACGCTGCATTGAGTGGTGCCTATGTATATAGCACCGCAGGAACAAGGAATCCGGTAGACGCCGGCTGAAGCGAGTGGGTCCCTGGGGTCTTTGGTCGAGCGTAGTAAAGTATTGATTTGTCTGGTAGGCTTGAAAATGGTTTTGACGTTGTGGCGTTTGAGTAGGCGTCCAATTCTGTCAGTGACCTTGTTGAAGTACGGCAGGAAGGCAATACCATTGCTCTTGGGCGAATCATGTATAGCCGGGTGGTGTGTGGATGGGCGTATAGCTCTGCATACTTCTTGTGCTGTATAACCATTTGCAGATAGAACGGGAATCTATCTGCAAATAGTTATACAGCACAAGAAGTACGCAGAGCTATTGGCCCATCCACACACCACCCGGCTATACATGATTCGCCGTTCTATCTGCAAATGGTTATACAGCACAAGAAGTATGCAGAGCTATACGCCCATCCAAACATACATACATCTAGTGTGAAAGAACTATTTTCTTACATAAGAAATTTAAATTAGCATAAAATGGCTAAACTTAATATATGGACATTGTTTTGTGATGTGACATAAAGAATGTATATGCATTCAAATGGTACAACATAGCAGTATACTGGAGTGGACATCCTTCACTAATAGTGCTATCCTGTCTCCCCCTAATTAAAGTTTTCTGGGTGGAGATTTAATTTTGTTTTAACAACAAAGATTATTTTTTGTTCTCAAACGTGCTTTGCTGAGAAAGTCAATCACTGTGAATGTGTTTGCATGCATATGCAACAGCATTATAGGTCAACTCTTAAAACAGGAAACAAGAATATTATGTTACAATAATAAAAAATGGGAATTACATACAATAATTTAAAACAATGTGAAAGATCATATAACAAATTATTTATTCATAAATAATTTGTTATATGATACTATATTTCACTGTGAAAATCCAAAACTATTCAAATTTATATTAAAATATGAAAGATATTTACAGCTGTAGTTCATCTAATTTCACCTAAATATTTAATTTATTCTGAGAAGATTTTTTGAAAGAAGAACTTATTGACAGACTCAGCAAGTCTCAGTTCAAATATTTATTCAGCATCTCAAATATTGAAAATAATTACTCAATATTTCCTGTTATGATTATGGTAATGCAAAGTTTACTTAATAATTTTTTTAATTTAATTCCCTTTTTTGATCTATGAAACCAAAAAGATTGAGTTGTTTTTATATTAATTACATTCCATAACCTTAGAAACTGCCCATTCCATCATTCACAATCTCACAAATTTCAGCGATTGGGAACACAGGAGGAATATACTGAATGAATACTAGTTTCCTAGGTGTGTGAGTTAAGTCAGTCCAGCTGCGATATTGGCTAAGACCGCAGTTAGGAAAAGTTATGTATGTATTTATTAAATGCTATTGGGCTTATACCCTGTGGCTATTAATATGCCTAAGCATTTGATTTCAAAACAAGCATTTATTTATGATTTGTATGTGTGTAAAGAATTGGTGCTCTCAATGAATGAATGGTGTTTAACCCATTTTTGCTACAGAGGCACCACAGGCAAGAAACACTGATGATACATGAGATGAAATGATATATTGGAAAAGGATTTATTTTTTAAGGGAAGGAAACATTCCAGCCCTAAGTTTAGGGTACCTCCCTGGCATTTGCTATTTATGAGGACTGAAGAAAACCTGGAAAAACCTCATTGTCAGGGAGGACGATCGTGGCAGGATTAGAACCCCACACCTCCTGCTCACGAGTCAGCACCTTAACGACCTCGGCCACCCGTGGTGGTCTTGGTGCTCTCAGGAGATTATTTGAAGAAAAGTTTCCTGATGATTCAGTTTCATTATGTGCTGTGATTCGTAAATAAATTACTTAATCAATTTTAGGAAATGGGGGGTGTTCAAGATAAATAGTGAAGGTGACAATGAAAGATATATAGGACAAATCCACACCTTAAAGAAACTGAAGATGAGCATCTGCCAAGAAATAAATTCCCAAGGGAATTAAAAAGCATGCTGAATTATTTCGTAGTTGAAACCAGAAATATTTGGTAAATGAAGGAAAGCAGTTTCAACATTATCTTGACTGCCATGGGTGCTCAAGGTGGTTTAGGTGCAGAATCATGAGCAGGAGACCTGGGGTTTCATTCCCACCAGAACTGACTGAGGTTTTTTCCTATGTTTTCCTCCTCATAAATGGCAAATGCCAGGGAGGTACCTTAAACTTGGGCCTGAAATGTCTCCATCCTTTAAAAACAATCCTTTCCCAGTTTATCATTTCATTTCATGTATCATGTGTCCACTGCATGTGATGCCTTAGTAGTTAAAATGGGCATTTAACACTATTAAAACAGAAACATTATCTTGGGTGTGATGGTGAGTATATGTCCTTTTAAGTGATTCTTTTCTTATATTATTATTAATCCTCCAGTATTAAAGTTGTAGTTTGTTAAAGAATGGTCAATACTAAAGGCTGTACAGCTCAAGCAGACTCACTGCTGCACATGGGAAACACATAAACTGCTCACTCTCTATAAAGCTTCTCTAATATAGCAGCTCTTTGTGTCATTTAGTAACTACAAAAAACAGGATAACTACAGGTTAAATGTGTATTTTGTTCAGTATATTATGCATTTAATTAACTTTACTATAAACTAACATTTTTTCCTCAAATAACTCCATATCTATGTATTTTCATGACATTTATTTGCTGGTTACACTTGATAGTATTGTACAAGACTCATCAGCATGATTTGTTATAGCCTGAAATTGTACCTGAATTTACAACATATGTAACTCTAAGATTGGTTGAATGGAAAAGAAGGCTTTAACTCCTGAACTCTGCCGGTATAAATAAAACATTCTATTCTATTCTATTATATATTAATTTACCTGAAGATGTAATCTCTATGCAAATACTTTGGATGAATGTTAAATTCCAGATGTTGATTGCTGAAGCGGAAAGCACCAAAACTCAAGACCATTGCTTGCCCCACACCACTTGCACCTGCTTTCAGAAGATTATGGCAGCCCTGTTATTGAATTAAACACAGAATAAACTTAATATAATTTACTAAATCTCTGTATCAACATGAATGATATTTAGCAGTCAAAGGAAAATTGAAGAGGGTACAGACAGTAAATCAATCAACTCTTAAAAACATTTTTATACAGTGCATTCACTCTTAACTTACTAAAGCAAAAAATAAAAATGGAATATTTCACCTCAATTCCAAACATATTTCCATTAATGTAAAATGTCATCTTAACACACTTGGTCAGGGCATTGGTCTGAAATAGTTGTAAAACAGATAATACAGTATGAATTCTACTCAGGTCAGCCTAAGTGAAATGTTTACCTCTGTTTTCCTTCAGCCCAAAAGTGAATGCCATCCAGTCTTAACGCCCCTGGTTCCTGAACTCATACATAGTGCATACCTTATCTTTTCATACATCAGCAGTAACTAGCTGCACAAGCTGCCATTCAAGGATGTGCATATTTGCTGACAGGACTGTTATCTGTTATTGTATGCCATACTGCGCTGAGTTTCAAAGCAATTAGTCTTATTGTTTAGTGTTTTGCTTCTCTGTTATGTCATGTTATAGTTCTAGGGATTTGATACAGAACAATGGAATTTTCATTATGTGCAAGAGTGACATTTTTGATGAACATATGAAGGATTTTGGTTTCTTCAACTTAATACCCAACAATTTTTATTAACAAGACACTTTAAATGACAGTGCCATAAATCCAATCTGCACATAATAGTTGCACTGCTAAACATACTGAAAGATAAAATTAATTTTTTCAGAAACTGAACTACAATGTTTAAATCAAAATATGTTTTGGCATTAAAATACCTGCATTGTAGCAAATGGCATACATTTTCAGCACTGTCCTTAAAAAGTTACACACATTTTTTGTACTTTGCTGTTGCATAGTGGGTAGGGTGTGAAACATAGAATATCCGACTTAAGGTCCTAACCACTCATTAATAGCAGTTGTTTAACAATATTATTTTATTATAATAAGTTCATTTTCACATGTTTGTGTATTACATAAAGGCTATAATGCTCAATATAAAGCCACAAACATTTAATAGTAATAGTTATTTAGCTATGTTAATTTGAAAAGTACATTTACATATGTTATTAGTAAGATAAAGGCTATAATATTTGATTTGAAACTCAAAACATTCATTGATATGTTTTTAATTATATTAATTAAATAAATTCATTTGCATATGTTTTTATATTCGGTAAAGGATACAATACTCAATATAAAGCCACAAATATTTAATGGTAATAGCTATTTAGTTATGTTAATTTATAAAGTTCATTTACATATGTTATTACTTAAGATATAGGCCATAAAATTTGATTTAAAGGTGCAAACATTCATTAATAATATGTTTTTAATCATATAAATTTAATAAGTTCATTTGCACATATTTTAATTTTAGGTAATAGCTTTAATTTTCAATTCAAGTAACAAATAGGTGTTGGTAATAGAATAGGTTTTAAATTGTATAAATCTAGTAAGCTCATTTGTATAGATTAACTGTATCAGATAAGGGCTATTACAATGTATGTCTTAATGTTTGTTTGTTGGCCTTTATGACAATACTGAATAATATTGATGTAATGATTCAAAGGAACACATGGAACACATACATAGCTAAGAATGTGAAAAGATTATAACAGCAGATAAGAAAATTGTAATATTAAGTGAATCAACCAATGGCAAACATAACACCATCAATAATGTGTACCAAGAATGAAATGCGACACAGACATCTTTATTGCAAGTAAATAGAAATTAGCAAATTTCATTCGCTTAGTATACATATGTTGAAAATATAATGCATTGAAATGTATAGTATTATTACAATCTTATTATATAAGTGACTGTTTATATCTCAGAATTTGTTAGTTATGCATTGGATTCAGTCAAGAGACGATGTGTTTTAAATTCCATTGGCAGAAATTGTGGTTCTTAGTCCATATAAAAAAACCAGTACTTTAACATTATGTAAAGATAAGTGGCGACAAACATTTAATATAAGAAATTATAAAATTATTAATTGTTAAAACATAAATTACAACAGGTCTGTCTTGTAAGCAGTCTGCATATAATAATATTACGACAGCATATAGTAATCAAAAAAGTGTACTGTCGTGTGGTAATAACAAAACATTAATAAATGCTGTAGACTGCTATCCATTATGATTTTGTTATATTTAAACTCACACTCCTTTCACTACAGATGCATCTACCTGAAAAATCCAGCTATATTATCATACCCTGAACTAGTCAAGCATATATAGTCATGTTAGTTATGTCAACATCCACAAGGTGTGGGCATCTACATTGACGGCGAAATAAATTGTTTCCACCGAAAGTTTGGCACCCAACATGGTGCAGATCGAAACTGGAGAAAGGAGGCTGGAGGAAACCTACAGGAGACAACACAACACTGAGGACTGGGCAATCTACAAAGTGGATATCATAGAAGAGAGGATACAAGCTGTGAGCAGATACATCACAGCATCACTGAGGAAGATGCCATGGACAACATCAATAAGAGGAACACCAATAACATTGGAAAGAACACAACAAGCTGTGTAGAATGTATAGACAAATTAAAATTACTTTGTTTATTGCACTAGGGTTAATTTAAAACAGGAGTTACAATTAATGATATTGAGAAACAAAAGAAAAAGTGATGATAGAATAGGGAATAGCTTCTAGGACGTCAGATATAAAAGAATCAATGAACAGGGAGATGGAGGTAGCTAAGACAATGGGGAAAGCCCAAGAGAAAAAAAAAAGAACAACTAGAGCAATCAAAAAGTCACAATAAATTAATAAAGATGGTAGAAATGATGCAATTACAGATAAATAAATCAAATGAGGAACTGCATTTGAAATTAGATAAATCTAGTGCAGAATTAAATAAATGAAATGAGGAATTGCATCAGAACTTAGAAAATAAATTAGACAAATCAAATGAGGAATTAAGTTAAGAAGTTAGAAGAGAAATTAGATGGTAGATTAGCATAGTTGGAAAATTCTTTAAGCGATAGATTAGAGCAGAAGTTAGAAGGAATAAACAAGGTATAATCCAACCTTTCTACAAAATTAATGGAGCATTATAACCAATAGGAAGGTGAAGTTAGCCAAATAAGGCAAGATATAAATGAGATTAAGAAAGATTTTGAACAGACAGGAGACAAGGGAGGACAGTTAGAAAAGATCAAAGAAGGTAAGTGCTATCGTTACATCTAAATGCTCTGGTATGGAAGAACATATCAATCAGGAAACAACATTCACTAAACTGATAATACATGCATTAGATAAAAATCAGGAGCAGTTAGATAAGAAAATCCTAGAATTGAAAGAGGTCAGAAATAATAACACAATAAATTCTAACATTAACATAAATGGTAATAACAAGGAAAATATTGAGACACTAACAAAATGGAGGCTGAAGAACCTCTTTTGAGTGCCACAGATAGAGAACATATGCAGGGTAATGTATTTAACGATAATGTTGAGTGTCTATGCCAATGATGAGTGTAAATGACAGACATGATTTTGATAGAAATATGCCATATTTCCCTCCATATGGGTACCAATATATGTCTTGGCAGGATTAACTTGTAAGCGAGATTGACACACCTGATTTTTGCAAAGAACGCGAAGATAATGCAAAAATAAATTGAAGATTATTCCAGAACAAAGCATGTCCTAGATGACATGAAAATTATATTTGTCAGCAAAAATTTGAAAGGAAAGTCACAAATTGGTATAGGTTAATTTTGTCGGATTGTACCTCTTACAATCATTTTAAGATTCTTTTCTTAGCTCATTATTAGAGAGCATTACAACAAAATTGTATTAGAATGGACCTCTCTACTTGGTTAGGGATAAGGATGGTTGATTCTTGTCCTTAGGAAAGAAATGTTAAGTTACTTGAACTCCCTTTTCTCACCGTAAATTTTTATCACTTGTTACAAATCACTTCCCTGAGAACATCCACGATCATTTGATAGTTGCAAAGCCTTATAATTTCATGGACATGATAGAATTACTAGCAGCCTTTCACTTACAAAGAAATCAATGCAGCGACGAGAAGTTACATAGCAGAATAAACATGAGAATTGTCCATTACAAAGAGGAAATGGAAATTATTGTGAGATGGGGGCAGCATCTGGATGGAATGGAGAAAACACAAAATAATGAGCCAAGTAGACCCCAAGTTAACTTCTTGAGAAATTGCAAGGGAGAAGTGACAACCACAAATATATCCAGAGGTCAAGGCCTTATCAATCTCAAGAATATAAAGAATTCCAGGAAGAATGACAAAGAAACGACAATCAGAGATACGCTAAAAAACCACGTACACACCAATTCTACCATGGACAAGAAGAATTCTGGGAAGAATGGAGAAATGTTAGAACATGGCAACCAACGGAGAGGTACACTAGAACATCGCCAGGATATTCAAACTATAGGAGGGATTCACAGGAAAGGAATCAGAGTACCAAGATAGTGAAAACCAACAGCCATTATCCTCGAACCAAAACGCTTCAAGAGATTTAATACAGAATCGCCCCACAATGGACATATCACAGGATAATGGGAGTGCCATTTCTACCTGGGTCGAATTGGGGGGTAATTGAATCAGACGTAACCGACAAGACTTCGGAGAGAACGTCAAAAGGGCCCACTAAATTTGATAACGAAAGAAAGTTCGTCACAAGACATGGATAAGCAGGAGGAAATTGATGACACTGCAAAAATTAAAATAGAACATTTACAGGTATCTGTACTTTTACATACAGGTGCGTCACATAATACATCAGCATAAATTTCTTTCAGAGGTTACTGACAGATAAGATAAACATGATATAGTTATCTATTTGTGGTGTTTATGGCTCTGTGGCTATTAGGAAAAAGAAAGAGCGTGTAAAATATCAGGCGTTATTGAAGGCACAAATTGATGGAAAATCGTTCGAATCAATGTTTTCTTGATAATTTCACAAATTATTGCAGATGTCATTATTGGTTGTGATTCTTTTTACGTTGGAAAAGCAATAATTAATTTTGAAAGTAAAATGATAAACACAATGAAATAGCGATGATCGCGTATGAGCCATTCGACGACGAAGATAGTTACAATGAAGTAAATATATCGCGTTAGGAACAAAGATATCCGTGATGAGATATTTTCGTAGAGAAAAGTAATATAGATATAGCGAATGTAATCATAGAAGTAAAAAATGGGATAAATAGGGAATCTATGGAAGATACGTCAATATATGCAACCATGTAACGTTATGCGAAGATTGCTAGGAACAATTTAACGAAATAATAATACAACATCGAATTAACAGAGCCACGGTAGATATTAAACAAATTTCGCCACTAAAATTAGACGTAAAGAATGAATTATTGGGTAAATTAAAAGAAAAGGCCAAGTTTGCTTATGGTCTTGAGGGAGAACAAATGAATAAATTAAAACAAGTACTTCTTAAATATTTCGAAGTGTTTTCAGACGCTCCATTCAAATGTAATAAATATATTCATTATTTTGAAGTAAGAAACCTAAGCCTATACAGTCATAAACTAAGGCCTATTACCATTTCTATCCGCAATCAAGCCGACGAGTTTATCGATTCAATGAAGCGCGATGGAATTATTGAGATTTCAGAGTCCTGTTATATTAACCCTTTGTGTTGGGTAAGGAAGAACAATGGATAATTGCACATGAATTTGATGCAAGAAAATTAAATAATCATACAGTCCCAGATCATTTACGCCCTAGAAGCTTTGATCATTTATTGACTAAACTTACAAGTGAAAAATGCTTTTCAAATTTAGATTCAACTTCATCCTTAGGCAAATTCCAAATTCACCTGTATACAGCTTTTCTACATAAGGGAAGATGTTATCAATTTAAAATATGTGCTTTTGGTTTATCTACTCGTAATTCAGCATTATTAAGGGCATTGCACAAAATTTATAAAGGCACAACAAAGGAGTATGCCGCACAATATGTCAACGATTTCCTTATAATCGAAGACGACATTGAAAAGCACATAAAATATATTGACATTATACTAACAAAACTCTGTAAGGCAGGAATGTCGATAAAATTAGAAAAAACTTAATTTTTTAGGCCGGAAACAGAATTCCTTGGCTTTATCATTTCAGAACGAGGTATAAGATCAAATACGGAAAAGGTAGAAGGAATCTTAAGCATAAATAAACTACAAAACATAAACTGCAACTTTTCTTTGGCATATTACAATATCAATTGAAATTTCTAATAAATTATGCAAAAGAAGTCGCATCTTTGACAGAACTACTAAAGGCAAATATAAAATGGCATTGGTCAGATGAAGAACAAATAGCTTTTGAGAACTAAAATAACTATTCAGGAAAAGTATTTTACTAGTACGACCAAGACATGGGCTACCTTATATAATTTATACTGATGCATCTAGCAAAGGTTTTGGTGCAGTTTTGATGCAAATACATGAAGATTCTACAGAACACATTATTGCCACAGCATCTCGTGGATGTACTAAAACAGAAAGCAACTCATGCATAACAGAATTAGAAATTGCTGCCATTTACTTTGCATTGCAAAAGTTTCATAATTATATTTTTAATCAGAAAATTGTTTTGAGAACAGAGCACATTAGTTTATCATTTATTCAAAAGTGCAAATTAGCCAGCTCATGTATTTCACATTGTATTCATGAAACTAATGTCTAATGATATTAATGTGGAACATGTATTGGGTAGAACAATATTTTTGGTGATACGCTGTCCAGGCTAAATCACAGAGAAAATATATCAGACACAATCAGCCACCCAAATTATGAAATTACTGTAGAAGAAATTAACCAACAATGTGGAAAAATTCTTAAATACTTAAAAAATTTAGCACAATTACAAGCCAATGAAAAACAAAACTTGCCAAATTAATTAAAAATGCCCCAAAACTAAGTCAGAACGTGTCCGCACAATAGCAATGTATGAGGGAATTTTATACAAACTACATGTATGAGAATACCAGAAATGAACACCAGTTATACTGAAGGAAATGGTTGGCAAATTAATACAAGCATTTCACATTTCTGCGATCCATTCTGGAACATAGAGGGTTTGCCTAAATATCTCTGAAAACTTTTATGTTAAACACCAAGCTCAGAGAACAAGGAAAATTATATAAGCCTGTGAATTATGCCAAAAAGCAAAGCCCTTTAAAATGAAGTTTGATATCAAACCCAAGGCCCTATTAAGAGACCGTCCCAATGCATTAGTTGCAATAGATACACAAGGAAGATTTGGCTTTAGGTACCTTTTAGTCATGCATATTTTTACAAAATTTATCAAAAGGCATGTTTAAATAAAATTGTAAATGAATACATTAAGAAGCAAGGGTTCATTGAGGCATTACTCTCAGATATTACCATCATATTTAAGAGCAACATTTTTAGACAGACCTTGGAAAATATGGGAATTAAACTATTAAATTCTTCATTTTACCATCCAGAAGTGAATCTTGCCGGGAGAGTGGTAAAAGAGATTGGCATATATTTATGTATTCTCCACTGCTGCAAGCACTCAAGTTGGGTAGAATATTGCCAGCTGATAGAAAGAATGCAAATCATTTAACAAGCCCTGTAACACATTACCAACATACAAAAGTATTAATGAATCAACAACCTAATTCTATTATTCCTAATCTTTTAGAAGCCATCTCCTCTTCAAATGAGAAAGAAGAGGATGAAGAACTCTTTAAAAGAATCTATGCTTGTATTAAAGCTAAGGCTGAAAAAGTATGTAAAAAACAGAGAGACACAAAAGACAATGGAGACTGAAAAAGGGTGATTTAATATTAATGAAGGACAGGAAACCATCAAGTTTACTAAAAGGCCATTCCAGTCATTTAGAACTAATTTATAAAGGACCTTATGAAATAACTATGCAATTTGGGGACAACACCTTCCAGGTGAAGAATTGCAAAGATAAAAAAATTGTCAGAAATTTTCATAAACAAAATATGAGATCTTTCAAATCCATTGAAAATAATGGTTAAATGATCTCCATTTCATAAGAATTAGCATTAGTCAAAATTAATTCAAATTTAAAATTTCATTGGTAATATATAGATTAAATTGAGGAAAAGTTATCAATGGTATGTACAAATAAGAATATAATAAACTAAGTCATGAAAAAGTTAGGAAGGAATGAAAGTGCACTGAGAGGTGCTTTAAAAAGAAATTGTGAAAAGCGAAGTGAAAATGAAAGTGTACAAAGAAAGATTAATAAAAAAAAATAAAAAAATTAAATAAAAAAAATTAAAAAAAAAGGGATAAGGGAAAAAGAAAAAAACAGAAAAAAAAGGAGAGAGAGAGCGAGTATAAATATCAATGAGAAAAGTGAAAGTTATAAACATTATAATGCGTATAGATAAACTAAAGTATGAAATGTTTCTGTTGTCTTTTATGCTTGCATTCTTATGGTAAAAATGATGGTAATGTTTCTTTTAAAAAAGAGAATTAAATTTTCCAAGATGTACATCATTCCTCTCAAACAAGAAATATCATGATAGGGAGCAAATGAAACACAAATTATCTGAATTAAGCCCTAAACATTCATTAATAGCAGTTGTTTAACAATGTTATTTTAATAACTTCATTTTCATATTTTTGTATATTACGTAAAGACTATAATGCTGAATATAAAGCCACAAACATTTGATAGTAATAGCTATTTAAATATGTTAATTTAAGAAGTTCATTTACATGTTATTACTTAAGATAAAGGCTATAATATTTGATTTGAAACTCAAAACATTCATTGATATGTTTTTAATTTTATTAATTAAATAAATTCATTTGCATGTTTTTATATAAGGTAAAGGATACAATACTCAATATAAAGCCACAAACATTTAATAGTAATAGCTATTAGTTATGTTAATTTAAGAAGTCACTTAAATATGTTATTACGTAAGATAAAGGTCATAATATTCAATTTAAAGCTCCAAACATTCATTGATAATTTGTTTTCAATCATATAAATTTAATAAGTTCACTTGTACATGTTTTAATGTTACATAATGGTTTTAATTTTCAATTCAAGTAACAAATATTCGCTGGTATTAGGTTTTAAATTGTATAAATCTAGTAAGCTCATTTTTATAGATTAAATGTATTAGATAAGGGCTATTACAATGTATGTCTAAATGTTTGTTTGTTTGTGGGCCTTTATGATAATACCGAATAATATTGATGTAATGATTCAAAGGAACACATATATAGCCAAGAATATGAAAAGATTATAACTACAGATAAGAAAATTGCAATACTAAGTGAATCAACCAATGGCAAGCATAACAATATTATTGTGTACCAAGAATGAAACATGAGACAAGACAGCCTTATTGTGACAAAATGGAAATGAACAAATTTCATTCACTTATTATACATATGTTCAAAATATGTAATGTATGATATTATTATAATCTTAGTGTAATAAGTGACTGTTTATATCTCAAAATTTGTTAGTTATGCATTGGATTTAGTCAAGAAAAGATATGTTTTAAATTCTATTAGCAGAAATAGTGAAATGAAAATGGTTCTTATTCCATATAAAGAAGAAGTATTTTTGTGGTAAATGATGGGCATTACGAGTTTGAATTAATATCCATATAGGAAAAAAAAAATGCATGGCATAGGCGATGGTGGTGGTTTTTTTTAATGGTGTTCAACGCCCATTTTTACTACTGAGGCACCACAGGCAGTGAACACTGGTGATAATATGAGATGAAATTATAAATTGGGAAAGCATTTTTTAAGGAAGGAAACGTTCCAGGCCTAAGTTTAGGGTACCTCCCCGGCATTTGCCTGTCATGAGGACTGAGGAAAACCTGGAAAAAACCTCAGTGTTTGGTGGTGGTGATTTTTTTTGATTGAAAATTTTATTGGCTCAGCCCCCCAGTTCCTGGTTTATCAGCAGTTACCAACTGGAATATCTCCAGGACCAGGCTTCGATCCAATCATAAACAAAATGCAACATTAAAATTAAATTATACACTGAATACAAAATTAAGTTATATTTCCTTAAATATGGTACACTTGACAAGTATCAGCCTCGGTCTAACTCCTTTTCTACCTATTCTAAAGGAGTCACTTATTTCCCAGCCCTATAGTTGGATCTCCAGCTTTTCCTTAAATATTTCTTCATCCTCTTGCCACGTTCTCTTCTCTCTACTTTCCTGCATTCCAAAAATAATAATGTTTATTTTTCTGTTATTTGCCTCCACTTTTTCCAACCTCCTTATCCTTTGATAATGGTTTGCGAGACCTTGTTCCACTCTTTGTTGATAGCTTACAGCAATCTCTCATATCTTGGGTTAATCTGCTTATTCTAGTTTCTAGCCTCTTCTCCATCTTTCTCAATTCAGTAATTTCTTTTAGTATTCCGACGACATGCTCCATTTCTGAACTGGGATTTAATTCCACTCTGGCGATCACCAATAACACCACCAACACAAAGTCATACCAAATCGTGGTCACTTGATTATTGAAAATGTCAATTTTGACACAATAAATTTCTATTGATACACCCATTGTACCTACTACACACTGAGCACATGGAGACATGTCCGTCCTCAATCAGCTAACGCTCGCAACTCAGAAAAATTGTATATGAGTTACAACAGGACATAGTTTTCAGAAAAGAAACATAAATTATAACATGTTTGTCTCGTATTCAGTCTGCATATAATAATATTCTCAGAGCATACAGTAATCAGAAAAGTGTACTGTTGTGTGATTTTTTTTTATTGATTTATTTATGGATGTTCTTTAACATCTCAGGTCATCACCATCCCCTTCAACTCAGGGCATGAAACGGCCGACAAATTTTGCTCAGAGGCCTCTCTTTCAGGCTTGAGGTTCTTTTTCATGCCGTAAATGTACGACACAGGACCCACGGGTTTACTTCCCTTTCGAAGGAAGCTATACTTAGGATTTTTACAAAAAAATCCATCGGTCCTGGCCGGGTTCGAACCCATACTGTTGTGTGGTAATAATAAAACATTAATAAACTCTGCAGATTGCTATCCATAGTGATTTTGTTATACTACTTTCACTCCAGAAGCATCAATCTGAAAAATTCAGCTATATTATAAACCCTAGTTGAACTAGGAACTAGTGAGCTAGTCGAGCATATTACAGTAGTGTTAGTTATGTCAACATGTACATGTCGGCATCCACAACGATGGCGACATCAATTATTTCCACTACAGGCATGAGTAGCTGTGATGTGTAACACCACTTACACTCTACTTCAAGCTTGAAAAGATCAAATATGTTCACTTCAGCATGTGCCATTTTTGTGCACATTTCCTTCTTGCCCGATACCTTACCCTCTTCCTCTCTCATGCTGTTCTCCTGACCACATCAGTATGGTTCACCAGTTAATGATTGATTCCTCGCCCATGAAAAGTTCTACCATGCTATGACATAACTCTTTTAACAGACAGGTAAGCTCTTGCCCTCCTTTCACACACAGTCATCTCTGGGTTGGCCTTCTCATCAAAATTGTTAAGCCTGGAGGCTTCTATGAAGGGTGAGCCCTGTGACTCAGCTACTATACATACAGTCATCTCAGGGTTGTACTTCTTTTGGCCTTCTCTTCAAAATTGTTAAGCCTGGAGGCTTCTATGAAGGGTGAGCCCTGTGACTCAGCTACTATACATCTTACAGTTGAATTATGATGTAGTAAAATGTATGTGGCTCTAATGATATAAAGCCTTTTTTTAACACTATTAAAGGGTAGATAGCTCAGATGTACAATAATTCATAATAATAGATCCAACTACCAAATCATCTGCAAAAAGTAAATCTGGAACCTATATAATATTTATTACTAGCAGAAGAGTATAATTGTTTCATATTTTAAAGTATATCATCAATGAATAAATAAACAATGCATGGAATGAACTTGCATCCTTGTCTTAGTGCTTTCTTTTGCAATATTTCTCTGGTTACTAACCCTTCCTCAAATCTTACACAGTAAGTGTAAAGTAAACTTTTCAAAATGCCCACCATGTGGTTATTTACTCCTTTTTTTAGCAGTTTATACTGCAGTAATTTTAACTCTATTCCATCAAATGCTTTCTCTAATTCAACAAATGTCATATATAATTTTACTCTTTTGTCTTTTAGATATATACATACTAATGATTTATAATGAATACATTGTTAACAGTTTGTCTTCCTTTTCTAAAACCCATTTGGAAGGAAAAATGAATATTATATTCTTCTACCCATTTTGTAACCTATCTGCTAAAACACCCGTAAAAATGTTTCCCATATTGGTTAGTAAGGCTCTGCCTCAGTAATTATTAGGCTTATCCATATCTCCTTTACCTTTATATTCCGGGTATATTTGCTTTTCTCCAACTTACTGATGCATATTCTTTGGCATTCATGGAACTGAACAAGGTTGTTAATATTTTTGTCTACAGCTTCGTAAGTACAATTTATTTAATGAAATTTTAACTTTATTTATGCCCATTCTATTGTAAATTCACCTGATTCCAGAGGTTTTCTTGACCTGATTTATTATTTCTTCTCTTATAACTATATCCAAAGTATCTACATAATTATTTTGTATTTCCTGAATTATCCTACTATTCACTAAACTTTCACAGTCATATAAAGTTATAAAGTAATCTCATCAATCCTCTTGACTTAAATTAGGTTTGATTAAAACTTTCCAAGCCTTGCTTGCATTATTTGCATGGATAATATTGATTAATTTCTGGCCTTTTTTCCTTCTACAAAGAACAATTGCTTATAAAATTTTTTGCTTTGTAAATCATCTTCTTTTGATTTTACATCTCCTAATTCCCTCCATTTTACTAACTTTGCCTTAACAATCCCCTTACTTATTTTACATCCTTCATCAAATCAATTCTCACCCTTTATACTTTCCCACCTTTTCAATTTCATCTTCTCATCTGCCCAACGCATTATGAAATTTAAAATGCTTATTGCATTTTCATTGTTGTTCTTTTGACAAGTTTGCTATCCCATACTGATAGTTTTTTCCTATGCCAGAATTCAAAACTTGTCCAAATGCTATATTATATTCATCCTTCCATTTAAATATGGTATATGCCCATTTCTGTCTACTTCCTTCTCCCAATTGATTTGTTGTTGGAGCTGAAGTTTAATTTTAACATGTATTATTAATGGGAAATGGCCACTACTAGAATAAAGATTTAAAACTTTAAAGTTATTTACAATATAATTAATATTATTTAACCATAATATATAATCTATTACACTATGGCCATTTTTATTAATGAAGGTAAATTCCCACATTCATCATCTCCATACTTTCCACTTAATATATCAAGTTCACTTACTTAGGAAGTCAACCTCTATCTATTACTTTGCCTTTACTATTTAGCAGATTATCTCTTTTACCCCATTATTTCATAGGTTTGCCATCTATTCATTTTCTCCTATTCTAATAGTAAAATCACCTATTATTAAAGTCTCTATATTAAAATATTTGTCCCTTAACTTCTCTATATCTTCATCCTAAAGTTAGTATAATTCTGGATTATGAAGCTGTGAGTTAATATGGGAATAAGGAGTAGGTGGAAGATTCAATATGGTATGTCCAATGTATGGAGAGAAGAATATTTGGCATTGTATATTAGAATGTAAAGAAACTAGATTATTGAGAGAGATATCACATTTGGAGAAATGGAGTAATCTTCCAGCAGAAGTAGTTGAGGATAGGATAATGAATTTAAGCACAGAGAAAAAATGTAAAGAAATTGGAAATGAAAAGTGAGGAATAATTGTTCAGGAAGATCAATAAAGAAGTAAATGAAATAAATGAGTAGTAAATTATTAGAGATGAAGATTTTTAATCTGAATAAATTCCTAATAACCACAACATTATGGATTCTGAATCAATAGGACAGTCAGCAACTAAATTTAGGTAAAGTACACAAAGGGAAATTTATTAATAATAAAAACAAAATAGTACAGGGTGTTGAACTGACTTTACAATTCTGTATATTGTATTTAACTTTATATGTATCATATTAAGTGCTTAGTCTTTTAGAATACTTAATAATTACATTTAAAAAATGCATGGTAAGTGCCTAACCACTTTAAAGCTGTAACAAAGAAAAAGTGAAATAGCACCTATCGAGTTTTTTTGAAAATTATTTTCCCTTAAAAATATAATAGTCAGCTTTTTCTTTCTATTTGTAACTTTTTATGTGTAATTAGTGCATTATGTGAATATATGATAGCAATCAAAGATACCTTTAATTGTTGCAAAAAGATACTTTGCACACAGAAATAAAATGAGAGTTTGGAGTAATACACTGTGATTAAAGTGGTATTGACTTGCTGATGTTTAAATTAAATATTTACCTGCTTTTCCAAAGTCAGGAGCCATAATGATACCATTGTATTCACATCTTCTACTGATGATAATTCATGCCATAAATTGGTCGCCTGACTGTAATAAGAAAAAGTTACATAATGCACGAGAAAGTGTTGGTATAAATATGACAAAAATTAGTGTTAAACCATAAAAGGCAGAAACTTAAGGGATCTGAAAGAATTTTCCTGTTATAGTTTCAACCATCTAAACATAGATACAGCTAAAAGGGTAAGTCCATGTCAGATCAACCAAAGCATAAAGCATTAATGTCATGAATTTGGTTAATTTTCTGTATATTTGTACCTTTACAGAAGGTGTTGTAAGATTTTTATTTTTAGAATTTTTGGATCACTTTTTATGAAATAGTAAATTTAAAAAATGACTAAATTTCTCAAAATTCAATGAACACCATATATTTAAAATATATTTACTACAGAACTATAATAGCTACAGTCATGCCAAAGTTTTTTTAAATAGTGCTTAATGCCCATTGTTCTACTGAGGCACCACAGACGGTGGACACTGATGATACATGAGATGAACTGATAAATTGGGAAGGGATTCTTCTTTTTTTTTTTTAAAGGAAGAAAACGTTCCAAGCCTAAGTTTATGGTACTTCCCTGGCATTTGCCATTTATGAGGACTGAGGAAAACTTGGAAAAAACCTCAGCCAGGAATCGAACCCCAGACCTCCCGCTCACGAGTCCACTCCTTAATGACCTCAGTCACCCATGGCAGTATGAGGGAAGTGTCATTTTAAAGCTTATAAATAGGGCTTTCAATTAATACATAGCATTATCAATGTGGATCTTTTCATAATTTAACTACTTCTCAAAATCTTTAATTTTGCATTTTCAGAGAAACAGAGTTTTTAAATTTTCTAAAAAATATATACATTAAGGTACATGTTTTGTAGCTCCTCAGTTCAAATTTCAAGGGGGTATCTTAATATCATATAAAACTTAACTTTTCTTTTTAATAATAAAAATGAAATTTCTAATTAAATGGAAAGGTTTTCATACCTAATTGTAAAGAATGTCTTTCTTCTTAACTAGCATACTGTATGTTTTTGTCATCTCCTGTGGGGTTAGCTGTATGTTCTCTCTGTATTCATAATTGGATCCAGTTTGCAATAAATGAAATTTCCTGGCATGGTGAGAAAATCTGGTTTCTTAGGGTAAGAAAAGGATATAGGATATAGTTAGTCTAGTTGGAAGTAAGAATGATAGTTTAACCTCATGGTCAACAGTATCAGTTGAGAGAATACATTCCATTCACCATGTGTTGTCATAGGCACATGCCATATAACCATTTCATGTTGTCAAAGTGCACATCTTAAAATTTGAGAATGATTTTAATAAGGTGTAACACAATTCTGCAGAAGCTAAATATGCTTTGGTTGCTAAATCTTCACTTGACTCTGGGAAAAAGGCATGAAACTGACCAAGTTCCAGTAACAGCAATTGCTTCATCAAATTACACTTATAAAAATCTCTCTTTTTCCAGGTATTCTTCATTTATAGTATTCATAAAGATATCGTAAGTATAAAACAGAACAACCCTACAATAGTTAAAATATATGGTTTGCCAAAAATTCATAATACTGGAAATGATATACGACTCATCATTAACAATAGCAATATACCTTCAAACTATTCTGCAAAATGGCTAGCTGATAAATTTAAGAAACTACCTAAATTTCAAAGCAGGAGTATAATTAATTTTAGTTAAGGGATAAAATTAAGGACATAAAATTCAAATCTTCTGACACATTAATATCTTTCGATATAATCACTGTTTCCAAGCATATCTAAAGATAAGCTTCTAATTTACTTCAACTCATGTATACACATTCTTACACTAACTCCATTCACTTACTCTTAAGTAAGACGCGTTTCGGGAGAATCTCTCCCATCTTCAGTTGCTGACTTAGTCGGGAGAGAGATTCTCCCGAAACGCGTCTTACTTAAGAGTAAGTGAATGGAGTTAGTGTAAGAATGTGTATACATGAGTTGAAGTAGATTGCCACTCCATTGTCAACAGCTTCGTAAGTACAAGACTTAAAAAGCTTCTAATTTACCTGCAAGATTGGCTAAGAACAAGTGGAATTAAAGATGCACACATAAAATAATACATTAAGGTCACCAAAATTTGCATAAAATAATCCTACTTTTCTTTTAAGGGCAAATTTTATAAACAACAATCAGGACTTACTATGGGCAGTCCCTTGTCTCCATTTCTAGCTAACCTCTTCATGAGCAGATTTGAAACAAACGTCAACTCAGTTTTCCCATACATATTTAAAATAAGGTACAGATATGTTGACAATATATTTGCCATAGTTAACAAAACACTCATTAATGATGCTATAAAATATCTGATATACAATATAAAAACATATCATTCCCATAGGAAACTGAAACATGTTATCATTCATGGACATAAAAATAATGAAACATCAAGGAAAACTGGAATTTGAAATATACAGAAAGAATACACATGCAGACAATCAATTCAAAGCTGATGGTTTTAACTCCACAAAGCACAAACATGCAGTTATCAACAGCTTAACACATCGGCTAGTTATCTAAAAACTGCAGTTAACAAAGAAGAATACTTTAAAGAATACAAACAAATAGTGGTCAAAAATGGTTTTAAAAAAGAACTAGTACACAAAACTTATAGAAATTCAAGAGGCAAAAACTTATTAAAGAAACCACAATACTTTCAGGAAAAAATGATAAGCTAATTTTTAAAAAATTCACATATCATTCATGTGATAATAAAAAAAATTTAAAAATTTTTAAAGATTTTAATATCACATTGGCACCTGTAAACAGATTTAATGTTAAAAATTTCCTGATTGACAATGTTAATCACAGTATTCCATAAGAGAAAAAAGCAGGTATTTATTAAATAATTTGTGCAGAATGTGAAAAAATTTACACTGGAAAAATAAGAGAAGCATAGGCACATGGTTAAAGGACATTTCAGGAACATAAAATACAAGCAGTTGGAGAAATCAGCAGTGGCATCTCATTTCTGGACAGAAAACCACAACATATTCGGTAAAACAAAATTATTAAAATTAGTATAAGACCTTCAGAATTAGTAAAATGGGAAAAAATCTACATTTACAAGTACTACAATAGTTTAATAAACTTCCGGGGATGAAAACATAACTTTAAGTTCATCACACCTCCACCAGAACAGATTAAAAATTCTCACAGCAAAACAATTTATCCTCCAGTAGACAATGAGCTGACTATGCGGATGAAGGGTTCTTGAAACCATTTCTTTATATTTTAAACAAGTAAGTGTAGTAAAAATGTGTTAGTTCAACTCAATCATACAATGATCTCAATATACTGTATGAATGTTTGCTTTCGTCCACTCAAACAACAGCTGAGATATGATCTGATTTGAGAGAGGATTTTGAAGACTTGCCTTTGCTCCAAGCCTCTTAACTGCGCCTTAAACACCATCACAAACTCCTTTGCCATGTGCAGAGGAATAAAAATGCCATTCTGCTTCAATGGGTTGGAAATCAATATGGTGGCTGCACAAATTTGCAAAGTTCTTCTGATTTTTGTATTGAGGTGCTGAACCATCTGAAAAGTAAAATATCTTTTTCAAGTTTGGGAGAAATTCTTCTCAAAAGAGGAAGTTTTCCTTGGAAGGTATAAAACAAATACTGTATCATGTTTTATACATTCTGAGATAAAAACAAAACTTTTATTTTTTAGTTCATTATTTTCCTTGCAGCACACTACAAATGGATGAATAGTTGCCAGTGAGTTGTTCCAATGGAATGACTGGGCTTTGTCTTGTACAATTAATGAATAGTTTTTAGCAAAAGCATGTCACCACAGCTTCAATAGGGCAAAATTTAATTTTCTTTTCTTGAAAGAATGCAGATTGTTGTTTAGGAATGAAGTCATATTTTAGCTAAGCTGAAAGTTCATCAATAAAATCCTCTGTGGATTTACAAATAGTTTCAAATGAACAATGGTCCACTGAAATCTGCTGCTTGTAGGTGATCTTATCATTCTTATCAATCATTCTTCTTCAAGACTTGTCAATAAGCTTCCTTTAAATCATCAATGCTAGAACATGAATCGCAGTCATCCAGAAAACACTTTTATGTTGGAGGATTACACACAATTCTTGATAAGTAGTGTTTGTATGTTTTTAAAGGAGTTGTATTTCCTTGTAGGGTTACTTTGTTTAAATTAGCAGCAGAAATCACGAGCTTTACATTCTAATGTATAGCACACATGCACAAAGAAAAGTGTATGAGTTGCTTCTGCTATAATGCAGTTCCTTGATCATAACTTGGCAAATTTAAAAAAAACAATCTGAAATATACTTGGATTTCTCTAAGATTACCAAGAATCAGACTTTTTTGGACAGGAGATTGGCAACTACTCCTGTCTTTGATTGAAGTATAATCTTTCTTCCCTGCCATTTGCCTGCTGGCTTCTTCACTAGACCCCCACAGGTGTCATTAAAGTGCAAACTCGTGAGCGGGAGGTTTGGGGTTTTTCTTCAGGTTTTTTCCAGGTTTTCCCCAGTCCTCATAAATGGCAAATGCCAAGGAGTACCCTAAATTTAGGCCTGAAATACTTCCTTCCTTTAAAAAAATCACCAATTTATCATTTCATTTCATTTCATTTCATGCATCATCAATGTCCACTGTCTGTGGTGCCTCAGTAGTAAAAATTGGCATTAAACACTATTTAATCAATTCTTCACTAGAGTAAAATTCCTTTACTAAGTTGATTATATTATCAGATAATGTTTTTCCAGGTTTGGAATCAGTGTTGACAAATTCCTTTTCCTTGTATAAGATTCTTTGCCTTCCTTACAATGTAGTTACTTACTCCAAATTCATTTTCAATTTTCTTACAGGACCAGCTTTTTGGTACAAGTTCCAAAATCATGAGCTTTTTACTTTCGTCTGAAGTTTCAAATTTTTTCCTTCAGTTGCTGAATAATTTTTAAATGATCACAGTGATGAAATTCCTCCTCTGAATCATTGTAAGCAAACAATGCCTCTTTATAGGCCCTCTTAAATCATCATCTTAATTTTTTGCTTGTAATATTTCTTAGAACTCTGTTTCTTCCTGCTAACTGGAGATTCAACAAAGGATATCAAAGAGGCATTTAAGTAGCTTAAAGCTGCATCTAGTCCACATCTACCTTCTTAATATGACTAAGACATTGAATACCTAAATCCTCAGCAGGAATTTCCTTTTTGAGTTTACTGCTATCCAAGTGCCAAATCTTTTCCTTTCCCAGTTGCAAACTACATGAAGTGCATATTTTCATATGTGGTTTGATTTCATAATTTAGTGAAACAATCCGATCGGTTCCTTTTCTCAATTTTCTAAACCCAATGCCCCCTTTTTAATAACAGAATTGTAACATTTTTTGACCCCTTATTCTCTTCTATAGTTAAAATGATACAAATCTTATCACAAACCTGATTAATTAAACTTCACAAAGAAGCCTCACTTAAGAAAAAAATTGTTTGTATTATACTGGCCCTAAGTGCTGCCCATTATCACAGAAAACTTGAAGGATAAATACTCTCAGCTCCACTAAATACTCACTATTCAAATAAATGAAGTGCACACAAACCGAAACAGTTCTCAACTGAGTTATGAGGAAAGATAGAGGAATAGCACACGATTAGGCAGGTATACCATGTCTGAGCTTGTTTAAAGTCAAAGGACCACATACTCCCACTCCACACCATGCTTTATCTCCCACAACTTCAATGTGTAATAATTTAAAGTTCACCACATTATTTTTATCTACAGAAATGGTTTACAAATTAATTTAAAGCATTTAATTCCTTGTCATTGCTAAGAAGAAAATTTAAGCATTATATAATACCACTGAGATACCACCTTGAAATTTGAACTGTGTAGCTAGAAGATATGTGCCTTTATGTAATTTTTTTTAAGAAAACTTAAAAATTCTATTTATATGAATATTCAAAATTTAAAAAAAAGTCATTTTATACATTAAATGAAAACCCTATTCATAAGCTTCAAAATTACACCTATCTCAGATATGTGCCTCTTATAGTTTTCAAGCCAACATTTAAGAATGTAACAGTTACCAAATTATGTTTTTTTTTTAAATAATAATTTTACTTATCTTATAGTAAGATACAAATATGCAAAATTAACAAAATCCATTCCACCATTCCAAAATTAATTTTTCATTGGTTGATTTATTATGGACTTATCACAAAATGTTTACTTATAAACTTCATTACACCATGAATTTTAAAATTTAGCTGCAATACTGCACATAAACAATTTAAAATCAATTTCATTTTAAATATAAAATTTAATTTCGTGTCAGAATCAATACAATGAAGCGACTAATATATTCTTAATTATATAGTCAGTGGATTTGATAATCTTATGCTCCACTTACTGTTGAATTATACAAAACTAGTTTCGTAGGCTCCACTTCACTCCCTCCACTGGAGAAACATCAAGTACAATCAGACAGAGACATCAGCAATTGCACATCACTTATGGAGAGATACACATGATATAGAAATGGGAGTGAAATTATTGAAATTTTTAGACTGGCCCATGGAGCTGGGAACATGAGAAAAAATTTATATAAAAAATTATGAGGATACGATTATGAACTTTTAGATCCCAATAAAAGACAAATTAATCCAGAGGTTCATAAAATGTCCACGAGAGTTACACCAAGTCCACCCAACCAACAATGAATCTAACAGTCGACTCGCAACTAAGGATGCATGAAAAAGCCTGTGAAACTATTTTGCATAATTCTACAGTAAGTGGAGCATAAGATTATCAAATCGACTAACTAGATAATTAAAATTTTCATTTTATTTGTATTTAAAATTTGTTTTATGTCTAATTGCAAGAAGAAGCCAAAGCAGCTACAAAATAATAAATACACACATCTTATGCAAAAGGAAGATAATTTTTAAAAAGATAAGTCCACAAATAGGAACATGCAAGGCTGTTCTACTATTGTGGGAAATTAAACCTAACTGGAAAACATGATTTTAATTACAATGGCAAATTTTAATTTGTTCAGAATATGCATTATTTATATTAGATAAATTTAAGATGCATTTAAATAACTTTCCTGATACTTATTTACTATTACTGAAATGCTTCATATTACAGTCTGCTTTTACAAAATATACTTAAAGTTGAAAAGGTATGCAATTTTAAATAAGATGTATAAAGCAAGACTTTACGAGTTATCAGCCTTGTCAGATTTATAAAACTCAAACTTTTGGCCATCATTTACTCTATGGCCTTCATGAAAAACATTATATTGTTACTGTAACACCTCATCCATTTTGACCGCCATGGGTGGCCGAGGTCGTTAAGGCACAGACTTGTGAGCGGGAGGTCTGGGGTTTGAATCCCACCAGGACCGTCCTCCCTGACTGGGGTTTTTTCCAGTTTTTCCTCAGTCTTCATAACTGGCAAGTGCCGGGGAGGTACCTTAAACTTAGGCCTGGAACGCTTCCTTCCTTAAAAAAAAATATCCTTTACAATATATCATTTCATGAATCATCAGTGTCCACCGCCTGTGGTGCCTCAGTAGTAAAAACGGGCGTTAAACACTACTCAAACAAATCATCCATTTTGTTTAATAGATTTCATTTGTTTTATTTTTGTGACCAGACTGATACATGCTTAGTTTTACATGTGGCACAAGTGTTACCCTACGGAGATCAAAAGACTGCTCTAAAACGTTACTTCTATCTTAACAAATCACACACTCAAATTTATTCGATATTGCAAGAAGACTGTGAGCACTTTGTTCTCCCTGCTTTATGGTTAGTAATAAATGTAAAAATAGTAGGAAATCATCATCAAATGCGCTACTGCTGGGGTTCCAGTCACAGGTTTTACAGTTTACACATTAATACTGCTGCTGCAATTACAAGAGAAAGGACTGTCAAAAAATGGCTTCCAACATGTCTTTAAACCTAGGGAGGACTCTTGGGATTAAAGTATTTAAATAATAGCGATTACTTTCAAAGAGACCCTAAAATATTAAGAGAGTAAATAATGTTATGTGAGAAAAAATATGAGCTTTTTTTAAGTAGCCCCTTTGTGACTATGATACTTGTTGTTGTAGTTTTTTTTAAACCTTCATTATGAACATGTTCCATTAAACCAGCGCCCTGTTTTACAAAAGTATGGTCTAATACATTACAAGTGTATGCACTGGTAACTTGCAGTTATTTATAAAATTCTGTTCCATAAAGTTTTCTGCCACATTTTTACTTCACTACTCCACTTACAAATGTACAAGTGAATTTTCGTACTTCTATTCCACAAAAGTGTTAGTATTAGTTGGGCATTGGTAGTTTGTATAAATTTCTCTACAAATGTAAAAACAATCGTAACTTCAAATACTAGCACAAAATATATCATCTTTTTAAAGATTTTCGGAGCCAGTTGATCCAAATGTGCTAAGTATGAGCAAAAGTGATGATAATGATAAGTAGGAATATGTATAAAGAAAGAATAAATAAGTATTTGCATATAATAATAAAGTCAGGTTAAGTAAAAATAAAGTACGGCTTATGATTGATATTGACTTTTCCTGTTCCAAATGTATATTTCAGACCAGCATCTTAGTTAATGTATTTTTAAGGCTCTTGTTACTTGCCACAAAAATAATTTCTTTTCATTCTTCATTTGTATTTTTAAGGTTCTTGCTACATGCCAGGAAAATAATTTCTTTGCATTCTCTTTTGGAATAATTTCTTTTGGTACAATTTTCCCAGTTTTTTGCTTGTGAGAACATGATTGTCAAACAATATAAACAAATAAATAAATATAAAGCATCAACTGGACTAATAAAATGACCTGAGAGCAACTGGAAAGCTCCATTCTTCTGTTGTCTCTCAACGGCTGAAACTTATGCTCCTAAATGTAGCCTTATGGGACCATTGTCTCTAAGTGGATTATTACACTTGAATATTGATATATACATAATAAAGTATTTAAATTATCATTATGTCTGAGAGAAAAACAAGACCCATTTTGCAGAAACAACAATTTTCCGCTCCATGCATTAAAAGCGCCTAAAGAGTGGACATAACCTAATTCAAGCTTTGGCAATATATGGCAAACAGCTGTTCATTCATCTTGCTTTTATACAACATCCACTTGTAATTTTTTACTAATACTTTACCAGTGTAGCATTTGTTTTAGTGGAATAGAAAGTTAAAAGACCATACTTTACAAGAACGTGGACTAATACACTTGTATGTATTAAAGAATACTTTTGTGAAACCAGGCCCAGGAATAATACTACATGTTACCTTTTACATTATAAGTCATTATAATACTAATTTTCTTAAAAGATACATTAAAAATATTTTTTAAGTTTGAAAATGTTCTCTGATTTTTTATATCATACATACCCTAATCTAGAATTATAAACAGTCTACATTTTTTAATTATAATTAATCTGCCATCTAACACACTCTTATGCTTCACTTACTTTTAAATACCACCATATTTAAAAGTAAGTGAAGCATAAGAGTGTGTTAGATGATAGATTAATTATAATTTACATTTAACAGGCTTCACTGTGTAAGTTCCAACAGAATTTTTTAAAATTGTCTATTTTTCCAAAGTTCTTAAATGAATTATGAAGGTATTCAAACCACATAGGAACAGACCACCATATTTAAAAGTAAGTGAAATATAAGAGTGTGTCAGATGACAGATTAATTATAATTTACACTTAACAGGCATCACTGTGTAAATTCCAACAGAATTTTTTAAAAATGTCTTATTTTTCGAAAGTTCTTTTACATATTGCCTTGATAATGCTTCTAACTGTACATGTGCTCCAAATGAGAGCAGAGGTAGAATTGCTTCTTTATATTTTGCTTTTAATGCCTCATGTTTTAGTACCCAGCTGATTTTTGTAGATTTAGCAAAACGTGTATGAGTCTAGTGCATCTAGCTATTGTATAATCTATGTGGGCATTAAAGTTGAATCTAGAGTTTATAATTACACCACGGTATTTTACTTGCTTCACTTGATTGATGTGTTCATTAATTAAAAAATGTTCAATTCCTTTTCCCCTTGCCGAGTTTTCCTCATCATTAAGTTGGCTTTATTTTCTTTGAAACTTATCTTGTTGTCTCTTGACCATTTTTCTCTTTTCTGCATTTCTATATTCATATAATTTTTTTATTTTGCATTTGTCATTCCCTTCTGTTAATAAAACCAGATCATCTGTGAAGGCTACTACTTTGTTATGGTTTGTAAACTTTTGGTTGAAGAGTGAGTTGTATTGTAAATTCCAAAACAAATAGGTACACAGCAGGCGTCTTGTGTGCATTTTCTAGTTACTTCTGCCTCCAATAGAATATCGCTGGATGACAGCATTGGTGATCTTTCACTAAAGAAACTCTTCGATATATGGTATATGTTTTTTGTACACTTGAATTCTCTTAGTGATTAACAGTTTTTCTAGAACTTTGCTCTGATGTTTAACAAACTTATAGGTTGAAATTTCGAAATTCATTAGTGTTTTCTTCTCCAGATTTTACTAGTGGAATAATTTTTGCTTTCTTCCATCTCTTTGGGAATTTCTTTTCTGTTAAGCAGCTATTGTACATTGATGTTATAAATTTTGAGAATATTTAAAGCTGTTCAAACAGTATCTTGCTTTTCAATATTACTTCAATTTGGAATTGAGCAAAATGAAAAACCCATTAATAATCTCTTCTGAGTTGGATGTTTAGAACACTCTTTATGGTTTCACTTTCAGATTTACCCAGGACATACATTTTGTGGAACATCATCTATTGTTAAACAACTGTTGGATCATCCATAGGAGCTGGGTAAGTAGGTATTCGGGTTGACTCTGGTGATCTAGTGATAAACTGAAATAAAGTGCTGTCTACTTCTGGGATGTCAAAATTCATAAGGTTATGCTCATGTTTTTTATATAAATCCATTCCCATATGTTTAGTTTTTTTGGTTGTTGAACAGTTATTAACAACTTGATGGCTTTTCCTATTTCATGGTTTTCATTCCAAAAATGTGCTGCCACCATTGATTTATCTATTTATTTGTAACGGATGTTTCTTCAATGTTCCTTCAACCTAATGATAATATTTCTCTTTGTCTTTCCTATGTAGATTTTTTTACAATCCTTACAATTAATCTGGTAAATACCAGATTTTTTCTCTTTGGGTCTGGAATCTGTTTTGTTTAATTTCAATAAATTTTTACACTGTATCGGTTTTGGGGTGCTAAGATGATGATGTACTGCTTGAAAACATTTTTAACAGCATTCTCAAATAAATAATAATATTAAATAATTCTCCAGATCCAATATACATTAAAGGAAAAATTAAATACTTTAACTCCTCCTCCTTAATTTCTCATTGGCTGATGGGTGGTAAGTGAACTTTTTAAATGTTTTTTCTCCTGATAAATCACTTAAAGTTATTTGTATAGTTCTTTTTGGTTTCTGGAATCTTTTGATTTTTTGGTTAATCATCTCTTTGTTGAACCCATTGCATTTAGCTTCTACTATTATGTGTAGATATTCTTTGCTGTATTCTTCTTTGCTCAGTGATATATTAATTAGTCTGTACATCATGCTGTTAAATGCTGCTTTCTTATGTGAACTTGGATTAAAATCATGGACATTGATACGTTGTCTGTATGTGTGTCCCTTCTATACATGACAAATTCAAGTTTATTATTACATTTTATTATCTTCAGATCCAAAAATGGTAACATATTACCTCTTTCTGTTTCGACAGTGAACTTAATTGAAGGCTCTTGCAGGTTTAAAGGATTTAGTGCATCTTCCTCGTGCTTACTGTTTATAATAGCAAATTCATCATCTACATATTTGTGCCAAACCTTAAAAATGTGGGGAAAAGACAGTGATATGCATTTCAAAACAGTTCATGAATAAGTTAGCTAAGAAAGGTGATAATGGACTGCCCATAAAAATTCTGGTTTGTTTAAAGAATTTTTCCTCAAATATAAAAAATACTTGATTTATGTGCAACTTAGTGAATTACAGGTATGCTTTGATGTGTCCTTCAGTTAGGCTGGCTGATTGTAACCATTTTCTTAGAAAAACTAATACTTTATTCTATGGTATGCTTCGAAACAGGGCTTTGACATCAAAAGAAACCAGTGTGTCATTTTGTGATAATCTTTTATCTTTAATTTTATTGATGAGATCCATGGAGTTTCTTCAACTTAAGCTATCATATTTTTGTAGTTAATGGAACTGTAATGATAACCATTTTGCTGAGCGGTAGATTGGTGTATTTACATTGTTAATAATTGGCCTCATACTTGTCCGAGATTTGTGGATCTTTGGAAGGCCATATATCCTGGTTAAAAATGGGTTGTGCACCTTAATTTTATAACAATCAGTTTTTGGAATCAGGGTACTATTTTCCAAAACATTTTCCATGGATTTAATGCATTTGTCCAATGGGTCTGTTTTTACTTCGACAAATTCGTCACTCTTAACAAATTTAGCTATGTCATGTCTTCATTATTAAGAGTTTTTGTTAGTTTTTGATAAGATCTTGGGCCAAAATTATTTTCTAAGAAAATGGTTACAATCAGCCTAGCTAACTGGAGGACACATCAAAGAACACCTGGAATTCACTATGTTGTGCATAAATCAAGCATTATTTATATTTGAGGACAAATTCTTTAGACAGAAAGCAGGAAAGCAGGACTTGTAATGGGTAATCCATTATCACCTTTGTTAGCCGACTTATTCATGAGCTGTTTTGAGATGCACTTCATTAAGGCTTTTACCCACATTTTTAAGTTTTGGCATATATATATATAGATAATGTATTCGCTATTATAAACAATAAGCACGTGGAAGATGCAAGAGCATACAATTAAGCTCACTGTTGAAACAGAAAGAGGTAATATGTTACATTTTTGGATCTAAAGAAAAAAAAATGTAATAATAAACTTGAATTTGTCATGTATAGAAAGGACACACATACAGACAACTGTATCAAAGCCCATAATTTTAATCCAAGATCACATAAGGAAGCAGAACAGCATGACGTACAGACTAATAAATATATCACTGAGCAAAGAAGAATACAACAACGAATATCTAAACATAATAGTAGGAACTAAATGCAATGGGTTCAACAAAGAGATGATTAACCAAAAATTCAAAAGATTCCAGAAACCAAAAAGAGTTATACAAATAACTTTGAGTGATTTATCAGGAAAAAAAAACACTTAAAAATTCTATTAATGGATATCATTGTATGATTCAGTTGAACTACACACTCTTAAAGCTTCACTTACTTTCCATACATTTATGAAAAGTAAGTGAAGCTTTAAGAGTGTGTAGTTCAACTGAATCATACAATGATATCCATTAATATGACTGGCTTCACTGTGTTAAGTTCCAATTTTACATTTAAGTAAAACTTAAAAATTCACTTACCACCCATCAGCCAATGAGAAATTTAAAATATTTTCAAGCAGTACATCATCTTAGTACCTCAAAACCGATACAATGTAAAAATTTATTGAAATTAAACAAAACAGATTCCAGGCCCAAAGAGAAAAAATCTGGTATTTACCAGATTAATTATAAGGATTGTAAAAAAATTTACATAGGGAAAACAAAGAGAAATATAATCATTAGGTTGAAGGAACATTGAAGAAACATCCGTTACAAATAAATAGATAAATCAATGGTGGCAGCACATTTTTGGAATGAAAACCATGAAATAGGAAAAGGCATCAAGTTGATAATAACTGTTCAACAACCAAAAGAACTAAACATATGGGAATGGATTTATATAAAAAACATGAGCATAACCTTATGAATTTTGACATCCCGGAAGCAGACAGCACTTTATTTTAGTTTATTACTAGACCACCAGAGTCAACCCGAATACCTACTTACCCAGCTCCTATGGATGATCCAACAGTTGTTTTAACAACTGATAATGTTCCACAAAATATATGTCCTGAGTAAATCTCATTTAAGTGAAACCATAAAGAGTGTTCTAAACATCCAACTCAGAAGAGATTAGTATCTTGCATGGTATGCAATCTTCTCTGGGGGCTTTTGCATGGTCAGATCTTTCTAAATCAGTTCTGATTTCAATGAGTATAAATTCCTCTGTGTATATTGGGGTTTTCAATACCTCTTGTATCCTCCAATGATGTTTACCATGTTTTAGTGTGAAGTGTTTTAGCATGGCTCTCATGGTATCTTCTAAGCAAGTAGTAAAGTTCCTTAATTTCTTATCAATGTGGAATGTACTGGATTGCTCCTTGTTTTTCTGGAAGCAAGCTTATGTATTTTATTCCATGGATTGCTTCAAGTGGTCATATGGCAATATTCTCTCCATGAACTGATTTTTTGTCTATGTATTATAGCTTTGTATTCCCTCTTCTGAATTAAGTAATGCAATTTATATGCTTCTCTTAAGTCTTTGTCATGCTTGGTCTTTGGTATTTTCTTTTACATGCACTGGTTTTCTTCCTGAGAATGCGAGACCTGGCACCTACCTGGGAATGGTCTTCTTTTTAGTTCTTTTACAGCTCATGCTAAAAGTTTTGATGAACTTTTACATTTTTTTCTAGGACTTGTTGAAGTTCCTCCACTATATTCTCTATATCCCTTCTTTCAAGCACCAGGTTATGTAGTTCTTAATCTAGTGCTCCAGAATATAATATAAATTATATTATATAATTTATATTATATAATATAAATTTATTTAAATTTATTTATTAATTTATAATATTAATTTATTTAAATTTCATGAACATGGCAAAAATTTCCTTGCCATGTTCATGATGAAATTATTTTTGAATTGATTAAAGCATTCATCTTTGGTGATATATCTCCAACCAAGAAAATTGTATTCCTCATTCTGTTTTGCTCTCTCCTATTTCATATACAATGTAGTGAGCAACCTTCTGTTTCACAGATCTTCCATCCATTGGTAAAGTTAATTAATTGGTTATATGTGATAGTACGATCCACGTTTTTGGCTCCTCTAGTGCTCTTTCATTTCACTCTCTTCATTTAGTATGTAAAGCTGTTTCCCAACCAGGTATTCTTCTAATATATTGCCCAATGCGTTGAACATCACATCCTGCCATTAAATACTTTGATAATGCGCCATTATCCATACATATGATTATTCCTCTACCTTTTGTATTTCAGTGCTTCATCTAATTTTATCAGGCCATTATCTATCTATTTATTTACATTGAGATAGATGCTCAGAGCATAAAATATTTGTGTACCACTGCAGATCTCAACCACAACCATATCTTCACATGTAAGCTGATTTATTGATATTATGTCTATTTTATTGTGTGTAATAATTATGGCCACTAGGGTTTTTTTTCTTCCATTGATGAACCTTCTGTAGTATTCCTACAAGATTTTCTACTGCATATGGTTTTTGCACTAGCATAATGTCTGTTTTATTCTCGAATTATTTTGATAAAATTGTGTGTAGCAACTTGCGAAAGTTGCACGTTTATTTGAAGTCTCCTGATATTTGTTTTTTATTTCATAGCTTTGTAATTGGAATTTTTTTTATCATGATTAGTATTCAGTGCTTTATTTGTAATTTCTAATTCAATTCTTGAAAACAGGGATGAGTGGCATTCATTTACTTTCTTGTTAGGATTGTATCGGTTATAGTTTGCGCAATTTATATACTTGTAGTTGATGCTGCTTGACAATCTTTTAATTTGTGACTTCCTGTGCATAATGGACATGTTTCCTCTCCTATGCAGCCTTAAATTTAAGTCCAAACTTGCTGCATTTAAAACAGCATAGAGGCACAATATAATCCTCAAGGGAGCATAAATGCCATCCAATTTTCAGTTTTCTTTGCAGCAATTGCTTCCTCATTTCTAAGTTCACTTCAATAACTAGATAAGTGATTTTCCTTTTATTTTTATAGAGAAATTTAGGCTTGGTTCCGGTTTCTTGCAGATTAAGTTCATTTTGCAACCTTATGACACACACTGCATTGTCCATTCGGATGTCTTCTGGGAAGTTGTAAACCACCATTGTTGAGTTTCGAAGTTTTGATATTTTTGATACCATGTGTTGTCCACATATCTCATTTATTTTGTTGTTGAGTTGATTTATTTCTTCTTTCTTTGCTTCTACTTGCTTCCACAAGACTGCCGTCTCTCAGTTCCTTTACTGAGGAAATGCCTAATTAAAATTCTGTTAATATTTCCTTTACTCTTTTCTTTATTGATTGGAGGCTTTCATTGCCTGTAGATTTTAAACAGCTTAAACTGTTTGTCTTGCTCATCTTGTTCATTTCGCAGCACATGTGAGAAGAGTTTCCAGGGTCCTCCAGTAGAGTGCACCTCACTACATGCAGTGTCAAGAACGTGATTTCCTTGGCTCCCACCAGATGGTGCTCCAAGCATCCTGTCATTTCCCCTTCCCTTAAAACTCAAATAACAGCTTCTGATTCTGAAGCCTTAGCTTCCGAATTGGATATCACTCTATTTTTCACCTATATCTCACTTCTCAGTGATGCTAATGGATTACTAAAAAGTACTCCCTGCTTTAAAAATATCCTTCTTTTAATCATTCCTGAGATTTCCACTTTTCTCTGTCACACTAATATATTCAGGCTGTTTTCTATACCATCTTCTTCACATTTTGTCATTTTGGAGTGTGTGTGTGTGCGCGCATGTGCGTGCAGTGAGTACAAACAGAGCAGCATTTCAGCAAAAGTAACATTAATAAAAGTTTTGCTGATATTCATCACTTTACCAACTGACAGTTCAAACATTAACAAGGTGAGATGCTGCTTACTTTAGTATTGTTGGTAACTTGTTTTAATAATTAATTATTAAAATAATAATAATCTAATAATAATTAATTTAATGCCTACTTTTGCCCCAGCCTCACAAGCACAGGACAATGATGATACATGAGATGAAATGACATATTGAAATAGAAACTTTTCTGAAGAAGTTTATGGTATTTTGCTGGCATTTGCCAATGAGGATAGCTGAGGAACATCTGGAAAAAATGTTGGTAGGGAGGAGGGTCTTGGCAGGAATTGAAACACAGGCTTCTTGTTCACTATTCCATGTTCCAGTGATTTCATCCACCCATGTCAGAGTTAGTAATTGAATCATGTGCAAGTGCCATAAGTTTTCATAAAATTGCTCTAAAATATTATTACATGAATTAAAATGGAACATGTTTTTAAAATAAGCATGCACTAAACCAAGCTTGTAATCATATTGACAGAGCAATTAACATATTTTTAGCTTCAGAGGACAATTTGTATTGTAATTTAATATGATAGAAGTTGAAGGGTTTAGCACAAAAACAGCCCTTGTTCAAAATTATTGATGTCCAAAATTTAAAATATGGTGATACTGATACCATATAGAGTGAATGAACTACATGCTGGTGATACTAGTTTTACCAAAACATGCCCTTTTTACAAATTATTGAAACTGAAACATTTACACATTTTCTGCAAGACTGGTTTTTTTACCAGATAGTTTGGAAATGCTTATAAATTATAAAGAACCAGACCTTTGTTTGGTGTTGAACAGTTATTTTTGCATTCCTATTTAAAAAGAGTATGCAACTAAACACAGCTCACAAAATGTTAAAAAATAATCAAAGAAGAAAAAAGATATTATCAGAGATGGGAAAGTGAGAGAACAGTAAGTTAACCATGCTGGAAAATTAATGGAACATAAAACAGTTAGTGATGACTGCAGGTAATTGGTTACATATTTCAATATTTTGGAAATATTCAATATTATTGGAAATATTTAATAAAATTATGTGAAATATTTTATTCCTATTATTTTAATGTTATTAAATAATATGCATATTTTCTATATGTATTTGATACAATGTTACAGCAGAATAGTTGAACAACAATATGATGAAATCTTTATGGAGTTCTACAAGCTTCCAAATTAAAATGCCTATGACTCTGTAATGACACAGAAAGGACAAACAATTTTTTACTTAATTAAAACAATATCTTTAAAAAATATATATGGAACTAATGAAGTGAAGCCAAGTCATATGAATAAATTCATGTGATATGCGTCGTACTAAGCACTATTATAGCTTCACTTAATTGTGTAATATTTGGAACTGGTTTCAAAAACCTTTGTCTTCATCTTCTGTCATACCCTTGGCAGAAGATGAAGAGGAAGGTCTTTGAAACCAGTTCCAAATATTACACAAGTAAGTGAAGCAATAAGAGTGTTTATTATGATATATATCATGTGAATTTATTCATATAATTTTTTACTTACTTAAATGAGAGAATACTAACAATACTGATATTAAAAAGTCAGATAACAGAGGTGGGGAGAAGCCTTAGGTATTAATTAATTATATACTGGCAGTAGGACACATAGGATACTATTTCTTTTTCTGGAGATTTAAATACAGCCAAATATACACTGTTTACTATAGCTAAATTTTGTTTGGTAATTTACTTAATATTAGAGTGCATAACTACTACATCTGTAACATCTCATTTGAGAATTTAATTTAATATTTAGCTGCAAACTTTTCTAACTATAATTTAGTATATGTATCCTTCTCCATTCAATTACACATTTATATAAACTACTACTATTATTCTGCTATTGTAAAATATATTGTACTATTTCCTTCAAACAGAGTACAGATCCTTCAACTTTCTTATAAAAAGAGCGCTGTCCCTACAAGACCATGTTCATTCTATGTTTTTCTATTCTTAATGAATGGTCAATAAACCTGTTTATATGTTATGTTCCTTTGATAGCCTAGTTAAATTTGACCTCACAAATTTAAGTGAATATACAATTCAGTTATTGTAAATTTTTTTTATTCCCAGAAAAATTAATGAAAAAGGCTGTTTTTGTAATAAAACCAATGGCTGATTTCATATCAGTTACTTAACAGTTATCTCTCTGAACTAGGAAACACAAACTACTAATCAGATATACTTTTGGCACCTTAAGTCAGAACTGGAGGTCAATTCCAAATACTATGCTTATCTATGGTATCTACCTTCATATGACATTTTAAAGGAGATTTCAACATGAGCTAATGGTATTCTCATTAACTTAATTTATTATGATCTTGAAATTCAAGCTGGCTATACAACTGCATCAGCTCATAATTAAAAATTCTTTCACTGTGATAATGTTCAAGATTTATTAGAAAAGAGAGATAAGAGGAAGGAATGTATCATTGACCTTAATATGACGGCTGTTCAATTATCATAACCTTTTTACAACACACTTTTACTCATCCTCATTTTATGATTTTTCTGAAACAGTTCCCACTGGGTGCAATGCACTGTCCCTGCATTTGTGCCAGTCTTGAAAGACATGGTATAAACCACTTTCTGACAGGTCTTTCAGAATTGTCTCTGCAGCCTTTACCACTGCTTCTGATAATGAAATCCACAAAAGTTATCTTTAATTTGGGGAAAAGGGAAAAGTCTCTAGGGTAAATCTGGACTATAGGGAGAGTGAGAGAGACACACTTCACATAACTTTTTTTGTAAGATATTCAGCAACAACCTTTGCGATATGAAACATCCTGTTTGTTACATGGAAATGTGACTTTTTGCACATGATATGTCTTTGCACAGTTTTCAGGACATCTATGTAGTATTGTCCAATTACAGTTGTGTGTGCAGATTACATGCTGGTAAACTATTTCTTGAATATCAAAAAATGAGATGACCATAACTTGTAAATAAACACTTTGCTTTTTTGTGTTGGTGAAGATGGAGATTAGGGAAGATCAAATCTCCATAGGTCTCAGCTGAAGATTTATTTAGATGAAAGCAGAATTTAACAGCAGCATATTTTTCATTATGTATCATCATTTTGCTGTAGGCAGAAGTGAATGCATCTCAATTTGTACATCTCTGACAAGTGGGAACCAGAAGTGATAACAATGAACTAGTACCATGGTACATTATGCATTAAGTTAACAAAATATTACAAAATTAAATTTAAGTGCCAGAATTTATGGATGTAAAAAAATTATGCTCATTCTAATGCAATAGCTCTCATAGATCAACTGTAACCTACCAAGATATTCTGCCAGTACAGTATATTAAAAGTTTAATGTTTCACTTCCTGATCTAAATATTGCAAAATTTCCATTTTATACTAACTTCCAATTGCCTTTTATGAAAATATAAGCATTTACAAAATAAATATATAAAAATACATTTAAATTGTTTTCATTACACAATCAAATGTAGGTATATAACAAACAATTTTTCAGTTTAATGAAAGAATTCTGTATTCACATCTATGATTCTCTAAAAAGGCTTCTTAAATAATTTAATTTGTATAAACAGCAAAATTATGAAATTGATTTAACTACACCAAAAAGAAAATAGATGTAAATTTATCAAAATATGATCAAGGAAAGTTATTCAGTGTGCAAACTTTCTGTCAGTTTTTAAAGCACTGCTTAGCATTCTTACAAGAAATGCTGAAGGGATGGAATGCCAAAAATAAGCATACAATCACAAACAATTCTCCAAAACAATATGCTGCAACTGGCTTGCAATAACCTAACACCATCTGTGGAATAAACAACACTGTCATTTATGAGCAATACCTGGAATTAACAGTTTTAATAGAGTATCCTACAGTAATCCAATGCAATAGCTAAGAAAAAGCACAAATGTGCTTCTCTTTATAGAAATAATTTAATATTTTAGAAGAGGAAGACAAAGCCTAGAAGTAATTGATGTCATGAAGAAATATACCATCAATGCATCTACATTTTTAATACTCATTAAGGCTCAAAGTAAATTAGAAAATAATGTTAAACTGATTCTACTGGTTCTTGACAAAAACAATTAAAACTGTCAAGTATGTGCAAAAATACATATATTTTATGCCTCCTATAAGAAGAAAGTGGAGGTAGATAGGGCAATGCTGTATGCCCAAGCTATGCATTTCACATCACATCATGCTTTAGAACAAAATATCTAGAAATGAAACTCTCTACATATCTACAGCTATTAGAAACTATAAAACAAATAAAATTAGGAAAGAAACAAACTAAATTCTAAAAACTGTGGCTATTCTGACTTTGTTTGCATAGTTCTGAAAATTAAACAATGACAATAAACCAGAGAAAAAGGATGATTGCAGCAGAAATGAGTCTGCTGAGATCCAAGTAGGATATATATTATAGCAATATAAAAGAAATGAAGGTATAAACATAAATAAAAAGTATACTAAATACTAATTATATACAGATACACCTGCTAAGAATGTTACAGGTTGGGTAACTTTAAAAAATTTATAAACTACCAACATACTGGAAGAAGAAGCCTATAAGTTGTCAAAATTGATGGAAAAAGCAACTATAAGATTTCTGGAGAAGGAACAGACTTTCTGGCATAACTATGTATGTGACGATTAAGCTATGTTCAAATGAAGTCTAATGATGATGACCATGCTTTTAATGTCACCAACTTCAAAGCAGCACTTACTGGTTACATTCTTTCAGTGAGAGATATGGAATCATCTATATTACTATGACTGTGGAAGCGAACAGTATTGCAAGACACTTGGAAGGAGGGATGTTTAGGGCAAGCTGTCAGAGATCATGCTCCAGATGACATATTTAGTGCTGCTGCTGATGATGATACAAGTAACAACTAGAACAACAACAATAATAATAGTAATAATAATAATAAAAATAATAATAATATTTTATTCACCCATAGACTGATGAAATGTTTTTGTTTTTTAAAATGATGCCAAATCACATGTTGGTAATGAAATACAAAACATAAATCAGTGGCAAGTAAAAATAAAGAATAACAGCATTTCTTTGTGCAAACTCCAGCCACATAAAATGTCCTCCCTGAATATTAAACATCCAAGACTGCCTCTGTGGTCTAGTGGTAGTGTTTGCAAATACTAATCCAGAGGTTTCCGGTTCAGTCAAGCTGTCTAGGGTAAGGTTTATTTCAGAATTTTTCTTTACCCTGAGAAGATGAATGTCATATAGCTTCGAGTTGCCAAGGAACCTGAGCTCATTTGTGCCATCATTAATTAATTTAATTCATACATACAGACTATGTTAGGTACCCATAGGTTTAAGATTACTCCTGGTGCCCCATAACCAAATTACCTTCATCCTCCATTGGGACAACATAGCAGCACATTATCAATGAGCAATGACCTGAAAATTTTTTCATGCACAACTTCTTGCCTCCAATGGAAACAGGAAAACTTTTAAATGAAAAATTGTGCTTCTTAGATGCAACTTTTCTTCCCATAAGTTCACCCCAGAACATCTGGAATTTGTTAAATTATTGATGTTACAACAAACATAACTGTTCGTCTGTCCTGCAGTGTCTGAATCACAGATAACACATGCAAGTAAAAGTGTGTAACCAGTAATGACTAATTGAATTTTTTTTTTTCAAAATTGTCAAAGGACGGAATATGACCAAATAATCTTGTACATCATGGAAGTGTCCACGACAGCTCGCATGGTACTCATCATGCACAGACTTTGTGAAAACCTAACCTGTCATGCATTATGAGGTAGGGCATGCTGTGTGAGCAACCAATAGTAGCAGATATAAGATTGAAGGCATGGATAGCACTGAGGTTTACCTTTGATGGTGGGATCAACATGGCTGGTGGAAACCCAGGATTTTGTGTTTTCAAGGTTATAGAAAAGTAAGTACTTGCCAATGTTATAGAGGAACTGGATCTACAACTTGGAATGAAATTCTGCAAAAAGCATCTGGACAATGTAAATGTGAGAATAGATGGTTTTATGGGTATTGATAGTTAAATGGTTGTAATAAATAAGCCACAGAAGAGGATATCATCCACAGACGATGCAAGAAAAAGATGGTCATATTTATGAAATAGTGTAGAAGTCACAAAGAAAGAAAGGAAGAAAGGAAGGAAGGAAGGAATGAGAGGGGGAGAGAGAGAGAGAGGGACAGACAGACTGGAAAAATATTGCAAGACTTGAATTTTGAAAAATATATGCTGTTTGTTCAGTTTAATGAAATTGTAATTATAACATACCTAATTTCATATTCTCAGAGTTATATTATAAAATACAGCTATGAAAGATTTGAAAGTTAAGAACGTTAAAAAAATTATTTTCCAGCATGCATTGAATGGACTTATGAAGTCTCCTGATGATGTTACAGTACCAGTTAGCATTTACGATTTGTCTTTGAGGTTAGAATGCAGTGAGTAGTACGACTTCCTGGTCCCAGAAGACTGTGAGCATCACTTTCCTGGCAGGTGTGAAAACTATATTTAGCAGGCAATGCCGGATGTTTCCACTTCATTGATGCATGTTTTGCATTGGGCTGGTAATGGTGAACACAAGACTCATCTACTGTGACAATTCAGGCTAGCATAGCATGTTCTTCACCATGGTAGTGACTGAGACGCTGTAATGCCAGACCCATTTTTTGCATTTTGTGTTGTAGGATCAACATGCATGGCACCCATCGAGCACAAACTTTGTGAAAACCTAACCTGTCATGCATTATGAGGTTGACCATGCTGTGTGAACAAACAGTGGCAACAAATATAACGTTACCGTTCTGTCTGCTCAGATTAAATCTTCAATTTTTGCAATTTTGTCTCTGTGGCAATCTCCATTGGCCAGTCAATGCAGTGTTCATCTTTGATATATTTTTCACACTTTGGAGAACTTCTGCACCCAATTGTAAACTGCTTGATATAACAAGCACTTCTCACTGCTGATTGAAAGCATCTCTTTATGAATATTCTTTGATTCCATGCCTTTTTCCCACCAAAATCGCAAAACAGAGCACTGCTGGAAGGTTGTACACTCACTTAGAGGTTTTGCCAACTTGCAACTGCTGAACATGTACAGTAAAGCAATTTGTAACTTACTTAAATGACTTTTATCATTTATGTAGAAGAATGAGAAGCATACAACAACCAACTTTATATTTGTATCTTAAGGAACTGAACTACCAAATTGTGTTAATTGATATCATTGTATGATTAGCTTCACCGTGCAAGTTCCAATTTATATTTAAGTACCAAATTGTGTATTATAGGTAGCATAATAAAATTATATAAATTCATTCAATGGTATTAACTGCTGGCACAATGACTGCATGCAGCTATGTGTCATATGGTTTAGTGGGCTCACGTATTGATTTCCACAAGACTTTTATGAACAAAGTATAGTTAAACAAGTTCTTCATGCATTTTAATGTAAAAAAAGTGCATTATGTTTAATTATGCAATCAAGTATAACTCGAATATATGAGGGAGAATCATGCATTTATAAGTGATATGCCTAACAGTGGAGTTGGAAATTAGTGCTCGCAAATACTTTAGCTTTAAAGAATCAGAGAAAATGATGATTTGTAAAAAGAAGATAAAAAAAATTGGGGTAAAGTTACTTCAGTTTAATTTGAAAATATTTCCATCTCTTTTTCCTGTTTCTTTTTCACTCACATTTCAACTATAAAACAAGCACCATTATTATTTCATCCCAATTTATACAAATATGTATATAATGAAATAATTAAAGAATGTTTTTAAATCATCTTAGGACAAAGACAAACTTGTAAAATAGACAAAAATAATACTACCAAAAGATAGGCAATTATATGAGAAAAAGCAATGCAAAATGTATGGTTTAGTATGTAATGCATCAAGAAAACAGATCTATAATCAACTATTGAACCATTTCTGCTATAGATCATATAAATGGCATATTGTTTAAACCTGTCAATTGCTATTACACAAGTTCTTCTATGCTTCCAGCTTCTTATTTAGCTTCTATTATTAATCTTTCAAGTATTTTCTATAAAAGTTACCTTGATAAGATATAAAATTACAATATGTATAATATAATGAATTTCAGGAGATTGATAGACTTGTTACATAAAATGACAAGCAATTAGGGGAAAATTTTTTCTTAGATAACAATATTGCTTAGGTATATTATTGACTCAATTATAATAATAACATAATACAGAGTGCTGTGTATTTTTGGCTTCCAAGAAATTAAAACCTTTAATTTTTATACTGCCTCAATTTCTGAATCTACATTACTTATTACATGTAGAAAATTTTAATATATATAAAGTACTGAATTTGCATAGGCTTTTGTTCTTTCAGGATTGCAACTCATTTTCTTTAATCTTCTGTTTCATGTTTGTACTTAAATAAATAAATATTAATAAACAAACACACAAAAAAAAAAGATAAGGTTAGAAGTCCCTAAAACAAGTGAGAGAATTCTTCCACATTTTACAACCATTAACATCCTTTGCCAACTATGTAGATCTTCAAAACTATGTTCTGGCAGTAATGAAAAATGAATGATTTTTATATCATATTAGTTCAGGGCCAGAGGTAATAAAAGCAGATAAATCCTTTTTGGGGAAACAGCTCTGACAATATATGATCCACCAGATACAACAATTTACCTATGTGCATACACATTAAGTTTCCAATGGAGTTTTTGATTAATTCTGAGGTGTGGTGCATGAACCTGATAACCCACATTTTTGTAAAAATTTAGTTAGTAATTGATTTATACTCTTCCTGCCATCTGCCATCAAAGTACAAATAACTAGCTTCATACATGTTTCTTTTTCTTGACATTAGAGGACAATACTGTTTGTGCAGTTTATGATCTACATGTTGTTCAATGCATGAACCTGATAACCCAAACAAAATGAATACAGTTTGAAGTAAGAAAATATCAGCAGATAGAATATTTGATTTTTCACTCTTTTGCAATTCTGATGTAGATAGGATGGAAGTTACATCAGTTATTCATCTTCATTATGTTTGAAATTCTCTTCAAATAAACATGTTAAAATTAAGTACTAAAATTGGGCTGTCAAAATGAATATACAATTTTGTTATGTTTCCTTCCTACAGAAAATGACCCAAGCAGTATCTTTTCTTTGTCTTTATCATGAAAATGAAGAAGGAAGCAGCTATTCTTAAAAAACAAGAGGTTAGAAATGGTCATTTTTGTTATTTCATTATATCCACTGACTATACTTTTCTGATTAAAATACTTGTATGTATTAGACACTACACTAACGTTAAATTCTGTAAGAAATAGCCATACAGAGGGCCTTTGTGTGTGTATGCGCGCGCGTGCATGTGTGATCTAGAATATACGTGTTAGGCCTAAGCTGCACATTTTTACAAAAAATACATATAACAACAACAACAACAACAACAACGACGACAACGACGACGACGACGACGACGACGACGACAACAACAACAACAACAACAACAGTAGCATTACTTGATGAATTTCAGAAAAGTAAAACAGTGGAAGGATCTATGGATATACTCATGAATGTAACTCTGCCAGATTCACCAATAGTAAAGAGAAACCAGGAAGTTAAGTAGCTTATTAACTTTTTGTATAAATATTAAATTGCAATTTGTAATATGAGATACTAACTTCAATGCATATAAACCATAGAACATATATAAGTTAAATAGAATCATATTTAATTTTTGTGGGCATTAATGGCTGTTGTTTCCACTCACTCTAGATAAAGGAAGAGGCAGAAAAAGAAAATGTGATTCATCATCTTGGAAATGTAATATTCAGGCAACAAGGCGACGAGAAGGTAGTAGCTATATCGACTACAGAGAGAGAGAAATTGCAGCAGCAAATGAAGGCAGAAGTTGTAATTGTCACAGAAAATGCTTTAATAACATTAATGAAGAAGCGAGAAAAGAAATTCACTCAAAATACTACAATCTTTCTAACTGTACTGAACAGCAGACATTTTTTTCATCTTGTATTAATATTATTAAAACTAAGAGAAAATATTTTTATAGTCCGAAAAAAAAAAAAAAAAAAAAGAGAGAGAGAGATTAGAGTGGAGTACAAAATTTTGGTTAAAGCAAAAACTATACAGATTTGTAAACGGGCACTGGCAAGTATTTTTAGGAATAAAAATTGTCAACCTTAATTATACAGAAGATACTTTAAAACAGCATGGCGCACCTCTTGCAGATAAAAGTGGCTGCCATCAAACTAGGCCCAACAGGACATCTGAAGAGAATAAATAAGGTGTACATGACTTTATGAATTTTTGCCCAAATAAGAGTCACTGCACAAGAAAGGTTAACCCACATAGGAAATTTCTATCCCCAGAACTCTCTGAAAAGAAACTACATTAACTGTATGTAGAGAAACATGCATTCCTGGCCATGGGACCTGTTTCATATTTCACTTTTTCATACATTTTTAGAACAGACTTTAATCTGCACTTTGGAATCCTAATATTATATACATGCAAGCTATGTAATAAAATACAGATGACTCTGAAGGGTGACATACCAGAAGCAGAGAAAGTTAAAATAAAATCTGAATTAGAACTCCATCTAAGGAAGGCTGAAAAGGCACAGATTGAAATGGAACAAAGTTTGCCAACTCCCCACATATCTATCAATGTGACATTCTATTGTAGGCAGCTTTGGGCTCTAAAATCTTGGTATTCATATCGCCACAGGTACAGGACATATGCATATGTGGTCTCAGAACATTGCTGGAAGAGATTCACAAGAGGTCTTGTCATGTCTGAATGTGTATCTCAAGAGGATGAAACAGCATAACAGAAATGCAGAACATCTTATTGCATGGTCAGTATTTTGTGGTGGCCAAAATAAGAATCAGAATATGGTTAATTTTTGATACTATGTAGTCCATGTTTGGAAGCTTTTAAAAGTGTTAAACATAAATCCCCTAGATTTAAGAAATCTGTCACTATATTCCAAAGGAGCATAGCGGTTTCTATGCTGGACTCACAAGCAAAATATGTTCCCCAACAAAATTAAGAGGAAGGGGAACAAATTCCTCATCTAAACAAGGGAATGAAAGTGAAAGTTTATCATGATGATGATCAATCAGCTCAGTCTCCAATAACTCAGCAGACTAGAACATTAAGGAATTAAAAGAAATTTATGTTTATTAGGTTCTTGCACCAAAAGGTTGAGAACATCAGAAGTCAATATTAATATTTTATTTGAATAGTTTAATGTTTCATTTCAGCAGGTAAAAATTTATACAATTACAGTTCAATATATGTAGAATATTCTTGAATAAAAATTCATTTTGTTGCTATGTATAGTGTTCATTAACCTTTCGTTCAACATTTGCTCTTACTTCTCTAAACATATCCTTTGTGGGTTATCAAGTTCATGCACCATATCCCAGAAATGTGCTATGAAGATACCTAAATATGCTTTCAACTGATAAAAAAGTTGGGTTTTCAGTGTGCAAACAGAACCAGCAATCATGCCTATGAATCAGATTTCAAATGTGAAAAATATATAAGCATTTTTTCTTGGTTAATATGTTCAATAAAATGTTATGTATTGGCATGCACAATGTTATCACATTAATAATACATGCATAAATCCAAATTTTATAGCTAAGACTGCATATATTATTCCCATTAAAGACTATGTAATATATACTGCATGCTTACAATGTATGAATACCACCATAGCAACCTTCAGCATAGAAGAGACTATTGGCCAGCTCTGCTTTCTTTTGCTTAGACGTGGCTTCTTCATGATATGGTGAACGAACTTGAGAAAGAATATAGTACATTGTAGCATTGATTTTATCACCATTAATGGCATCAGCAGCTTTTGAGTAGCTGATGCTAATTCCTGTACTCCATAACTGTTGCCAAATATTTATATGTTCATCTATGAAACTACGCCTACCCACACGAGCAAGGGCTCTCCTCATATGCTGTAAAAGAACAAAGAAAATGCACTATTACAGAGGTAGCCAATATTCCTTAGAAATAAAATATACCACAGAAATTTATTTTAGAAAACTTCCTATTCTTTAAAAGCAAATTCTTTCTTAATTATGAGTGATCAATTTCCAATGTTTTATTAATTTATTTATTTATAGTAAAAGCTTAAAATGAATGAACTTATCATTTATACTAGCTGAATGCAATACTATAATCCTAAAGATCATATCCATGACTGATCATTATAAAAACAAAAAAAAAATTACACATTTATGTATGAGGGATACTTGAACTCTGTATTTTCTTGGTTCCTTATTAAATACTTTGCAAAGCTATAAGCAAAACCTTGTTTTATGCATTCAACATTTTCTTTATTTTTATTTTTTTATTTTATTTTATTTTATTTAACATTAGGCATGTAAAAATTTGTTGTTTTTTTGGCTCATTTAAGAAAACTCTTTAACATCTCAGATCATCAGCATCCCATTCAATTCAGGAGTCATACGGCCAATAAATTTTGCTCAGAGGCCTCTTCTTTCAGGCTTGAGGTTCTTTTTCATGCCGCAAAATGTATGACACGGGACGGCTTTACTTCCCCTCAGAAGGAAGCCATACTTAGGATTTTTATGCCCGAAAAAATCCACTGATCCTAGTTTGAACCGGCGATCTTGGGTTTAGAAGGCAAGTACACCACTGCAACTACACCACCAGGATCAACAGAATGTAAGGATGTTATGTTAATGTGAAACAATAGAAAACTAGAAAAAAGCGCATATTTATATGTTTATATATCTCTTCCTTGAAAAAAAATGAAAGAATGGTGTTAAACGCCTGTTTTTACTATTGCGGCACACAGGCGATGGGCACTGATAACACATAAAATTAAATGATATATTGATGTGTTTACTTCATTTTTGCATTTTGATTATTGTCAATGCTATCATGTAATTATATGCCTTGGTTCCCTGCACACCATTATCAAAGATGACCTGCAGTACCAAAAATTTGCATACAGTTCCACACCAACAGATGGAGGAACAAAAACTCACAGAATCACCTATAGCAATACCATGAGGAACAATATGTGCTTCTGTTCCATATATCACTAGAACAAAAGATAAAAATGTAAGAGAAGGGAATGCTTTGTTTAGCTAGGAGTGTGGGGTTTAAGGAACGGTAGGGAAACAGTTTATAATATTTGTCCTATTTGTGGAGGGAGGGAAGATGCAATACATGTTTAATTGCAAAGGAACCAATGAGTGGAGAATAAGTTTATTAGGGGAGAAATAGTTAAAGAGGACAAAAATAGCGATTTTGGGGAAGATCTTTGATGATAAGAAGCAAATAAATAACCTCAGAAAGTTTCTATGGAAAGTTAACTTACATGAATGGTTTAAAAAGAGTCAAAAAACATAACAGCAAAGATTCTACCTGGATTAGTTGTAGAACAACAACATTTAATTTGTGGTTTTATACCTCAAGGTGGGACATCTCTAGTCCTCTGGATTCCGTATGTAACTACTTATGAACCAGGGGTTTGAACTTGTTGGAACATATTCAGATAATATATTTATTATATCTTTTTTCATTTTGTATTGTTTGATAAATTTATTGAGATAACAGGTTTATTGTATCTTATTCCTTTTGTGCTGATTGATGTTAGGATGTGCTATGAAGATAATGACTAGAATCAGGTTTTGCAGACATTCATTATTCTGTAGTTTACTTAGTACTAAATAATGCATACATAGTACAATGCGAAAAAATGTGGTGCCATCATTTTGAGTCCAAGAGCAAAAAACAAATCGTCAGTGGAAGTATGTGAATTCTCCCTTGCTATACACAAAAGTTATGGAAAAGTCGTTAAATCATTTCTACTTTGACTGCGAGGGCCCACTGTTTGTCGATTTTCTCGAGCATGGATCCACAATCTAGGTAAAGTGCTATGAAGATAGGATCCACAATCTAGGTAAAGTGCTATGAAGATAGGATCCACAATCTAGGTAAAGTGCTATGAAGATACTCTGCAGAAACTTGGGCTCATTTGTGTTATCATTTCAACCATTCATCATCTCAAAAGGCCTTGGCAGTTAGCAGGACACTAAATGCTTACCCTCACTTCCCTCCAAAAAAATCTTATCCTCATAAATGACAGTCCCTCAATGATATAATTTCATTGCAGTCACATGTATACTGTCAATTATAAGGGAATTAACATAGCAATTAATATTTTATTCCTTCCTGATTTTGTTGAAGGGCATATTCAATAAGTTTTCTTTCTTAACCCATTGCCACTGATAATAAATAAAATGGGTAACATACATTACAAATTATAAATACCAGCACTAAATCTACAACAATTAGAACAAGCTTAAAAGTATTACTAATCATAGTCAGTTAACATCTATTGTATGTGTCACCAAAAAAATATAAACATTGGCTGTTTGATGAAACAGCAGCTCACAGGAAATATATGAGCTGAAGATCAGGCTTACAGGAAGAGGCGTACACTCAATACACTTAAAAATTAACAGATTACAGCTAGAAATAAACTAGAATTGCAAAACAAGATGTTGAGAAATATAAGCATTTTTTAAAAATGATGAGAGCAGCCCATAGTAGCCACTAGTGTGTTACCAACTGATTTGCTGGAGACATAATTTTTTTTCTTTTTGTTAACCTCTGCGCCAAAAGCCCAAACTTTTAATATCCAAGGATAGTACATGATCATTTATTTATGAAAACATGGTTACAAAATCATACAAAGCCACATGGATACCACATATATATATGAATATAACAAATTATGGCCATATTTTCCCTTTTATTATTTTTATTTACCCAGTTTCACAAATTTTTTCCAACATTTGTTTTCCATACTACAATGAGATATGATTATAAAACATTTTGTAACAGCACAGAACTTTCAATTTTCAAATCCTTAAGATATAATGTAATTTAAAGATGCATGTCCTATATATATAACTTAAATTGCACAAAGGCTTGCCACATTTGAAGTAAGGAATACATAAAGACACTAAAAACACTGTTAGATGCACTGTAAGAAGACGTGGAACACTGTTGAGGTCACTGTAGAACACTGCAGAAGTTACTATATTTTCAGCAGGGATGGGCTCTTGATCACGTAGATGGAGAACAAGGACTAAGTCTAGTATATCACACAGCTTGTGTGCCTTCCTTACAGTCTGCTGAGTTGGCAGCCAGAGAAAGCAACATAACAAAAAAAAAGTAAACTTTCAAGATGTAGGGGTAATTTTTTTATTTTTAAACTTAAAGAGAGATGTTTAAGCCCGGAGGGGTATGTGCCTTGTGAATAGCAATCGCTGCCATCTCTCTGTCTCTGAGAGTACTAGTAGGAGAAGTAGGAAGTACGGCATCTATGAGTATTAAAGCAAAACAAGTATGGAAAGCAGAATGGTGAAGGTTGGCATGTTGGGCTATGGGCAAAGAAGAGCAGGTTTTGACACAGCATCTGTGATTGTTCATTCTGAGTGAAACTGCAGTGGAAGTTAAACCAATGTAAAAAGCGGGATAAAATTTGCATTGGAGCATGTATATCACGTTGGTGGAGACACAATTAGCAAAAGAATGAATTTTGAATTCTGACTTAACTATGGGACTGAAGAAGGATGTACTGGGCGTTATTAAGGCACAAGTTTTACATTTTGTTCTATTGCAGGGATAAGACCTAGGTGTAGGTTGAGAAACAAATGTGGAATTAAGTTTCTTGCGGAGAATGGTTTTTAGGTTATGTGGGGACCTGAAACTTAGGCATGGTGGTTTGTGAAACAATGCTGATGTAGTAGGGTTCTGCTTAAGAATACTGAAACAATCCATAAGGATGGGCTTAAGGCGTTCTAGACCGGGGAAATAGGTGACTATAAAATTCAGCTGGTTATTATCAGTTTGTTTTGAGATCTGATGGATCTGTATGGTATTGGTATTGGTGGGAAGACTAAACTCTAGACTGAACCATGGCACGAGGATAACCTCGATCAGTCAATTGGAAATTAACTTGGTGTTATAGTCATCTAGAGACTTCAGATTGTTACAGATGTGGTGTCCCCGAAGTGATAAGGGAAAAGGAATAGCTTTTTTAATATGGGAAGGATGGCAACTGTCAAAATGTAAATATTGCTGCAAATTGGTAGGTTTAATGTGCACCAATGTTAGGAAGTTTTTATTGACCAACTGGATATCAATGTCTAGAAAAGTGGTTTGAGTTCGAGAGACTGTGGAGGTAAAAGTAACTGAGTAATTAGTGTTTAGCCTGGCAAAAAAAGCATCAAAAGAGGCGAGGCCATGGGTTCAGATGATAAAAGTGTCATCGATAAATCTACGCCATACCAAAGGGGCTAGGGGTTCTGAGTGAAGGAAATTTTCTTCTAATCTTGCCATAAATAAATTTGCATAGAAAGGGGCCATTCTGGTGCCCATTGCTATCCCTTTAATTTGAAAGAAGTGCTGACCTTCAAAAGCAAAACTGTTAGGAGTAAGTACAAGATGTGCTAGCTGGCAGATATACTGAGTGGAGGGAACATCGGGTGGATTGCGCATGTTTAAGAAATGTGTAATCGCTTCCAGTCCTTCATCATGTGGAATGTTTGTGTACAAGGAGGACACATCCACGGTGACCAACAAGATGTCTTCAAACTGATCTAATATCACACCCTTTAAAACTTCAAGGTAGTGGAAGGAATCTTTTATGTAAGAAGGCCTGGAGAAAGCTATGGGTTTAATGTAAAAGTCAACTAAGGCTGAAATTCTTTTGGTGTGGCTACCATAGCTAGCAAAAATAGAGCATCCAGGACAGCCGGCCTTGTGGATTTTCGGGAGAAAGAAAAGAAAGTAAAGAAAAAAAGCTATTCCTTTTTCCTTATCACTTCAGGGACACTGCATCTGTAACAATCTTAAGTCTCTAGATGACTATAAAACCAAGTTAATTGTCAAATTGACTGATCGCGGTTATCCTCGTACCATAATTCAGTCTAGAGTTTTGTCTTCCAGCCAATACCATACGACTCAGATCTCAAAACAAACTGATAATAACGAGCTGAATTTTATAGTCACCTATTTCCACGGTCTAGAACGCCTTAAGCCCATCCTTATGGATTGTTTCAGTATTCTTAAGCAGAACTCTACTACATCAGCATTGTTTCACAAACCACCACGCCTAAGTTTCAGGTCCCCACATAACCTAAAAACCATTCTCCGCAAGAAACTTAATTCCACATTTGTTTCTCAACCTACACCTAGGTCTTATCCCTGCAATAGAACAAAATGTAAAACTTGTGCCTTAATAACGCCCAGTACATCCTTCTTCAGTCCCATAGTTAAGTCAGAATTCAAAATTCATTCTTTTGCTAATTGTGTCTCCACCAACGTGATATACATGCTCCAATGCAAATTTTGTCCTGCTTTTTACATTGGTTTAACTTCCACTGCAGTTTCACTCAGAATGAACAATCACAGACGCTGTGTCAAAATCTGCTCTTCTTTGCCCATAGCCCAACATGCCAACCTTCACCATTCTGCTTTCCATACTTGTTTTGCTTTAATACTCATAGATGCCATACTTCCTACTTCTCCTACTAGTACTCTCAGAGACAGAGAGATGGCAGCGATTGTTCTTCACAAGGCACATACCCCTCCGGGCTTAAACATCTCTCTTTAAGTTTAAAAATAAAAAAATTACCCCTACATCTTGAAAGTTTACTTTTTTTTTGTTATGTTGCTTTCTCTGGCTGCCAACTCAGCAGACTGTAAGGAAGGCACACAAGCTGTGTGATATACTAGACTTAGTCCTTGTTCTCCATCTACGTGATCAAGAGCCCACCCCTGCTGAAAATATAGTAACTTCTGCAGTGTTCTACAGTGACCTCAACAATGTTCCACGTCGTCTTACAGTGCATCTAACAGTGTTTTTAGTGTCTTTATGTGTTCCTTACTTCAAATGTGGCATGCCTTTGTGCATTTTAAGTTGTGTCATGTCTTCTAAAGAGAGCTTTTTACATTCCTTTTAAAAGTATATATATATATATATATATATATATATATATATATATATATATATATTTGCAATCACTTTTCAAGTCAATGAAAAAATAAAAAAGAGGCATTCATACAAAATGCAAGGCTATGGAGCTCATCTAAATGCTGGACTCCCAGATAAGCTTACCTCAACTGCTTGGCTCTCGATAGCATTTCTCTTTGTTGCATATTCTGACTTTACTGTTGGCTCTGAATAATTAATGATGGTAAGCACTTGAAGAGTTGCTGTATTGCGCGCCTTGATCTGCAAAAAAGTGTTCAGTAGCTGAGAAACATCATGTAACATATTAAAATGTTAATGACATACCAAGATTGACTGCCAAATGTACAATTTTTCAGATATATTAAAATCTCCCTTCAGAATTAAATGTTGATTTTGCCTCTTATAAGTCCTGTAATAACCTCAAATGACTTCATCTATTTGAAGCATTATCTGTGCAAGCATCATCTACTTTTGTTTCATGTTCAAACATACAATTTCTTTTAATAGTTTCAAATAGAAAGCACTCTAGGACATAAAGAGTACAATTGGCTACTCAGAAAATGAAATCACAACTTCATCATCATTACAAACTATTTAGTAGTAACCATATTTGCTCGTAGACCTAAGACAGCAGGTTCAATCCTGGTCAGGGTCAATGAATTTTTTCGGGCACAAAAATCCTAAGTATAGCTTTCTTTGGAAGGGAAGTAAAACTATGGATCGCATGTCGTAGATTTACAGTACATAAAAGATCCTCAGGCCTGAAAGAAGGAGCCTCTGAACAAAGTTTATTGGCTGTTAAATGTCCTGAATTGAATGGGATACTGATGACCTGTTACAGATGGTCCATAAATAATGGAATCAACAATATATTATTTTATAAATATTATTATTTATCATTACATCATTACATTATTTATATTATTTATCTTTTAACAAATAACACAAATAAAAGGACAAAATAGATATTTATATAGATGCAAGATGAAATAAAAAATAAAAACACAAATACTAGATTTTTTATCTTTAAATTTAGTTTGGAACTACTGATGTTCTGACCAGATTATTTTTCTTCTTCTGTGCAATTAACTTCCCAACCATTAAGTATATAAAGCTTTCAAATACAAAAAGTAAATTTCTTTGCTAGTCCAATGCAGCATAACATTAACACCTGACACTTCAGAACAAGAATTAAATAAAAGCAAAGCAATGTACTTATAAAATATCAAGTATGAAGCAGTGCTGGTATTTCTGCTAATAGAATACGCATACTACATTGCACATAATACAAAATCATCTTTCAAACTCTGGGACCAGAGTGATAACAAAAGCTTTTCTATCACAAAACATATTTCTGTCATGGAAGAACTAACTACTAGCAAAAATTTGGAACACTATTGCTGTTATTGTGAAGGTGATTAAACATTATCATTATACATAATTATTGCAGTTCTTCCAGATACAGGTAAGATGATAATGGTTATGATAGAGCAAATGGCAGAATGAGGCAGAGGAAACTGAAGAAATCATACCCAGATGCTTTCTTCACCACAAATCCCACATTTAGCTACCAGGATTACACTTAGGTCATCTAAGAAAAGCAAGCAGTCAAACCTCTCAACCTTTGTATTATCATTGGATTTATAAGGCACACAAAACCTGCATCATCACCATCACCATCATCACCACCACCACTTGACTACTATTGCTCAATTAAAGGGATGTGTTTTGCTGTAACAATCCATCTAAAAATAGTAAAATTCATCCCTAAAGATGCACATTAATATGTTGATATGTCATCCATTTCTTGTTGGCATGGTATAACAAAGAACCTACCACTGAGAAATAGTAAATAACTATCCAGGACCAAAGATATATATTTTAATAAAATATAGAAACTATTAAAAGTAATATTAATATTTTTTAATCAATAACAGGCTTTGCCGATTGCTTTATTCTCAGGACCATGCTATTAGCCTTGATTGAGAATGAGATGCTTGACCTACAAGAACAGAAGTTGAACGCTACCTTATATCTATCTTAAAGGCCAAGAAAAACACCCAAGTATGTTGATCCTAGTATGATTTCATGCCCCAACCACAAGTATCTCAGTTGATTTGGACCAATATCCTAACCAAACGATGTACAGAAATGACTAGAGAATATAATTAGCAGAATGAGAACGCAAATATACCAGAATATATTAATGTGGGAAACAGCTGCACACTTAGAGCAATGTAAATAAACATTTTAAACTCAATGCTAAATATATTTTAAGTATGTGCAGATATGGAAAAATTTTGTGAATAAGTGGTACTACTGCTGTTGCCTAACCTGTTATTTTTGTCTAAAAACTGAGTGATCTAAACTTGTGTTAATTTAGAAGGCTGGATTAGGATTCTAATTTTTTTCAATTACAGAGGTTATAATTATGACTTTAACTCATTTCTCCATAAACCAGTCAATTATTTTTCCATAACATATCTACTTGTTTGTTTATTTTAAGTGCAGTGAAGGTAATCTGTAGTCAACTAGTCATCCCTGATCCATTATGATGGAACGAAGAGTTGCCTTCTTTCTGTTGAAATGCTTTCTTTACTGCCCTTGCCCTTTTTTGTTTCTATATTCTTTATTTATTATTTTATTAAGAAATGTTTCTATCAGCTTTCACTCTTCGTTTCTTTACTCAATTTAGGATAACTCACAAGTACAAGACTAGTCAATATAATGGTTTAATTGAATTGATTTATCATTCACCATAAATTTTACAGAAACTTAGTTTTGCCAAATACAAAAGCAATTGAATACAACAAATGATTATCCATTCCATACATTGAAATAAAGTACAGATTAGCGATTACGAAATAACACTTATGATTAACATATAATTTGACAATTATGAATGTCAAAGCCAGAGCATTCACATAGATCAAGAATGGAAGACAGAAGATAGCTCAAGACGAACAACAATGTTATAGAGTTGCTGAGATGGTGAGTGCAATATTAAGATGATACATAATAATATGCAAACATCATAGCAAACTGCCTAAGGCATTCCACACCATAGTAAGATAATTTCCACACTATTTATTAAGCATGCTTGAAGCCAAAAGACATCTCATATCTCATAGAGTTGCTTGTAAAAGACTAAGACCAAATGAAATTGTGCCAAGAAAAGCCACTAAGACAGTTCTGAATGCATATCAGTTAGATGATTATATTGCATTTTTCCTAATGTATTACACTACCCACAGCAAAAAGACATGGGTAGATATTGCTCCTGGAGACTGCACTCTATAACAGGCTGATGAACCTCTGGAAGGCCAAATTTTGCATACTGCAGCTCCAGAACAGATATAATTTCTACATCACTGCTCTTCTAACATAATCTGCATGATTAGGTTACTAAGCTGATATAATTTCTACATCATTTCTTAAGTGATTTACTATATAATTTTAACTTCACGATACTATCAAACAACCAACTGGAATAGAGGCACATCATCCTCTGTAACAGACAACATTATAACTAACCTAGAAATTGACAGATTTTCAGTATGTTAATAAATTTTGCATCTTTGATCACAGTGTTCAGATTATGGATGTTATGAACTGCAAGGATAATGTAAAAACAGAATTTATATTTAGACACACTAATAATGCAAACTTAAGTAAGCTCTGTGAAATTTTAAAGCAAGAAAACTGGGAAAGGGTTTACAACATCCAGGACATAAAACAGTAAATGGGACATTTTTCAGTGCTTTAACAGTATACTTAAATAAACATTGCCCAATAAAGAGAAAAACACTGACTAAATTGGAAGGTAAATAGTTAAGGATACCAAATAAAATAAAAAATCTTAGGGAAGAAATGAAAGACCACTATCTATTCTACAAAACTACTAACATGGATATTTACAGAACCAAATACAGACATCTAAAAAAGTAATACTCTTCGTCACTTATTAATTTAAAGAAACAAGTTTTTACAAATGGGATTGCTGAATCAGTGAATATCACTAATCAGTTTGGGAGATGGTAAAGAATAACAGTGCAAATAAGAAACAACTTAACAATATAACCTTAACTATAAATGATCAAACCATTGATAGTACACAGAAGGTTTGCCATTATTTAATAATTACTTTGTAAATATGATAAATGAAAAACCAAATAAGTAAAAGAATATGATATATCATATTGAAGAGGTTAAATATTAAATGTTCTTAAGGGGGACATCAAATAAAGAAATAAATAAAATTATAAATGAATTAAAGAATAAAACTTCAACTGGGTGGGATGGAATATCATCTAAAACATTAAAGCACTGTAAGGGGGGTTAACTGGAATATTAGTTCATATGATAAATCCATCTATAAGTGAAGGAATCTACCCAGATATACCGAAAATTAATGAATCAGGCCAATTTATAAAAAAGGTAATGAGAAGGAAATAGGAAATTACAGACCAATTACAGTAACATCCATCTTTGCCAAAATATATGAAACAGTACTAAGCATAAGGTTATTAGATTTCTTTAATAAGCATAATGTACTAAGCAAATAACAGCATGACTTCAGAAAAGTCTTATTCACAACAACAGTAGTAGCAGATATTTATCACTCAATACTTAAAGATCTAGATGATAAGAAAATTATGGGATTATTCCTTGACCTGTCCAAGGCATTTGACTCATTGTCTCATTCAATATTATTGGAAAAAGTGCAAAAATATGGAATTCTGGGTAAAGCCAGAGAAATCCTATAATCATATCTACAAAACTGCATACAATGTACAGAAATTAACCATAAAAATGGAAATGTCACGGCTTCAGCCAAACCATTATGTAAAATTGTTAAAGTTGGAGAACTGGGCCCACTATAGTTTTAATATATGTAAACAATTTGCCTAATTTTGGCAAATGCAATACTATATCATATGATGATACAATCCTGCAATTTTCTTGTAATTCTCTTAATGGATTAGAACAAATTATAGCAGAACAATAAAATACCATTTACAAAAACATACTAAGTAATAATTCAACACTAAATGTGCAAAAAACTAAAGCACTTATGTTTCACTACTGTAATAATAGGCATGAAAACCTAAGACATATATGTTATAATTAATGAAGAAGCAATAGAACAGGTTAATCATATAATTGAAATCATACTATGTACAAGTTCCAATTAGCATCTCTAGATTAATCATATAAATTTTTTGGCAGTCATTGTTGATAATTAACTTTCAAACATCCTGTAGATTATATTTGCAATAAAGTAAGCATATATATATGAAATTATCACAATTTTTAAACTCAGATAGTCTAAAGATAGTGTATTATGGTTTAATCTATCTACATTTTTGTTATGCAATTGAGGTCTGAGAGAGTACATGTGGTATAGATATGAATAGACTACTAATCCTTCAAAATGCTGTCTGAGATATATATATATATATATATAAGGTAGACAGGATAGTATTATGTAGAAGTATTGTTAAGGAATCTAAAATGTAGCTATAATATCATCATATGTGTATAAGGTAGTTCTTTAGTTGTTAAAAATGAATATGACAAGTTCCTAAAAAAGGACTGCCACAACTATCGCACTCAGAACAATTATTACTGTCTAAATGTAAACAACAAAAAGTTACTGCGGTATAAGTATTATTAGTAAAACTTTGTATAATAAACTTCCAGTAACAATTAAAAGTCATAGAGGAAAAAGTTTCAAACAGAATTGAAAAATTTCTTGATAGAATAAAGGATGTGTAGGATAAATGATTTGTAAATATGTACATAAGATATAGTTGAGTATAATTGTTTATAGTATAAATGAAAACACAGTCTTGTTATGTGAGTTAAATTTAACTATCATATTAAATTGTTTGGTTTAACAATGTACTTTGTTATTAATGTATTTTTCTGACAAGACAAACTAAAGTGTGGAGTCTATAGACTGAAATAAAATATCTTTCTCTTTTCACAGTTCTTTTTTTTTTTAAATATACAAACAAATTTGATGCTCTGCCTCACTTTAAATTCTATGACTACATAAGTGAAAAATTTATTCCAAAATTTTAAATTGCAAATTCTGAATAAATGAACCCAAATAAAATTCAAATGAAATAGAACACAATGAATGTGCAAATTCAAGGAAAGCAGGTAGCCTTACATCTCCAGTAAAGAACTCAAGTAGTTATTTTATATTGAATGGAGAGATTCCTGATGAATCTTAATGACTTGAAAGACATGCAATAATAAAATAACATGAATGCACAAGCAAAATCTAATCTACTATTCATATATCAGTATAAACTCAAATTATCCCTGCCAAAGAATTCAAATTCTGTATAACAAATTATTTATGAGGAAATCACTCAAATTTCACTAGTTTTATTCCACTTACTTGGACATGTTTCAAAGGCAAATTTCCTTCATTGTCAGCACGGTTCCACTGTCAGCTTTCCAGCGTGGTATTAAAATGTTGCTCTTTGGATTTTATAAACTTTTTGATGAGGTTGCTGTTGTTTGAAAGATCAAAATTAATTAAATTTTCTTTGTTTTCATTCAAGAATATATTTTCCCACGCCGATAACTCTATGGGGTTTTGAAGAGCTTTTAAGAGTTTTGGTTCATTTTGGAACTCATGGTTTTTTTTTTTTTTTTTTTTTTTTTTTTTTTTTTTTTTTTTTTTTGCCAGAAATGGTATGCTACTGCTGATTTTTCCATATTTTATATTTTACACCTCTCGTGTGCTCCTTAAACCGTATGGTAATATTCCTTTGTGTTTTACCTATATATTTATTATTGCAATCTTTGTAACTGATTTTGTAAATACCTGATTGTTTTTCTGGCAGAATTTTGTCCTTTGTGTTTTTAGGAGGTTTTTCAAACTGCATTTATTCACTGGAGCCAAAATAATGTTGGCATGTTTAAAAAACTTTTGAAATTTTTGGTGTGACCATTGATGGAATGTAAATTTTTTACATATCTGCTCTCTTTTGTAACCTTTCAGTTTGGTGATTTCTTTTATTTGTTTTTATTTTTTGACTTTTTCTATCTTTTTCTTGACCAGATCTGTTGTGTAGCCATTTTTCTGTGCTATATCCATGATTTTTTGGTACTCGAATTTGTATTCTGTCTCATTTACTGGTAGGTTTGTTAGTCTGAATGTGAGGCTATTGATTATAGCGAGTTTATGTTGTTTTGGATTGTGGCTGTTGCTTTTTATATAATTATCTGTATGGGTATCCTTCCTGAATATGCTAAATTCCAATATGTTATGATTTTTTTATAATATTTATATCCAGGAAAGGAAGGACCTTGTTGTTCTCCATTTCCATTGTGAATTTTATGTTGCCGTCTTGTAGGTTTAGTAGTTTTATTGCATCATCTTTCCATTTTTCATCTACTATTGCAAAGTCATCATCAACATAAAGATTCCAACATTTGTATATATGTGGGAAAGCCTCTACTAATTTTGTTTCCAGGAAACTCATGTATATGTCTGCTAAGAATGGTGAGAGTGGATTACCTATTGCTAAACCCTTCTTTTGTGTATATATCTTTCCTCTGAATGTGATGTAAGTTTGATTGATGCAAATTTTGGTGAGGTTCAGATATTGTTCTATGATTTTATCAGGCAACTTGTTTGAGGTTAGCCCTTTTTTAGAAAATTATGTTTCTTTTTGGGGATGTTTGGGAACATAGAAACCACATCATAAGACACTAGTAAATCCCTGCTTTCTAGTTTCATAAATTTAATTCTCTTTATTAATTCTGTTGAGTTTTTTATGATTTAGCTTTTGTATTTCGGTAACCTACTGAATTGATTTAACAAGTGATTGGCCAAATTGTATGTGGGTGAATTTATTCTATTTACTATAGGTCTCATTTTATTATCAGGTTTGTGTATTTTCCGTAGTCTATAGATTCTGGATGTGGTAGGGTTATCTGGTAAAATCTTCTTTTTTGTTCCTCATTTAGTATGGTTATGCTTTTTAGTAATTTGCTTACTGAACTGACATATTTTTGGGTAGGATCAGTTGTTATATTTTCATACTCCATTTTCATATAGCACAGAAAAATGACTACACAACAGATCTGGTCAAGAAAAAGATAGAAAAAGTCAAAAAATAAAAACAAATAAAAGAAATCACCAAACTGAAAGGTTACAAAAGAGAGCAGATATGTAAAAAATTTACATTCCATCAATGGTCACACCAAAAATTTCAAAAGTTTTTTAAAGATGCCAACATTATTTTGGCTCCAGTGAATAAATGCAGTTTGAAAAACCTCCTAAAAACACAAAGGACAAAATTCTGCCAGAAAAACAATCAGGCATTTACAAAATCAGTTACAAAGATTGCAATAATAAATATATAGGTAAAACACAAAGGAATATTACCATACGGTTTAAGGAGCACACGAGAGGTGTAAAATATAAAATATGGAAAAATCAGCGGTAGCATACCATTTCTGGCAAAAAAAAAAAAAAAAAAAAAAAAAAACCACCATGAGTTCCAAAATGAACCAAAACTCTTAAAAGCTCTTCAACACCCCATAGAGTTATCGGTGTGGGAAAATATATTCTTGAATGAAAACAAAGAAAATTTAATTAATTTTGATCTTTCAAACAACAGCAACCTCATCAAAAAGTTTATAAAATCCAAAGAGCAACATTTTAATACCACGCTGGAAAGCTGACAGTGGAACCGTGCTGACAATGAAGGAAATTTGCCTTTGAAAGCAGTAGCATGCCCTTTCTGGCAAAAAAAACATGAGTTCCGAAATGAACCAAAACTCTTAAAAGCTCTTCCAAAACCCACAAAATTATCGTTGTGGGAAAATATATTCTTGAACAAAAACAAAGAAAATTTAGTTAATTTTGATCCTCCAAACAACAGCAACCTCATTAAAAAGTTTATAAAATCCAAAGAGCAACATGTTAATACCATGCTGGAAAGCTGACAGTGGAACAGTGTTGATGATAAAGGAAATTTGCCTTTGAAACATGTCCAGGTAAATGGAATAGAACTAATTTGAGTGACTTAATCATAAATAATTTGTTATATTATACTATATTTCACTGTGAAAATCCCGAACTATTCAAATTTGTTTTGTCTGTTTCCTAATTATGATTCAAGTAGTATACACACTAGGAACCAATTTTTTTTTTTTTTTAAAAATTACCTCTATATTATTAGGCAGCTTCTTGGAGACTATAGATACTGCAATGACATCTGCTGAAGAGGGAATTTCAATCATTCCTGTAACAACCTGGTATTCATGACCACCAGACTCGTGCTCAAACCTAAAATAGAAAAATATGTACTTTTTGTTTCATTTATAATACACATTTACTTGTTTGCAATTATTAGAAGCATTATTTGCTTATTGTATGAATGCCCTGCATTAGAGAACAGAAACACTACAATCATGTTGAAGAGAGAAAAGTTTCAGAAAATTAAGGTTAAGTTTAATAAGAATATATTACTAAAGCGTGCATTATTTTAGAATTTATTTATTAAACAGCTTCCTAAATATTATTTCATGAACGGTACGTAAATGCAGACAGAATTTGTAAAATATGTAGTTTAAGATCAGAAAGCAAGTGAGTTATTTAAACATTTTTGTAAATTAAAAAGCAAGCTTAGGTTTAATACTTAAATGTAAAGCTTAGGTTTATTATAAAAAGTTTAAAGAGTTTTACACAGAATAAAAGTTTCTTTTATTTTATTCATTAACAAATACATTAATACAAACAGAATACCAGTACTAGCAATTTTTTAACTGCAGAAAGCACTAACTTCAAGAATATGTTTGGAAATAGGAGAAATTTTATAAAAAAAATCTTGATTAAAAGATCTCATGATATATTAAAAATACTAAGACTTTGCATTAACTTTGTTCAAAGGACAAAAGATAATTATAATGAATTAAAAATATTTGGTTCATTGACAAAGTGCAATTTCATCTCAAAGGTAGTGTGAATTATCAAAAATGGATATTCTAAGGTTCCTAGTCCCCAAATGAAAATATGTGAACAGCCACTTTGCACACCAAAATACACTGCTTTGTGTGCTGCAAGTACAAAAATTATTATTAGTCTCTTTTTGTTTTGGATGAAAATGAACCAGCATTGACTATATCAAGGAATGCTAGCTAGTCATAAAAAACAAATAATTTTGGAGTCATCAATCATTAATGGGATGGTACAAATCCACATACAGCAATACCTACAATGGTGCCCACATTGAAAGAATATTTCAAAGGTAATAATTTGAAAGAAAAGGAACTTCATCATTCAGACTTAAGTTCTCTCAATTTCTTTAACATGGCTATGAAAAGTGCAATGTTTGTGTGCAGAAACAAAAGAACCATCTGTCATCAACCCAGAAATATAGGAAAACTTCTTTGAACTTATATCTGACTTGTGCCAAATTTTCACTGGAAAAATTAAAAAATACTTAAATTATTGTAATTAACAGTGATAAATTTGTACATTTTCTTCATTACATTATTTGCATATATCTCCCATATTTAGTATTAAATTGGAAGTGCTTATTTCCTTTTGATAGCAACAATGGGATCTCAATAAAAAAGGGGAGGGAGGAGAAAAGGAGACAACCAAATAAGAGGAACAAAAAAGAAAAGAATGTGTAAAAATTAAGAGAGAACAAGGAGGCTACTGGCATGGATGGGTTATTAAGGCACAAACTTGTGATTGAGAGGTCTGGGGTTTGATTCCTACCAGGACCATTCTCCCTGACTGAGGTTTTTTTCCAGGTTTCCTCATTCCTCATAAATGGCATATGATGGAGTACCTTAAACTTAGAACTAGAACACTTCCTACCTTACACACAAAATGAAGAAGAAAAAATTCCAAATTTATCATTTCACTTCATGTGTGATCAGTGTCCAATGCCTGTGGTGCCTCAATTGTAAATATGGGCATTAAACACTTAAAAAGTGGAGTACAGGAGCAGTTCACTTGACAGTGGAGGCAAAGAGTCAGAAAATGGAGGAGAGAGAATAGAAGGGATGAACCTATGGAAGAAGTGGGACACATTCAAGAAGGAATAACAAAGGTAGGAGAGTACAGGAAGAGCATAAAAGGTGCTGTAATGACATCAAGAAAGATGTGAGAGATATAAAGGGTATAGAAGAACTTATCTGAGAATTTAGGATGTCAGTGATTATGAAAGTTTTAAGGAACAAAGAAGAAAGATGTGGTGAGAATGATAAAAAGTAAGACATGGGAAGAATTTGGGCAAAAAATGGAGAAGAATTATGAGAAATGAAATTACTATATAGAACAATTAAGACCTTTAGAAATGAGATTGTTCTCTTTAGCTCAAAGGATAAGGAAAGAAAAAGTCTAACAAAAAAAGAAGAAATAATGGAGAGATGAAAGCATTATTTTCACAAACTACAGAATACTAATGATGTAGCTCACAGATTAGTGCAGAAGAAGAGGTAGAGAAAAGGAAGGAGAACAAGAAGGAGAATGAGAAAAAGATGGTTAGGATATGTGGCTGAGCAAAATGCAGCTGGCTATCAAAATGCTTATGAATGGAAAGGCTGCAGGGCATAATGGCATTGCATCAGAAATAATTAAGAATTTAAGAGAGAAAACAAGAGTACCTGACATTCAAAATCATAGTGAATTTTTCTACCAATAATGATCTCATTGATAACAATAACATTGTCAACTATTAACATCACTGCACCCATTTTGTACTCAAACTGCTTACAATGGTGTGTATTCAACATGATTATATCAGAGCCTTTGAGATAGGCTTTTTATTTGCCTATTGATGGAGATTTTAACACCACCACTAATACTTTAGCTTTAGCCTCAGGAGTCTAGGATTTAGCAACTCCACATGGAGTGATGTCTATTTGCAGCTTACCTACGGCTGCAGGAAAGTTTATCAGTATTATTCTTGAGATACTCAAATATCAAAAGTTTGCCACCCCTTTTGATACCAGCTGAATATATGATTGTGGCAATAATAATTTCTACTTATTGAAATAAGTAGACATAAAATATAGATTACTTTTGTTTTATGACTGATTCAGTATATTCATTATTTTGTAGTCATTGTTAGCTCTAACTCAACCATTGTTAATTAGTTCACTTCCACCTACATGCCATGGTATCCCAATTCAAAAGTCAGTTACAATTTCAATTATATTTAACTGTAAGGGAATATTACTACAATTTGTTCTATTCATTAGCAGCTAGCTGACACTATATGCTTAGTGAAAGTGTCAGCATCATGAGTGGCTGATAGATTGGTATCTCTGCTCTAAGGTTTTAGCAGAGCAGTTTCGATTACATCAGCCTGCCAAGGCATGGCAATGTTGTTGATAAGAAACCTACATCTTTAGGATGGTTCCTTTGGTGATATTGAAGAATGATATATTCATAATTTTACAAGAGGCTGGGAACCAAAGAACTTACCCTACCTGACATTCATTCTATGTAATGAATCTCAGTCAAAGAGCCCAGCCAAGTAGGATTAAAATATTTTACCTCCACTTTTGCAGCTGGTTTCTGAACAATACCCAAACCAAGCCAGGGTGATGGCTTAAGTCATATTATACAGAACTTCTGAATCACTTAATAGTGATTCAACCAGAATTAAAGATTCAAAATCATTATATTATCTCCAGACATTTAAAACATTTCAGCTTACCAGCACTTGGTGATTACTAGAGCCCATATTTTATGTAATTTTTAATGCTACATATTTTTTGCACATTAAATGGAAATGTTGTTGATGAGATACACATGTAGCAATGTTGTTCCAAAAATTTTATTTTTAAACATATTTTGATATTAATGCAGAATTATTATAGTTTTTCTGATTTATTTTCCACTTCTTTTGGAGTGCAAAATAAACCATAGTAAGAAAGAAAGAAAGAATCATTTGAATGCTATTGTACTATTCATACATTTTTGTTACATTCAAAGATAAATTGTACAAGTTTGATGCCACCAAAATTGTCTCATTTCAAACATTTTTCCCTATTGTGCTACTCATACATTGTTGTACATTCAAGACTACACTGCACATGTTTGATACCATCAACAATAACTTGTTTCAAATGTTTTACTTTCTTGTTCTCAAAATGCATCACAATTTGCAGGAGTCAGTTGTAAACCATGGCACCAATCATGTCTTCATTATCATCCAAGCAGAAAACATGGATTTGTATTGATAGTGATTTCACAACAGATGATAAAACAATCCTCAGCAAAACTTGTGATAAAAGTAACGAGTGTTTGATGAAATCTGAAATTGACAACATTTACGAAGCAATTATATATACTGGAAATAAACAATGGGTTTCTTCAAAGAAACTTACACAGTAGCAGGGGCAGACTACATCATCTAATCTAATAATTTAAAAAGAAATATGTACGGAGATAGTTGCAGTGAACGTACCCTGGAACAAACTGGTACTTGAATTTAAATAGTTCTTATAGAAAAACTGCAACCACAACATTCCAGACAAGTCAGCTCTCAGGAGGAATTACTTGGGTTCTTGTAATGCTGATATTTGAGAAAAAATCAGAGCTGACAGATAATTCATATATATATGGATTTCTGCCGACGAGACAACAGATACTTTAGGTCATTTCATGGCAAATCTAATTGTGGACAAGTTGTACTTTGAGGCTGCATCTATTTCATATTTAACTTCGTGTAAATCTTAAAGGCAACAAATAGTTCAATCAGTGCAAGGTTCATTAAAAATGAACTTAAGGTGCTATATACTTGTAAAACCACGTATTGCAACATATGGCAGAGATCGTTAGAGATAAATTCCAGGAAGTAAATATATCAGTGATGAAAAAGATTTTCTCGAAATGTGCATATCATGTACAATGCTATAAGTATCAGCTAACTGACATACCTCTTCCTCTGGAGCCTGTGATCACAAGGTGGGCAACTTAGATTAAAGCTGTGATTTTCTACAGTAAGCTGTGAAGTCAGTGATGGAGAACTTTACTTTTGATCCTGCAGTGAGTGAATCCTTGTCAGTATTCAAGAGTTATATAGTGTTCAGTTCATAGCAAGTCATTTCAGTTGGCTTCCATGCAGTATTCAGAAACTGGAGACTTTGGGTATGACTCTCCAAGAAGTCATGGGAATAATGAAGGATGCAGTTCAGAAGGTGATTGTTGTTCCATGTGAAGTGGGTGTTGTAGTTTAAACTGCATTCTGTGCTGAATAACAACCCTGAATACTCAACTCTTCTTAGATATTTAATGGTCAAAACTTAGAAACCCCTGCGAACATTATTGCTAGCACAATCCCTCTGTATAAACAGGTGACCTGTTGTAATGTGGAGTGTTCTTTCTTTGCATATAAAAACATATTGTCAGGCAGAAGGCTGAGCATGACAGGAAAAAATTGTTATGATTAATTGTGCATCTACTTCCAATGTAACTTAAAAGTTTAAATGGGAGATACTTGTCTTTCAATATTGTTGCATGTGTTCTGATGTTATAAAATTAATTATAATCTAATATTTGTAGCAGAAGTGAATTGATTAATATAATAACATTTTAAAAAATTGAGTCAAGAATGTAACATATACATCACTAAAATTTAATAAAATAGAAGACTAGTTTCCGGACCCATCGCTTCTATCGTCAGTTCCTGGTCGACTGCCAGCCTCGCTGTTCGTGGTAGATTGATTCGTCTCTGGTGGAGGTTTAATGAAATTCTGTATTAGTGCATCACTTGGCAGGATTTCAAAATTAAAAACTTTCTCCTTGTTCTTCCAAATATAAATGTTTTCCCAGACTGTAAGTTCAGTTTTCCCTTTAATATTTTTAAGTAATTTGGGGTTTTTATTAATGCCATGTTGTTCTTTCCAAAAGTGCCAAGCTACCACCGATTTTTCTTCTTCTTTTTGGTTTATATTCCTAATGTGTTCTTTAGCTCTTGTTTTTATGTTTCTTTTGGTCTTTCCAATGTAAACTTTTTCACAATCATTGCAGTTCATTGATATATTCCTGATTTATCTTCTTGTTGTAGGTTATCTTCTTTGTTTTCAGTTGAGGATATTTTTAATGGAATAATTATTTTTTGAGCCAAAACAATGTTGTATCTTTTAAAAATGTTTTGAAATTTATGAAAGGCTGATGGGTGGTATGTGAATTTTTTGCATGTTCTATTTTTTTCCTTGCTAGGAGTAAGTGTAGGTCTCTAATTTTCTTGTTACTCTTTGCTCTATCAATTTTCTTGTGCACATTTTTTTGTTTGAAAATTTTATTAAATTTTAGTGATGTATAATGTTACAATTTCAACCCAATTTTTAAAATGATAACATTTGACATCACTGTTCCAAAAGTTCGCTATATTTTATACGATTAATATAATCTCAATTTGACTAGCTGTAACGTTCACTTTTCTAGCAAAGAGATTAAATATTTGATTTTATATATTTATCTACATATTCAACCAATTGTGGCTACATATTTCTCAAGTTGATATATTAAATCCAGCCTCTAGTAATTACACAGATCCATGTTCTATGAAAAAATTCATTTAAATTATAATTTCAGGAACTTTTTCTTAAACTGATGTTCATAAATGTTTAATGCCACTGTGTTTATTTTTAATTATACATACATATATTATTAAACAGCTTCCGACTACCTATCCTAGCTTTTCTTTATTCTAAACATTATTCTGTACTTCATCTACCCTTAGCAAATGCAAATGCAGTCAACTGTGTGTATGTATATATACAGACGGTGCCAAAAAAGTGTATACACACTTTCACAGTAGATATCTATTTATATATTTCAAAGTTGGACTTACTACATGACAGGTAAATTAACAATGAACAAATGAAGTCAAGATTATTGTAAATCCAATTGAGTTTCCACCATGCTCTCCGGATCTAACTCTGTTGGACTTCTACCTATAGGATACCCTTAAGGATGTCCTATACCATAGAAAACCAGCTACACCAGCAGCACAATCAGAAAAAATTTAAACAGCTTGTGATGCAATCGCTGAAGATACTTTCGCAAACATTGCTCAATCAGTGGTTCAACGTACTCAGAAGTGTATCAGCACTGGTGGTAGGCATTTTCAGCAACTGTTGTATCTGTAAAAGTCTAATATGATTAGTCTCATCATTTTCTGTTTGTGTGAATTCAGTTTTGTTATGTTAACACAGTTTTTTCTTTGCTTGAAGAGTGAGTGAGTGAGTGAGTGAGTGAGTGAGTGAGTGAGGAGTGAGGGAGCGTGCCTGCGTGCATTTGGTTTTTTTTTGTTATTTTTTTTATTCATTATGTAAAATCATACTGGTATACCATGTACTACATGGTATACAGTGTGGGTGGGGTGGGGGTGTATGTGTTTGTGTGTGTGTATATATATAAAGCAGTTTAATGATTTATTTTCAAATTTTGTTCAGTAATAAAATTTGGTTACTGTACTTTTAAAATTCTGCATGTTAAATGTATGAGCTTACTTTGTAAAAGAATGCATACTTTCCCTGCATGCTTTTCTGGAAGCACAACAAATCTGAAAATAATGAATTGGCTGTGTTCTATGAAAGTAAATCAGAAATACATATTTTCCATTTTATGCATGATTAAGTGGTATGACATATAGTACAACCATATTAATATTGAATTGAGAAAGCACCTAATAATTTGCGTAAAACATCAGCATTATGAATCCAAAGATGCAGTATAACTCTTGAAACATAAACCTCACTGTTCATATGATGTTTAGCACTTTCTATTTCTCTTCATAAATAGAATGAATAAGTTGAACCCAACTCACTTGCCTGTTTGGCATTAAGAGTTCTGCACATGGGCAGCAGAGGGGTGGTAGCATAATCCATAAATATGCATGTATAAAGAATCTGCAGTCATTGATGAAGATGAATATGGAGTTCAGATGATGATACAACAACAGAATTAGTGGCATGGGAAACTGGAGTATCTGGAGAAAACCTCCCCAACTGCCCCTTCATCTGCCACAAATCCTTGTCTACAGTTTTGAATCTGGGTCACCTCAGTGTAACCATTTGGCCACAGCACCCCTTTATTCATAAACATTACTGCACTCAACATAAAAGAAAATACTGGTGATAACATGCACTACATCCACATTTACTTACTTGGCAATATGAGATACAGCAGTTGGCCAGTTAGAATACCTGAATTGTTCTACATTCAAATCAAAATTTTCATTTGTTGGGTTTGTTATTTTAATATTCTGCACAAGGACATTTGGCAAGGCTCTATGAGCCAAGTACTGATAGGAAATATACAGTCCACTGTTATAGCACTGATATTTATGCACAACACCAGATAAATACTGCACTACTGTAGCTTCATGTTGCTGTCCTGATTCTGCATTGTGTCTTATTGAAACAACTGGATGCCACTGTACTGGAAGTGACAGACTACGTGAATTTCCACTGCGAATGTATATAGCACTATTTTGCTGAACATGGAAGCCAAACATTCCATTTCCTGCATATGGTAAATATGGTTTTTCAACATGTTGTATTGGCACATGCCTTATGTTTGCATTAAATTCCTCTGCTTCAAAATAGAATGCTGATAACCTATCTTCCAAACACCTTTCTGCCAGATCTAGAATAGAAAAAACATTTAAAGATTCAGACTGTGATTTTACAAGCATTATGCAAAGTACACATTAAAATTATGTAATCAAATATTCAGTTAATACCTTATTTTGTGGGGGGCAATGAAAATGCTACTGCTGAATATTAAAATAGTGGACAACAAATCTGTATGAGATTCAAATGAAGCATCACATCTTCCTTCATATACATTGGCCAAACTATCCTTTACAATAAATCTAGATTAAGAAACCAGATAATATGTATTCCTGAGGTGCAACATGGTCCTCTTTTAGATATGTGAAAAATGGCAAAACATTAACACATGCATAGCTCTCTAAAACAAGGCTCTAACCAGCCAAGCATGTACAGGAATTGAAAATAATTGTATGCTTTAAAATGATGCACTGAGTGAGTGAACTACTGTATTTTTAAGCAATACACAGCAGGAATTATAAGCGATGATTTCATATACCGTCTACTCCCGATAATTGGCATGTGGATAATTCACGGTTCTTCTTCTCTCTCTTAGATTTTTAATATATATCAAATATTTCACATTTTACTTAATCAGTCAATTTCTTTCTCCAAATTTTTACATGTAATACATCTTTTTGCCTTCCAATTAAGTCATCCCCCTACCCTAAATTTTGCACATAATACATTGAAGGCAAGCTACCCACACTTCCTCACATTGTAAGGTGAGTAATATCCAGTATCACTGTTGATGTGGTTCTGTTCTACAGAGAAAATGAGGATGACTTTTCATTTAGACATTACTTTCCTACAAAATTTGCATGCTAAAATCAGAAAAAATAGTTTTCATGGACACAAACAAAACTAACTGACTTTTTCCATCAATATAAAACAAATGTTTATTAATCTCTTCTGAGTCGGATGTTTAAAACACTCTTTATGGTTTTACTTAAATATGTTTATTATTTTTCAAATTTGTGTCACTGTAAGTATGTATCTTAAAAATGTATTGCAATGTTTCAAATAAATTGATTTTACCGTGTACTTCATTTGTACATTCTGTTGAAGTACACCGAATTTTAGGTGGAAGAAACAAACTCTTGTTGCTAATTAAAAAATTTTGATAATTTGCGGAATTTTGTGTATTACTGAAAATTATCAGGAGTATATATATGGTTAATTTATTGCTGAAAGTTATCAAGAGTTTATATATATATATGGTTGTACTTTATGACAGAAATTTAGCACATTATCTGCAAAGTTCTGCTCTACTATTAAAGCTTAACCAATAAATTATTTATAATGTTTTTAAAGCTTTCACAATGACATTAATATTCTAAAATTTATAGACTTAATAATTTTATAGTACTCTTGCCCTTTGCTCCTGATCTCATCATGGTTTTTATGATCATTGTTTTATTTCTCAAAAATTCCGAGTCATTAATCCAGCATATCTTGAAAAGGAATTTCAATATACCTGCCAAGCACTATAAACCAATGGATACCACACCAAAGACAATAACACAGACATTTGATCCTGACAAAACAATATCTGACACCTATATACATTAAAAAAAAATTAATGTATTTCTGCAATACACTGAAGATGTCACAGTATGCCGTGGATAATATTTAAAGAAAAAAGGAATCAAAACAATTTTCACATCCGCCACCAAATTAGGAAATGTTCTTCACTAGGACAAAGATCCCTGGAAACTCCTTAAAAATAGAGCAATAACTTCAACAGAAGTTGAATTTAACATTATCCCTTCTCCTAAAAGGCAAGCTAATCTGAAAATTCTTAGTAATAAACAAATTTGCAATTTCGATTTTAATATAATATGTGCTAAATGCAACTATATCAACATAAATTAAGAGAGTAAGTGATGCCAACTTACTCTGCTATAAAGGCATTAGAGTTTCCAACATGGGTGGCAAAGGCCAACGGTATGGTCTTGCTTCAAGCAACACTCCAAAATTCAGTTGGATCATGTCATGGTAGAGGATGGTGATGATAATGGGATGAGGTTGACAAAAGAGTTGTGACATGAATGACAAAGGAAAACCAGTTATCCAAAGAAAGCCTTTCCAGCTTCTCTCTGTACCACAAATTCCACTTAGCCATTGAGAATAAACTTGAGTCACTTCAGAACGTCAAACAACAAGCAATGGTTCATTGTCGACCTTACTGTAAACTATAATATTGCAAAAAGATGGTAGTTATGGATCAAATTATTTAAAAATGAAAAAAAAGTTGTTTTGTTAAACAAACTATGAATGAAAAACTGCAAAAGCTTATACCTTAAATAATCAGCAATACTAGATCACTACCACCATCATACCATCATGATATTGCTGCTGTGGCCGCTGCCGCTGCCGCCACCAACTATATAATCTTTAGCTCTTTTTGTTTCCTTGATAGAGCTATGAATGAAATGCTGAACATGTGTGCAATAAGACAGCTATCAGGTTAGAAAATGCTTTAATACACTATGTCCTAATACCCTGGGGCAGTAGCAAAATAGCAACCATTGGAACTTGTTTTAAGGAATTACGATATTTGAAGCAACTATAAGAGAAAAAAATGCTTAGCCTAGTTTCACCTGTAAGACAAGTAGAATTTCTGCTTTAACTACCCAGCCACAAGAAGATCTAACATTTTTTTTGTTACAGTTTAACATTCCTTATAATATGGAAGGTCTAAAAAGATAATTAGATCTAATTTCCACAACAATGGATATAAAATGTTATTAAAAGTTATGTACCTGCTTAAACCCCATCGCACCTCAGTAGTAATATTGGAATTTAAACATTATTAAGAAATAAAAAAATAAATTAGTACCTCCTTAAAAAGAAAACAATTCCTGCTCATATTATTAGTATCATAAAGTGTTCACACTTTGGGCTATACTCTAAATTACCGCAAAATATATTACAACCTAACTAGTAAAATACCTATGAGAGTTAATAGGACATGCTCTTGGAAGTTATTTTAACACACACCATCAACACCAAGATTCACATGCTATTATTCTTCCATATGTAAAGTTTAATATTTTTATTGTTAATGTGCCAAGCAACAAGTCTGATTAATAATGTTGATATACAGTTGGTTTGGTGATCTTAAACTTTGCATACAAGTAAGTGGAAGTGTAAGTGTTAACAAACCAACTTTAATCAACATATTTTACTACTTCACTGTTAATAGCTTCAAGAGTATAAGTTCATATAAAGTATGATTAGCTTTAGTCCAGCTTGTTTCTCAATACTAAGTGAAGCAAATCAAAGCTAACTTATGCTAATAATGAATTTCTCACAGACTAAACATACTACATCAAAGGATAAATGTTTATGTTTTGTAATAATTTCCCTCAACTATATTACATAATTCTTCCAGATTCCTGCTCTAACCTTACATGTTTTGTTTTGGTTACACTCATACTTCACTTGTGGAAGTATAAGGGTCACAAAACCAACAATTTTATTACTTCACTATTAATAGCTTCAAGAAGCATGATCAACTTTAGTCCAACTTGTTTCTCAACACAAAGTGAAGCAAAACAAAGTTAACTTATACTAATAATGAATTTCAGATAAACTAAACATATTAAAACAAATGATAAATGTTTTATAATAATTTTCTTTAAACTATATTAAAGAATTCTTCCAGATTTCTACTATAACCTTAAGATTCAAATCTTCAGTTTGAGAGCAAAATGAAACGTATAAGCACGTGGACACACTTCTACACTATGTGCAGTGCAAAAAGTTTCTTTCAGCACAAGAATTTATTGTGACAACAACAAAATTCTTATTTTAGAAAATGAATAGGTACCTATGATTCACTACTCTTATCCAAATATAAAATCTAAATTCAGTACTGTACATTTTTGTTTAGATTAATACGTAAATGCAAGTTATAACATATTTTTTTTATCTTTATTCTGCAACACTTACATTCCTGATAACTTGTTTCTACATCAGAACATAATACTCCAGACTTACTTTATTTATTCCTCTTACTTTTTTCAATTTATTTAAATTATAAATTAAATTCTACAGATTTTATAATCTACAATACTAATGCTATAACTAAAAAAAAAAACCAAAAACTTCAATAAACTAAACCGGTACTGGAATCCAACACTACGGCTATTTTAACTATGATTTATAATTACACTTACAATTACATTTAAATACAATAATTACATTTAAAATTAATTTACAATTTTTATCCAGTTTAATGTCTACAATCTTCATTTCAGCTAACGCTTGGGCTATAACATATTCTAAAAATATATATTTCTATCCCTATGGAGCAACGACTTCAATGGAGGCAGGACTTATAATGACCCTTCCCTATAAAGGCCAGTGGATATGGGAATTCTTAAAAATAAACAAGTTCTGCAACTTTAATCAAAATATCATGTTATTAACTTGAAATGCAATTCAGAACTTGCACAATGAAACAAATCATAGGATATTTTGTATCACTATGTCAAACAGAACACTCTTTTGGCTTCACTCACTTTTTTAAACATTGCACATGTTTCTCAGAAAGGAAAGGTAAGCCTACTGATTAAATATTTCAGCAGTATTATTTTTCAAAAATGTCTTGCTGTATAGCTCTCGGCCATTTTTTGGGGATATTTTCAAATTTTGGGAATGAAAAAACTGCTACTTTTAGTCATGTCATAATTTGCATCTTCAAAAGGAACATTTGAAAACCACCTCTTCTGGTAGAAATGCCCTGCTGAACTCAAACCATGGACTAAATACCCAAATAACTAAATTAAATATTACCTTTCAAACATACGCACAGTACAACAGTCATCTTCAGTGATGGCAACTTAAAATGCTAAGCCTAATCTTCATGACATCCATGTTTCAACCATGGCTTGTTGCGAGGCCTTATCCACTTACCTACAAAAATTATGGAACCTTGCTTTTCTGACTTACTCCATCAGTTCTTACAATGGTAATCTTGATATTAAAATACTAATTAGCACTTAAGAGGTAAGAATCTATAGCATATCACAAAAACCTTTTATTATACGAGGGTTGGAACTTAAATAGTGGCAACACTGCTGTGGAGATGCTATGCAACGGAATCTAATATTGTCACTGATAGCACACGTTGTTTACATACCTATCTTTTCTCAGAGCAAATGGACTTTCCCTTCCCACATCACCTGCGTGCGCACCATCAAGAGATTCACAGTCACTTGTGAGCTAGCGGTCTAACGTACTGTTGTCACTATGTTTTCGAAACAGGAACAATGGAGTTGGATCAAGATTGAATGTGCCAGAGGTCGTACAGCACGACAGTGTCATAAAGGTCTTCAAGAAGCTTGCAGGGAATCTGCATTTCCTTACAGAGCAGTGGCACATTGGGTAAAAGTCTTCAAAGATGGTCGGCAAACTGTGGCAGACATTCATCGGGTAGGTCGTCCTATGAGCATCAGTGAAGAAGTGCAAGCACCGACTGTGCTTCACAATCTGAAGGAATGCCTGGGCATGCGAAAAATTACATTCCTCCATGGCAGACCGTCAATGCTCAGCACTACCATTCGTTTTTGGAGCACCACCTGCGACCAGATTTGAGAAAGAAGTGGCAACACTTTCTGCAGAATCCACCCATCATTTTGCATGACAATACTCTGGGGCACAAAGCGCAAGCTGTGGCTGATTTGTTCGGTCGATGGGGCTGGGAAGTACTGTACCATCCACCATACACCCCGGACTTAAGTCCTTGTGACTTTGATTTGTTTCCGAAGATGAAGGAACCACTTCGTGGCATTCACTTCAGAAGTGGGCAGTAGACCGCTCCATCTGCACCATCAAGAGAACAGGCTCTGCTAAAGGTACACTACAACTTCCACATCGCTGGCAACAGGTTATACACAACGCTGGTGACTACACTGAAGAACAGTAAAGGTTGCTAACATGTAACTCTTTTGTATCGGTTGTAAATAAATAGTTGCACTATTTAAGTTCCAACCCTCGTATATGACAGAATGATGCCTAAAAGACAGTACAACACAACATTTTGCACCTAGAAACTTTACTAAATACATAATCTCAAGTAGAGCATTCATTGATCACAGTCCTTAGCAGATATAGAAAATATTTAAGGCACAACCAACAGAGAAACCTATACCAACCTTCAATAATGTGCTTAGACTGCATAAACCATCGTAGAGAACTTGGTCCCATGTACAGTATAAGTCCACAAATAATTAAAACCAAAAGGAACACCCTTCTATACCTGAAACAAATACAGTAATTTTGTTGGTTAAAATTAATTCCACAAGCTACAAAATTTAAAATACTTATAACAAAATCTGAGTCACCTTTGGCATGCAACAGGTTAGGGCATCTTCTCATTCCCCTCTCCATGCATGCCCACATGTGCACACAGAAAAAACAAAACTTTAAGCTCCAATTTCAAGATATATAGGTTAAAGTTTCAATTCAGTTTTCTTTAATTAATTGTTCATCATAATAATCACTGATGTCTATACTTTGATATTATGTACAAAAATTTTAAATATGAATTTTTTTCTCTTTAAGTCTTTCATCAGTCCTTTCAGTTCCAGGTCATGTTATCTTTGTATTTATGACTTCTGATGCAGATTATTTTACTTTTTTAATAGTGTTTTTAATACCCTTTTTCACTACTGAGGTACCACAGATAATGGATACTGACAATATATGAGAACAAATATTGAATTCGGAAAGAAATTTTTTTGGAAAGAAGTGTTCCAGCCTTAAATTTATGTAATCTCTCTGGCATTTGCCATTGTAGAGGACTGAGGAAATCGAAGTAAGAGAGCATGGTCTTGGCAGGAATCAAATATCAGAACCGTTCATAAGTCCATGCCTTAACCCTTTGCCTGATGGCCATTTAAACCCCACACTATTTCTTTCCAGATACCCAATAAACAGATCTAGGTATTTAAATGGCAAGCAATTTAAAGTTTTGCATTGCAAAACAAACCTTCATTTTATGGTTATTTTTCACATATTTTAATGAAACAAAAACTAAATTAAAAGACATTAAATGCAGTATGAGTGAACTACAAGGATTACGCTATTTATATGCAGAATTAAAAAACAATCAATTTTGCATTCTGTCTCATTGCAATTTGTGGAATTCTCTACATTTTACTCTCGAATGCTACTACCATTCAACACTTGTTTTTAATAGCATTTCAAGTTCTAAACTGAGTCAGCACACAGGTACATAATAAATATTGTAAGAGGAGAAATGTCTGATGTAATGCAAACAAGCTGCACACACACTTCTTATCCAAGAGAGTAGTTTTTTATTCACGTATACATGTACGGCTTTTTAGACAAGGTTGAATCATATGATTGCATTTGCATGTCACAATAAGTTTAGCTTGTTATGCTCAGATCAGCTATACAATTTTCAGCTGCTGAGATTGATAAATAAGCAACCTGATACTGAAATCTGTTCTTGGCATCACATGTTTCAGTTGGTAGCTAAATACTAATAAGGCAAGGTTCACTTGGCTAGAAATTACAAAGTTACATTCCCAGTTTGAATCATGGCTTCAAAGAGTGGTATATCTTAGCTCATTTAGGAAGCTTGTTCCTGCAGGTATTAGTGCAGAGACAGGATTATGGAGTTCCAAAAACCATTAGTGTACAAAACAATACATTTTTTGGAGTATAACCTGTGGCGTACAGCCTCATACACAGCTCACAAGTGACAGCCAACAACTGATTTTTTACTAAGTTTTTACTGAAGATTTTGTAGCTTTCATAGTTACTGAAACAATGTATATGAACGTAAAGTGCATGAAAATTTGACCTCAAAAGGCAAATTAGGACTTAATAGGATACAGAAGTGCTCAGATGTAACACAAAATGAGAGTTACAGCCCACTTTGCATAATTATTCTCATGGGTGCTATTCGAAAACCTACATTGGCCATTATTGGTCTACAGATGACATGCTGGCAACTCCATTTTATGTAAGATGTATGTCAAACAACAGGTTTTCGTCTATATTGCAGTTTCTTCATTTCACCAGCACAGAAAACATGAGAAATTGTACAAAATTAAGCTTATTTCACAATTCAAAGAAAATTATATTCCTGGTGAAAAGGGCACTGTTGATTAAAGCTTGATGCTCAGGAAGGGCCGCTTGGGTTTGAAGCAATATGTCAAAACAAAATGAGCCAGATTTGGCATAAAAGTTTTGATCTTTGTGAAAGTAAATCAGAGTATGTCTGTAATAGCTGTATTTACACTGCCAAAGGGACTGACAATACAGGAGAAAAAGACTTGGAGTTATCTGGCTCCATAGTCATGCACCTCATGGAACCTGTACTTGATCAGAGTAGGACTCTATACCTAGACAACTGGTACAGCTCCTCTAATTTATTTATTCCTTTATGTAAAAAATGGCATTGGAACAGTACATTCAAATCTTATTGGATCTCCAAAGTATATGAATGTATAGGTTCTAAAGAGAAGGGAAATGAAGGTATGTCAGCTTCCACCTTTGACTTACATTGCTTAGTATGATAAAAGGGTAGTTACAGCCTTATCTAATTTCAGTTACAAAATGTTGATGAATGATATAGGAAAGCTAGATGCCAAAACCAAAATCACAATTTTCAAGCCTGATATACATAAATACAATATTTATATGGGTGATGATGATTTAGTGGATCAGGTATTGCAGGGCATAACCCTCTTTATGAAAAACTGTAAAATGGTACATAAAACTATTTTTTAACATTTTGGATATCACCATATACAATCTTGGTAATTTGGAGAGCTCTAAAACCACAAAAAATGACATATCTGGATTTATGCTTATCAATTGCTTGCAGCCTAATTGCTCGCTATCAAATTCAGAGGTCTTTACACACAGGGGGTAGAAAGTCTAAAACCCCTGCCATCCTCAGATTGATGGAAAAACATTTTCCCATAAGAATACCATCTACGGGCATAAAGTTGCTTCAGTTTTGGAAATATGTGGTAAGCCACAAAAGCGGCACATACAAGGAAACCAACATGATTTATGTTAACTAAAATGTTAATTGGAACATTCACAGTGAAGCCAATCATATAATTAAAAACATTTTATGATACAGTCGAACTACACACTCTTAAGTAATTGAAACATAAGTGTGTGTAGTTCGACTGTATCATAAAATGTTTTCAATTATATGATTTATGTTGATTGTGGAGATGTGCTCTTATGTTACTATGCATACTTCAAGGTGTATCATTCAAAACACAACTTTTAAAGGTAATGTTGAACTATTTTATAGAAATTAAGTTTATTTTTTAAAAGAAAAGTTAAAATAATTACTGTTTGAAAATCATTCGATTTCCACCATTTGCCGGATGTGTCCACATTGCTTGGACCCATTTTATTCTGGACATCTATACACATCCATATCCAGGAAGAGATTAATGACCTTGGCCAACCATGTAGCTTGATACGAATTAAGTGGTACATGATTTTGTATATTAAAGCAGTAGTGAATTGTCAGTCATCTCTTACTCAGATCATATAAAACATGAGTTAACTTTATGATTACATATCCATAATTTCAAAAAGTGAATGATGTACTAGAAACTGGGCTCATTAATATATTTAGTTTATAAAATATGTCAGATATGCTGAAGTACTTGCTAACATTCACTGTATATAAGTGTGCAAAATGCTGCAAATTAGTTTTTTTAAGAAGAAGAAGAAGAAGAAGAAGAAGAAGAAGAAGAAGAAGAAGAGGAGGAGGAGGAGGAGGAGGAGGAGGAGGAGGAGGAGGAGGAGAATAGTCTGGCAATAATTTTAGTTCTGATAAGGAAAATAACAACATGAAAACTATTAGATGATTATTACTGTTTAAAGTAAGGACATAACTATGATGGTCATTAGAACCCGAGCATGTGGAAACTGATAACATAACACGAAAAGAAAGAGATGAAGACAAAGATATGCCAGCACATTATATCAATGTAACCATTAGTGTGGCTTTGTGCTTGGAAAATGTGAATGGTAGTGTAGAGGACTAGAATTTGAAATTTAACAAGTTTCCATTAGCTTTGCATCTTAGAGTGAAGGGAATTATAACATTTTCTATCCTTTAAAAAAAATGGTGGCACCTAGAATGATTTTTAGAAGAAAGAACAATTACCACTGCATTCTAAAGCCTGCTAATGGATTAAGATATTGCACACCAAACTGGAACATCATCTAATTTGTTCAGGCTCCTAGAGGTGAACAATACATAGGAATCATTTTTAAAGTTTTTCATTGATAAGATGACTCACAATATAGTGGACCATAAAAATAAAGAAAATGACAGAAGGAAATTAAGCTATAAACGCAAACACAGAAAAACTGCGCAAATCACAACATTACATGGTTATATTTAAATTAAAATAGAACATCATACTTGTGAAGAAAATAATTACATAGGAGGTATATACAAAACTATAAATAGTGATTTTGTGAAGTTTGACCACAGTTCCATTGCCCATATACTAACAATATTTCAGTATAATGAAAATAATACTGTGGATGACACTGATGAAGAATTAATACACAAAACAAAACAGGAGATCAGGATTTTACCACGCGTGATATTGCTGCCTTCAATGGCAACTCTCCTGTGAGCACAAGTCTAAGTATGGCAAAGAATTGTTCTTCTGCAAACTCAAAGCAGAATTTCAGCTCAATGAGTTTTGTTGCAAAAGGAGAAGTCATTCAAATTTTTCATACTAAATCTTCAAAATCATTATAAGGTTGATTAAGTCTGACTTCAAAATGAACTGCTGGATCGAATATGCAGCATACATTATGCTAGCCTGAAAGCAATATCTGTTTGAGCCTAATTTTTCCTTGCAAGGCTACCCTTGCTAGCTACTCTCATGACATATCCAACTTGCTGTAATGCATCAGTTATCATATGATAGTTTTATGTCCCCCATTGTGGAGAACCTCAGCATGGAATCTTGAATTGTTTATTTAAGGATGCTCTTTAACACCTCGGGTCATCAGCGTCCCATTCTATTTAGGGCGTGAAACGACCGACAAATTTTGCTCAGAGGCCTCTTCTTTCAGGCTTGAGGTTCTTTATCGTGCCGTAAATGTACGACACGGGACCCACGGCTTTACTTCCCTTCCGAAGGAAGCAATACTTACGATTTTTACGCCCGACCTGGCCGGGTTCGCACACGCGATCTTGGGTTTAGAAGGCAAGTATGGTTACCACTACACCACCAGGGCCGACCTCAGCATGGAGCTGGAGCCTGGTATGTGAGGTAGGTTTTGACCTCAATGTGACATGGCTGCAGTAAGATCAGTACCTGGTTGGTATTGACGCTGATCTTATTGCTGCAACATAACTTATCATTTTTAAAACATCCTTTATGACATCAAATTTATTTTTCAGCAGAAGTACATACATTATACAGGATTACACCTTCACCTTTATGGCACAATTGGCACCATAAAGTCTTTCAAATTGTTACTAAACTGAAATCATGTTTTTGTTGTCTCAAATAGTACTAACTCTAGTCGTTTTAATATGCATTACTTTCATTGCAAACATTTCAGGCACCCAAGTATTGGTTTTCAGTATTTATGATGTTTTTCCAAGCATTATGCTACTGTAGCTAGCTTTCCAACTCAGTTCTGAAAAATGTGATATCTTTATATTTCTATTCATATTAACCATTGATTCAGGCATGTCAAATAGTGACTGATGAAATCTTTTTAACAAACTTTTTATCATCATTTTCACATCTTATGAAATCATTTGCATTATCTTCCCCAGAGTTTTTTATGGAATGCATAACTCCAAGTTTTCTTCTGAGTTTGCTAAGAATGACCTTTGGATGGTATATGCATGCACAACAAAAATGAACATAAAAATAACAAGGAGGTATACAAGGGATGGCTATGTTCTAAACTATTTGAGTGGAGTCCCTTGCTTTTCCTTTAATGGTATTAACAATCATTTTTCTTTAGTGACTTCTTCCAGACCAAGTTCTATGCAACTTTTAATTTTCATACTCGTTATGTCTACGGAAACATGTGGTCTTTTTCACACAAATGCATTATCCTCAAAAAGGACAACTGTGGTATATAAACCTGGATAAGACAGTACCATATTCATCTACAACAGATTCTTCTGTTAATTCATTCAGGAAGGTCAGTTACTACATTAAAATACACTGGGGAAAGAAGAATTCCTTGTGTAATACTTTCTTTCAATACAACAAGTTTAATTTTCCTTTGGTATACCTAAATTTTAATGGAATATTCTTTTTTTTTTAAATAGTATTTAATGTCCATTTTTACTGCTGAGGCACCACAGCCAGCGGACAATGATGATACACAAGAGGAAATGATAAATTGGGAAAGTGTTTCTTTTTTTCCAGGGAAGGAAGTGTTCCAGGCTAAGTTTAGGGTACCTCCCTGGCATTTACCATTTGTGACTGAGGAAAACCTGGAAAAACCTCAGTCAGGGAGGGCAGTACTGGTGGAAATCAAACCCCAAACCTCCTGCTCACAAGTCTGCCCCTTAATGACCTTGGCCACCCATGGTGATAGAACAATTTTCTTGAATATTTACTAGTCTGTTTGGCAGAATGAAACATACAAGAGGGGAAGGGAGATATCAAAACTAAGTTTGCAGTCAACAATTTGGACCAAATGGCAAGAAAATATTCTGTTCATTCTGGGAAATGTGTATAGCCAGTGCACGTTTTCTTCAACATTCTTGACTAAGCTGCCCAATTCATGGATAATTTTCAAGGCAATAATAGGAATAATGATAAGTCCCAGAAATGACTCCTAGAACTGCAGAAGAACTGCACATGAGTGTATGGAAGCTATAAACCAAACAAAGGGTGTGGGAGGAAGAAGAAGATTAAGATTAGCTTCAAAGAAACCTACTTATTTTTTATTTATTTATTTTATTTACAGGTGCTCTTTAACATCTCAGGTCATCAGCATCCCATTCCATTCAGAGCATGAAACTGCAGATAAATTTTGCTTAAAGGTCTCTTCTTTCAGGCTTAAGGTTCTTTTACGTGCCATAAATCTATGACATGGGACCTGTGGCCTTACTTCTCTTCAGAAGAAAGCCATACTTAGGATTTTTATGCCTGAAAAAATCTATCAACCCTGGCCAGGACTGAACACACAATCTTGGGAAAGAAACCCAAAAAGGATAATCAGAAACAACCCTGACAAATGAAGAAATGTCAAAACAAGATAAATACAAATTTCAAAGAATGCAGAAATCAATTTGTGGATCCTGTAATAAAAAAGTAATTTGTACTGAACGTAAATAGTGCACTGGCATCATATTATAATATTGATTGTTCTATTTTGTATTTTTGTTAGTCCTAATGGAAAATGATTTAGAACTTTTAACAATAAGTCAATAAAGGTTCTCCACAAGCATGTTATGATTTCATTTAGTACAAAGTTAGTAATTATATACTTCAATGGACAAAATTACCTCTTTGGTGGTACTACGTATATAAACGGTTTTGGAGGTTCTAATGTTAAGAGTCAGACCGTTATTTTTGTGTGCGTGCATGTGTGGGGGGGGGGGTCGGGGGGTGCATGTGTATGTGTATCAATTTCAAGCATTTTTGCAATAATTAAGCAATGATTGAGCAACCACAATGTCTTTCACAATGCTCAATACATGGTCAGGGCTAAAAGCACTGTCAACAGTCATACCAGTAATATCTCTTAAAACTTCATCCTTGTTACCATTGTTAGCAACATAGTATTTACACTCAACCATTCAATATTTGTTGGAATATTACTGTGTTTTCATCAATTTTATATCTTGGCTTACAGTAATCAAGGATTAACGAGATGACTTTTTATCTTTGAGTAGTTATAGCATAAATTGCTATTTGTACTTACACCTATGTTTTTCAGTCTCTCTTAACAGATCTTTCAGGTTTGTAGCTGTTAGTGTGTAAATATTTTTCCTTCTCTTCCTTTAGTACAGCCTACATTTAGTAGCACAATGCTTCATATCAGGTAAAAATGTTAGTGCATCAGCCAGGAATAATATAAATCTATCAACCTTTTCATTAAACTATCATTGTTGACATTACTAAATACTGTCTTCCATATAATGAGTTGTTGCATATATTGAGACAGATCATCGATTTTTCTGAAATCTCAATATCCAAATTTGAGGTCAGCTGGGTGTAGTCACAAATGAAGTGTAGTTGTTACTGCTCAATAAGGATATTGTGGTGTATATCAGAATGGAATCTGCTGATATATACAGGAAGATATGCGACGGTTATTTACAAAATAATCAATTACAGTAAGGACATGAAGTTTTATTCATTTTCACTAGATCATATACAGTTGGTCTATAAATGTTTGATTCATCTTCTTGCAACACTCCATCTATTCATATTCATTAAACTTCCCATAAAATTTGATAATATAAAGCAAATCTAAAAAAATTAATAAATCACTTTCTTTTAGTTCCCAAAAATTTATGCTGCAAACATTACTAAAAGCTTGCCATATTAAGAAATTTTGAGGAGGCTAAGGATACTAAACTAACAATATCTGTACAGAGTATAAATGTCATAAAAACCACTGCATGAAAATAAACATTAACATTCCCACAAGCATAAAATCTATTCAAATCACTCAAAAAGTGATATATTTATAGTCTGTGATCTATAGATTGAATGAAAATAACAGATGAATACATAAGTCATAAAGCACTGTCCATAGCCTAATACAATAGCTGTAAATCTGCAAGGGCTATATAAGATAAGCTTTACTTGTTTATTTCTTTACTGGTACCTACTAAGTGATATAGGATAGGCCCTGGTTCCAGCTCTAGCTTTCCACCAAGACATATAACATTACAATTATGAACTTTAAACAAAATTAAGTGTACAATAGAAGAATAACCTAAATGTATGTATTACATTGATATACCTATAATATTCAGCTGATTACACACTAATATTCCTTATTAATTATTTACATTCTTTTATTCTTCACTCCTATTATTTTTTCACCACACATCTCCCATTCCATTTTCTTCCTAGACAGTCGCTGCTCATTGTTTTAAATATTACAAATGTTGCAAATTCTGGCATTTACAGGAGATTGTCAGGGGCCCATTTTTAAATTATTTACATTATTACATCTGTAGTTATCATCATTAAGAGTTTTTATGTTTATTGTTAATATCCATTTTATATTTATGATAACCACCATGGGTGGCCGAGGTCTTTAAGGCGCAGACTCGTGAGCGGGAGGTCTGGGGTTCGAATCCCACCAGACCGTCCTCCCTGACTAAGGATTTTTTTCCAGGATTTCCTCAGTCTTCATAACTGGCAAATGGCAGGGAGGTACCCTAAACTTAGGCCTGGAACATTTCCTTCCTTAAAAAATCCTTTACCAATTTATCATTTCATGTATCACCCATGTTCACCGCCTGTGGTGCCACAGTAGTAAAAACGGGCATTGAACACCATTAAAAAAATTAGGATTATTAATAATTTATTATTATTACCAGAATATAAAATACAAATACTGCAGTTACTAATTTTTCCATATTATATATTTTAAAAATGATTTAAGAGTGTTTAAATTATACAAACCCCTACTAGCTGTAAATAACAAATAAAATGACCTGTAGGCCTAAGTAGTTATGCATTTTGGTCCAAGTCTAATAGTTTACTTTTTAATTTTTTTCAGTCAAACAAGGATACTCATTTATGATTAACATTATTTTTTTAATTTTTCACTAGTCTCCCCTTAATTCATCTGCTTGTAAATTAAATCCACTGCCTGCTCCTTCTGTGCTGCAAAATGGATAATGTAATATAAATATTGTACTTATGAAGCTGTTGGCAATGGAGTGGCACTATAACCTAAACTTAGGTATTCATTTTTTACACTAAACTCCATTCACTTACACAAAAGTAAGATGCGTTTCGGGAGAATCTCTCCCATCTTCAGTTGCTCACTGAACCGCCGTTACTCGAAACTATGGCTGGACAAATGGATGTTCTTGTGGTGGCCTCTGTTGGTTGAAGTAGGAAGTTGCTGAGCTCATCCATAGGAGGAAACTCCAAATTAATTAGGTTTTCTCTATTTTTTAATATGAAAAATTTTACCCAAGTGGATAACTCCAATGGGTTGTGAAGATGTTTCAGCAGTTTAATTCCTGGTTTTATTTCATGTTTTTTGGTCCAAAAGTGAGCTGCTACTGCTGATTTATCCACCTGTTCAAACCGAATATTCCTAAAATGTTCTTTCCTCCAAATTTCTTTGCCTATGTAGCTCTGTTCACAATCTGCACATTTTATTTCATAAATTCCTGATTTCTGTTCTGTTGGTATGGAGTCTTTTACTGTGCAACCCCAAATGAAGACTTATTAAAACTTACTAATATTTGCATTAAACAAAATTACTTCAGCTTCAACAAAAAATATTACCAGCAAGTTTCAGGCCTAGCTATGGGAAACCTTTTGTCACCTTTTCTAGCAGAGTTATTCATTAGCTCATTTGAAAAACACATCACAAAAGCCTTTCCTTTAATTTTCAAGTGATGGTATAGGTATGTGGATGACATTTTTGCAATATTACCTAAGAAACACTCGATAGATGCCCTAAACTTCATTTGCCAATGAATCCATACAATTTACTATAGAAGAAGGAAGAAATGGGTCGTTACCATTTCTGGATTTAAAAATTATAAGAAATGGAGATGGTTTGAATTTTGGAATTTACAGAAAAGAAACACACACAGAAAACTACATACGAAATGAAAGTTATAACCCCATTCAACATAAATATGCAATTTTTCACAGTTTGGCACACAGATTGATGAATGTTCCACTCACAGAAGCAGAGTACAAAATAGAATACAAACAAATAATAAAGACAGCTATAATCAATGGTTTCAACAAACAAAGTGATGAAAATTATCAATAAATCTAAAAGACAAAATGGGATACGGGTAGTTTCCACACTGAAAAACACAAAAGAAGAATACAAATTCAAAAGTTTCACCTACCATCCAATTTACCACAACAAGTTCAAGAAAATCTTCAAAGAACATGGGATAATGTTAGTCCCATAGAACAGATACAACATCAAAAATTTATTGGGTTGCACAGTAAAAGACTCCATACCAACAGAACAGAAATCAAGAATTTACGAAATAAAATGTGCAGGTTGTGAACAGAGCTACATAGGCAAAACAAAGAGAAATTTGGAAATTCGGAGAAAAGAACATTTTAGGAATATTAGGTTTAAACAGGTGGATAAATCAGCAGTAGCAGCTCACTTTTGGACCAACAAACATGAAATAAAACCAGGAATTAAACTGCTGAAACATCTTCACAACCCATTGGAGTTATCCACTTGGGAAAAATTTTTCATATTAAAAAATAGAGAAAACCTAATGAATTTGGAGTTTCCTCCTATGGATGAGCTCAGCAACTTCCTACTTCAACCAACAGAGGCCACCACAGGAACATCCATTTGTCCAGTCATAGTTTCAAGTAACTGCGGTTCAGTGAGCAACTGAAGATGGGAGAGATTCTCCCGAAACGCGTCTTACTTTTGTGTAAGTGAATGGAGTTTAGTGTAAAATGAATACCTAAGTTTAGGTTGGATAATGTAAGTTCATTGAAGTTTGGAGTTTCCAAAGATCCCTTCTCAATGGAACACATTGCAAGAGCACAAAGGCAGTCCTCCTTCATTGTATACTGAACTAAGGTTTTTACCCTTTAGAGTAGAAAAATACCATTCTTCTTCTCCAGTGGTGATAGACATGGTCACTAGGATTTTCACCAGTTTCCCACAGTCGGAAATTGCTTTTGACAAATTGTTTTCATAAAGAAAGTTATCAATGCACCTAATGCTTTACCAAAATCATCCATGGTGTATATGATGTTCAATTCATGATGCAGTTCCAACAGACTCAAATTATTTATAGCAAAAGCTATTTTCAGTTCTTTTTCAAGGAATGAAATTCTATGTTTTGGAAACAAAGATGGATGAAACAACTTTGCAATAGAGAGAGGGTCATTGAAAAGAAAATTATCTCTGATTTGATTCATGATGATGTAACAGACTTCTTTTGTGCACACCTCCATGATTCCATAAAATGGGTGCATTTTGCAGATGGCTCTTCCTCTTCCCAGTAATGGCCAATATCAAATGATGGTCTCACTGGCCGGACAGATGTTATGAAATTGGATACATAGTTCATGATATTCACAGCATCAGTCTGCTTTTGCTGCAGCTGATTAAACAATATGCCACAATGGAGCATGATTCTATTAAAAAACTGTAGCCAGAAAATAAAACCATCATCTTGAAGGAAACCCTTTGTTCCCATGAACTTATTTATTGTCTTGTTATCGTAGCTGTTCTCATTAATTGTTTGGTCCAAGTATTCTAAAATTTCCATTCTATATTTGTGGGCAGTAATCACACACCATGATTTGAAATTTCATCTAATGGACTGAGGACAACTTGGAATACATTTCTTCACAACAGCATCGAGAACAGCAGTGCATTTAGCAGGTTGAGAAAGAAGTGCAGAAATTCCTTCCAAATTGCTGAAAAAAGGCATACTGTTTATTTCCAGATATGCAACGTTGAACAATTAATAAATTTAATTGATGTGCATAACAGTGAATAAACTGGGCATTTTTGTAAGTCTCTTTAATTCTAACTTGGGCCCCACTTTTCTTTTCACTCATAAATGGAGCACTATAATAGCCGTGGGCAATAAGTTTTTCAGGGGTCTCACTCACTTTTATTTTCTCTAGTTCATTCAAGATGACATCACTTACAACTTCAGCACAATATTCTTTTGGCTGAATAAAACTTACAAATCTTTCATTAATTTTTCCCCATTAGTTTGTATCTAATTATTAACATGAGCTGAGAAAGAGAGGCACAGTCAGTGGTTTCATCAACTTCTATGGCTAAGTAATTAGTCTGCAAAGGCTTGTCTCTTATTATATCAAGACAAACTTCATAGATAGAGTTAAGCAGTTTATTTTCAATGTTCTTGGAGAGACCTAAGAAAATGCAGTTATCTATTTTTTCTATATGCTGCCTCAAAACATTATCCACCTCCGACATTAGGCTAATGAGGCTGCGAAAAATCCCAGAGTTGCTGGAGTTCTCTGTTTCATCATGTCCTTTTAAAGCAAGCTCAAACTTATCACAGAACTTAATGCAGTCTATTAGCTTGCCTAATGTGTATCGATTCTAGGAGACATTTTCATTGTACTTCTTAATACTTGAATGATAAGCACTATCTAACAGGCACACAATGTCTACCCTTCCCTGCATAGAAAATTAAATACAACCAAGATGCTTTTTTTACCTTAGCATGGAAAAATTTTAAATCAATTACACCACTCTCAGTCTATGTGCTGCCAGTTGAGTTAGTAACAAGACAAGTGAAACAAAAAAAGGAATTTTTAATTCACACTCACACAGCCAGTCAGCTGCATCAAACAATGCTCTGTTAAAATTTTGGTATAGCTCCCCCTGGATTTGTACTGTTTTTGCTCTTGAACTATAACTAGATCTGCTCTGGGTGCCCCAAGTTTTTTCACATTTATTCTTGTTTCATAAGCTAATGTTTCCCAGATTTATTACTGACAGAATTCTTTGTCTTGCTGATACACACAGGGTACAGAAACTAAAAAGTCTTCACTGTTCACAACACAATGACACAAGCGAAAATTTCTAACTGATAACAGAATAATACAACTATTTTTCCATTTTGTGCTGTAAAGGCAGAAAAGGCATAGAGCTCCTGAGCCTTTGCTACATGGAGAAGTAAATATTCCATGAGACCACGCCTCCCAGCTGCTTTACAAAGGAAGCACAGGGAACCTTAAGGTGGAGCCTACAGCTACTAGCTGTCTGGATAACATCTATTCCAAATATATATTACATCTGAATGGGAAGAAGAACAAAAGTTTTGTTCTACTTCTTCCCATTCATATGTGAATTACAAAAGTAGTAATTACTTAGATTTTAATTAAAATCTTTTAACATATTGTTCTACTTCTTCCCATTCATATGTGAATTACAAAAGTAGTAATTACTTAGATTTTAATTAAAATCTTTTAACATATTTTTTAATTTTCAGGGATGACTCCGCCTTAAAGCCTTCAATTACAAGCCACTACTGTTCCTAAATATTCCCTAATGCAACCAGCCCATGAATTTATCCTCACATTATTTTAGATAGACTTCATGAAAACTTAAATAAATCATATTTGATGACCTTAGTCTTTTGGTATAGAAATTAAAAAGTATAAATATTTATTATTTATAATTCATTAACAGTTCACTGATACTACCCTCAAAAGATCATTTCTCATGATCTCAATTTTTGCATCAAATTTCAACCATATTTGATCAAGTATATAAGACAATTATATTTTTTGGAGAAAAAAACTAAAGAAGAAATTTTTATTTATTGTAAATTAAATGGAAGTCGTGATGAATGATTTTGAAGTGACAATGGTTTTAGCTCTCTTGAAGCAATAGTTTTGAAACTATGGACATTTAATCCAATAGTTTGCAGTTAATATTTTCAGTGCTTATTTTATTATTATGAACCTACTTTTATATTTTAAAGCATATTTTAGACACCTCAGTACATACTTTAGCTGCCTAAAAATTTTAGAAATAGTTACATGGCATGATTACCGTCTTTTAAATTTCTAGCACATGTCTACTGGAAGAGAAGCTTTAAGGCTTTTTGGGACAAATGGCACTGGCCTAGAAGAAGAAGAAGAAGAAGAAGAAGAAGAAGAAGAAGAAGAAGAAGAAGAAGGAGGAGGAGGAGGAGGAGGAGGAGGCGGAGGAGGCGGAGGAGGAGGAGGAGGAGGAGGAGGAGGAGGAGGAGGAGGAGGAGGAGGAGGAGCGTTTCTGCTGTCTCAAGTGTGAAAGGTGATTTTAAGTAATTTTGGCATTCTAAATTGAAAGCTCAAACCCATTTTCCCTTATCATCTATACGATTTTTAACAAATCCTAAAAAGAATTTTAAAAGAAGTGGATTTTTATGAAATAAAGCAGTAAAAAGAAAGAACTCATTAACCTGGAGAGCATTTTGGACAATTAAGTTTATATTGTTAGACGCAATACTAACTAAGAAAGTCAGATTCCAGAAGCCTGAAACCTGTGTATACTCTGTATCACTATAATGGTGCCAGATATGGTCAACAACAGAAAAATAAAAGAACAAAATTCAAATATGCCAAATAAAAATGCAAGCAAGATCCTGGGAATAACTTTCAAGGGACAAAATACCTATAGTATTAATAAACCAGTTATCTCAGACAACAGACTTCACACAAATAGCTACCAGAAGCAAATGGCAATGGGGCGGTTACATCACAAGAATGCAGGACAATAGGTGGACATACAAAATCTCCATTTGGGACCCCTGGATAGGAAAAAGGACACAAGGCAGATCCAGAAGAAATGGATGGACTTCAAGGAACATGCAGGTCTCGTTTGGTCAAGAATAGCAAGAGGAAGAGAAAAATGGAAATCTCTCAAAAAGCAACTAGTGCAGTGAGAAATCGAGTACCCAAAGAACAAATCAGTCAGAGCGTCTTAAACAGTATAGGAACAACTTGGGTGGAATAGCTCATCACATTAGGAAAAAGCAAGCTTTCCAGAATAATAGACTATATATATATATAGGAAAAGCAAGCTTTCCAGAACAATAGGCTATATCTATCTTTTATACACACACGCACGCACGCACGCACGCACACACACACACACACCACAAAGTGTCCCAAGAATTCAACCATAAACTTGCAAGGATTGTGGAGGGGTGCTAGATAAGTGTTGTTTTGAAATAGGGAATTTATGACCCCCTGTGTAGACTTTCAAAGTTATTACACTTTTTTTTAATCGGATATCAGAGCTGATACGTCAATATAATTGTGTGAATTACATTTTCATTCTGAATGCTCACGCCCTGCCCAAGTAGTCTTAAAAATGCAGTGTTAATACTTAGTACAGGAGAAGTTGAAAATTATTGGCTTCGCTACTTCGGTAAAATTGCACGTTCTGCGAGGATATGCACGCCACGGATAATAGTACAGTAATGCTACGAAGTTAATTGCACATGTGCGACGTATCTAGCATATCGCACCTGAGAGTTGACGTTACAAACCGACCCTGTGCTGCAGCCGAAATTTGGAATGGTAGAGGAGAAAACCGCATTGTGTTATTGTGGAGTTTTATTATTATTTAATTTTTTTTTGTTACACTTAAACTTCTTTTTGTTAACGCTAAGCTAAACTAACTTAATCTGTGAAAAAGTAAAATTCATTGCATTAATAAAGATCACAAGTGAGAGAGGAAGAGGAAAAAGAAAGCTTACATGTGAGGGGAACGAACCCACGACTTTCATATTATTAGCATGACGCTCTAATTGAGCTAACAGGTCTACATGCTCATCAAGGAAATTATCAGCCTAATGTAATCCCTACTATTGAAATCGTAACCAGTCGGTTTTCTTTTCTACCGTTCGGGATTGCGGCCGCGTAAGGCGAAGTCATCTAAGTGATTTAATGGAGCATTTTCTGCTTTGCGTATCAAACGCAACAACTGTTTACAGTTGCTCCAAAACATGGCTAACGAATTTTCATTTGCCGAGCTTGCTGATATGCATTTGATTTATGGGAGGACATGCATCTGTCGCTGCACAGCCGTGCAGGAATGGATTTCCAGACAAACATCGCCCTTACCGCTAGACCTTCCAAAATGTCCATCGGTGTTTACGGGAAACTGGATATTTAATGGTGCACGGACCCGATGCCGGTGCAAACCGAAGGCGTCGTACTCCATCTTTTGAACAAGAAGGGCTTACTGGGGTTTGGGCGAAACCTGCCACCTGCCACCAGCACCCGAGCTATTGCCAGGGCCATGAATACGAACAAGTTCAGCGTGTATCGGGATCCTGCACAAAGAACGACACTTTCCCTATCATTTGCTTAAGGTGCAGGCATTGGGGCCAACGAACTTCGGTCCTAGACCAGAGTTATACAGTGGGCCTTGGAGAGGCAGAATGAACAGCCTCACTTCTGCTCGGTTCTCTTCACCAACGAGGCCATGTTCATAAGAGGTGGACTAATTCTGAACCATAGGAACAGTCATCGTGTCCAATCAAATAATTGGACCGTATCTATTTCCTACACGATGAAACGGGCACGTTTATTTTCACTTACTCATATTTTGCCTGTGTTTTTAGAAGGCGTTCCTCTAAACATTCGACGTCAGATGTGTTCTTTTCATTTCTTTCTTTTCTTTTTTTTGAATGGAGTTTAAACGCCCGTTTGTACTACTGAGGAACCACAGGCTATGGACACTGATGATACATGTGGTGAAATGACAAATTGGGAAAGTGGCCACCGCGTTCTCCGGACCTCAATCCCCTATATTTATTTTATGATGACAAGTTAAGATCCTCGTGTACGCATCATCAGTTGACGGTGATGAGCAGTTATTTGAATGGGTCTTGGCTGCTTGTGATGAGGTTCGTAAGACTCCAGATCTTTTTGAGAGTGTGCGAGGATAATTTTTTACAGGTGCACTCTTTGGAGGGATGTTGCAGGCCGACACATTGAACAATATCTCTGGTGATCTCTGTTTTATTTTTTGCACTTATGGCACCCTTTTTTCTTAATCCTCCAATTTTCTTTTATTTGGTTTCCATGCAGCGTTGAAAACCTAGAATGCAGTTTACTTAATTTTCCTTAGGTACTTGTTTCATTCAAGTACATTTTTTCCCTTACTCTGGAGAAAGTCATTTATTTTTCCTTTTCAGTATTTACTATGTCTACCATCATTGGCTAGAGTGGAGAAACATCTAAATTTTGGAATGTACCTGCACATACAATATTACGCGTAAATCACACATTAAGGTGCCATTGCAAGTTTAGAGTTACTTTGTTATTCATTAAACATAATGTAATTTATTTTGCTTAATTCGTTGGAGTGAAAGAGTGATTCTGAACAAAACAATAACATGGTAACTACATTAAAAAAAAAAAAACAATTAAAAATAAACATACAGTTAAGAAGGTTCAAACCTTCCCCTCCATCACAATATCTAACAACACTGTAATTAGTGCTCCTTTAACCTCAGTGCTATTCAGGAACAGTACCTTCAGCAATTGAAGTGTCTGTCTTTTTATTGCATCAGTCCCCAGTCCCCGATTCATCAGCAGCAGCCTACTGGAATTCCAGGGGACCAGGCTCCAAGCCAATCCGAGGTCCTAAATACAAATTTTCCATTACTCTATAACACCATTATTTTGTTAGCTAGCTGCTGCCTCTACAAACTGCTTTATTTCTCAAATGCATACTAAATGTTACATTTCTAATTTAATAAGTATATATAACCCACTTCCTACCATAATCACCTTTATCTACATCCTAATATAATTAATCAAATGCAACCCTTTAGGTTATTTGATTTACTTCCCTTCTTAGTACCCAATTCCATTTATTTTTAACTTTCCTCATTAACCCCCCTACATTTATGCTATCTATCTATACTAAAGATTTTCGATAAGGTTATTTTTCTATATAATTTAAACCATTTCGCATTTATAAACTTTTTGCTCCCGAATCCTGTCTCTTTACACTCAAACACCATTATGTTCCATATCTTCTTTCCTCCACATATTGGACATTGATTCTGAGGAAACCCTTTCCTTATTCCTTTTAATCCCCACAGGCCTGCTCTTAACCATGCAATGCCCTCTCTTTGTTCTTTATTTGATTTATCAATATACTTCTCTCTTTCCCATTTATTTTTTATCGGTATATAAAATACTAAAGATCTTTTGCCTGCTATCTTACTAAACAGTTTTTGTATTTCTATATCTTCTAGCGTCTTTCTTACCACTTTCCATAAACCCTTTACATTGTTCTTCCTCCTCCTCCAAATTTCCCCCATTCTGATGTTCCCCAGAATTATCTGAAGGCAATTACTTGACCAATTGCTCCTTAGACTCTTTTCTTGAAATTCTTAGCATTTCCTTAACAAATTTCTTTCATCTAAGTTTAGGATTCTGAACCAATATTTGAGAGTTCTTTCCATAATCACACCTTTCCTTGCCACTCTTCCCATTTCAATTTGTGCAACTTCCTTTGCATGCTGCACTCAGTACACCTGAAATTTCTCTACAAAACATCCTATGCACAACATCCATAATTTCCCATTCTCCTTCCAGTCCCCATATTTCAATACCATACAACATTTTTGCCTCAACCAGCATACTATATTATTTTTTCCAGCCAATTAATATTTATATCTGGTATTTTATATTTACAACCTCTAACTGCTTCCATTGCTCCTTTCCCTTTTGCCAAAGCTAATTTTTTTTTGCTTTTCTCATTTGCCATCCCCATCTTTTTAACTCCTAGCTAAATGCAATCCATAACTACCTTATATTCTTTATCTTCTTTCCTTCATTTCTCATATTTACTCAATTTTGCTCCTTTCTTGAATACTACTATTTGCCTACTTTTGGAATCAGAAGTAGATAGGAAAAACGAGATCACGACCAGGACTGGAACCAGAGTTCTTCGGCTTTCTGTGCCAATGCCTTCAGTTTTCTCCTGATTTATCTTTAAGCTCCAATCACTACACTATTTGTCTATTTGCTGGAAGGATTGCTTTAAACCAATTGTTGAGATGGATCCAAAAACTAAGCCATTTGCAAATAATAACCCTAAATTTGTGACATTATTAATAACTGGCAATGAATTGTCACTCTTTTTTATCTATGTTAAAATGTCATCAATAAACAAATTAAATAGCACTCGGCTTAACTTACACCCTTGTCTTAAGTCCTTCTCTTGAATTATTTCTTTTGTTACCATTCCTTCCCCAGCTTTCACACAGAAGGTATTTCTCCTGTATAATGCTTTAAGAATATTCACCATATGCAAACTTACTCCGTTACTAATTTATTCCATAAAAATTGTAACTCTATGAAATGATAAGCTTCCTCTAAGTCAACAAATACCATGTACAATTTTCCTCTCTTTTCTTTTAAATATTTGTCTACTAATGTTTTTATAATGAATATACTATCCATCATGCATCTCCCTCTAAGAAATCTCATTTGGAATTCCGAAATAATTTTACATTCCTCAACCCAATTTTGTAGCCAATTTGTCAAAATCCCTGTAAAAACTAATGCAACATTTGATAATAATGCAATACCTCTGTAATTTTTTTTGGCATATCTACACTTCCCTTGACTTTGTATATTGGATAAATGATTGCTTTCCTCTAACTTTTTGGTACACTTTCCTTTGCCATAATCAAATTGAACAGTCCTGTGAGTAACTTGGTTTACATCACAACACCATTCTTTTATAAATTCTGGTGGAATATCATCTATTACTGCTGCTTTATTCTTTTCATTAATTTCACTTGTTTAACTATTTCTTCTTCCCTCACCTCACTATCCAACATTTCTATATAGCCCATTCCTACTTCTAACCTTGGTGTTGCTTTTAAACCACTATGCTCACCAAAAAGAGTTCTAAAATAGCTTAACCATCTCTTGGATTATGTTGGATTTAGTTACAAACTTGTTATAAGTTACTTTTAACATTTTCCACATCCTACTAATATTTCCTTCACTTAATATCCTGATTAAATTCTTCTCATTTTTCCTTCTCCACTCGTGTTTCTTGCTCTCTATCAACAAGTTATAAAATATTTTCCCATCTAAATATTCTTTCTTTGACACTTCATCTCCCGCATCTCTTCATTTTATCAGATTTGCTTCTTTACATTCACCATCATACCACTCTCGACCCCATTCCCCAACTCCCATCCTGCTTTTCACCCCATCTCCAGCTCTTTGCATTTATGCTATTGGTTGCCTTCTCCACTTCAATATTTTTAACATATAACTTATTCCATGTTAATATATTTGATCATACTTTGATTCAGGAATCTGTTTAAATTTGTTTCTCTGATCCTCTTTCCATTTAAATGTAGTATATTGGCTAGTCCCATTCTTCCTTTCCTCTAAATTACCCACTACATATCCTATTTGAATTTTTATATCCACTACCAGCAAAAAATGGCCACTGCTTGAGTTAAATTAAGTATCTTAAAATTACTCACAATGAACCCCATGTTGACTGGCCATAATACATAGTAATAGCACTCTGACCATTATTATTAACAATAGTAAATTCCCCCAATACATCTTCATATTACCAATCAGAATATCTAGTGCATTCTCTTCACAAAATTCAATAAATTTTTCACTACCTCTATCACAGTAGTTATCTTTGCTATGCCTTACTGTAACTTTTTTAATCATTATTTCATTGTCCCATACCATTACATTCTGAAATTCCACTTCTCCCTCACCTACTCTAATGTTGAAATCCCCCATTATTATAATCTTTGCATTCATATACATCTCTCTTAAACCCTCTATATCACTTTCCAGTTGCTTAAGCAGATCAGAGTTATGATACTATGAGGACCCTGATAGATTATACACTACTCCTAGGCATATGATATTTTCATCTATCAATTTATCATTCATTACAACCCATAAAACATCTTTTGACCTTGCCCAAGTTTCTCTTATTACTTTTTTTCAACAATTTCCTAACAGAAAAGCTCAAACCTTCCAAGGCTCTTCCCTTTTATACCACCACTTCTCCTTTTATTCCAACATATGTAAAATCATCCATCTCTACATTCACTTCCATTAGCCATGTTTCTACTACTCCCAAGTAATTTATCTTTCCTAGTAATTGTTTCAACTCCCTCTATACACTTTATTTTTTAAACCTTCACAGTTCCAAAATCCCAACCTCCTTACTTCCCCCATACCCTATAGCAATTCCTCTCTGTTTCTGAATGTCTCTAACACTTTCTTATTCCATAGCTCAATTCTCTCTTTTGAAGATGCCTCCTTGTCTTTGTCTAGCATGAGTATGCTGCCATTTGGAGATATAATGCTGTCCTCTTCCATCCTACCCTCACTGCTCTCCGACCATGCTTTCTTCCCTCTCTCTACCAGTCCATGTGCTAGTCGTATTTCTTTCCTCCTAGGCATACTACTTTACTTTTTTCTGCCTCTCTGACATCATTCCTCCGTGACGTACCCAGTACATCATCTTCCATCCTATCATCTGACGTAATGTTCTCTACACCTCCTTCCTCTTGCATACTTCTCCTGAACTCAGAAGGTACATCCTCTCCAGCTGATAGAGATGCTTTCTGACCAACCTTTGGACTTCCTGTCAGTGTTGTTTCCAGTCCCATGGCAATTGATGCATCCTGCTGATTCATTTCCTTTTGACAGAGTCTTATGTCACTTATATCACATTCCTGCAGATCCACCATCTGCTATCAATCCACAAATGTACATTGCGAATGAAAGCCTGTTTCTCCTCTGATCTTGCTATTTTCATTTTTTGTATTAGTTTCTTCTTAGGAGCTTGTTGTTCCATGGATAAATACTTGATAAAAATATCAGTTCCTCTGAATTGCTTGGCTTTCCTCAGGACTTCATACATGAACTGCACAGATGTAAATCTCACAACTATAATTCTTTTTCCTCTCGATCTTCCAACTCTGTAAGCATCACCTATCTTCCATCCCTCTTAACACAATTCCTAATCTTCCTTCCAAAATCTCTCTAACTTCTTGTAATGGCCACAATCCACTCCTTTCCTTAATTCCCGCAATAACTAAATTAAACCTCTGATACCTCTCTTCCATGCCCTCTACTTTTCTTCTGATATTCTGCATTTCTGTTCTTATGTCTTGCACTTCATGTCTTACATGATCCTTAATTTCCATTACTTCTTTTTCTATTCCATTCAGTTTGTTTCCTAATCTCTCATCCATATCCTTTACTCTTGATCAATTCTCTTCCATGATAGCTTGGTTCCCATTACTCACTCCCATTGTTACTTAATCCATTTTTCCTTTAACTCCAGGAGCAAGCTTCATGCACAACCTCTCTCTACCATGGCTGTCTTTGCACTCTCCTATGTATATAGTGGAAAAATGGATTAAGTAACAATAGGAGTGAGTAATGGGAAGCAAGCTATCATATCATTGGAAGAGATTTGATCAAGAGTAAAGGATATGGATGAGAGATTGGGAAACAAATTGAATGGAGTAGAAAAAGAAGTATATATATATATATAAAACCTTTCTAGAACAAATTCTAATATCACAAGCTCAATAATTCAACAATTTAATATCATTCTAATTCCACTCATAGTCATTTCCAAACTATAGACATTTTTCAAATAGCAATAATTCCCTTCCCTGAATTCTTATAAAATTACATATAAAAAAAGTAATCTTATAATATTTTCTAACCAGCAATATACAACTTAGCTCTTTCTTTGTTCTTTGCTTGATTTAAAAATATATTTCTCCCTTTCCCATTTATTTTTTATTGGTATATAATGAACTAAAGATCTTTTCCTTGCTATCTTACTAATTACTTTTTGTATTTCTATACCTTCATATCTCCTCCTGCTCCTTTCCAAACACCATCTACATTATCCTACACTTATGTATTCAACTTGTTTATGCTAAATTCCACTTACTTGCATAAAACTAAGACATGTTTCGGGGGTACTCACTCCCATTTTCAGATGTTGACTGAACCCCTAGATGTTCCTGTGGTGGTGTCTGGTGGTTGCAGTAGGAACTTGCTGAGTTCATCCATAGAAGGAAAATCAAAATTCTGATTTTTGGTGCAAAGTGAGCAGCTACTGCTGATTCATCAATCTGCTTAAACTGAATATTCCTAAAGTGTTCTTTTCTCCAAATTTCCAAATTTATCTTCATTTTTCCAATGTATCCCTGATTACAGTCTGCACATTTGATTTCTTAAATTCCTGATTTCTGTTCTGATGGTATGGTGTCTTTTACTGTGCAATTTAATAAATTCTTGATCTTATATTTGTTCTTTCAGGCTAACATTATTCCATGTTCATTAGAAATCTTCTTACATTTGCTGTGGTAAGTTGGATGGCACGTGAAGCTTTTGAATTTGTATCTTTCCTTGGTGTATTTCAGTGTGGAAACTTTTCTTATCATTTTGTCTTTTAAATTTATTGACAATTTTTATTACCGTTCTTTGTTGAAACAATTGGTTATAGCTGTATTTATTATCTCTTGGTATTCTATTTTGTACTCTGTTTCTGTGAGAGGGATGTTAGTTAATCTGTGTGCCAAGCTGCGAAACATTGCATATTTATGTGGAATGGGGTTATAACCATAATTTTTATGTAATTTTCTCTGTGTGTTTCTTTTCTGTGAATTCCAAAATTCAGACAATTTCCATTTCTAATGATTTTTAAATCTAGGAATGGGTGCCAACCATTTCTCTCTTCTTCTATGGTAAATTGTATATATTTATATTGTAGATTAAGAAGTTTCAGAGCATCTATTAAATGATTTTTTGGTATTATTGCAAATATGTCATCCACATATTTATACCATTATCTTGAAAATTAAAGAGAAGGCTCTGGTGATATGTATTTCTAAGGAACTCATGAATACATCTGCTGGAAACAGAGACAAGGGGTTTCCCATAGCTGGGACTGAAATTTGTGGGTAATATCTCTAATTGAAACTGAAGAATTTTATTGAATGCAAATATTAGTAAGTTTCAGTCAGTCTTCTATTTCTTCGGTTTGTAAATGAAAGGATGTTAGCCATTTCTTTAACATTTGCATAAGTTTCTCTGTTGGTATGCTCAACATAAAAATGATAACAGCATGAGACCAATAATCAACAACATCAATTCCCCCACATTCCAGTTAGCAAAAAAGTTGATCAACATTTTCAACTCTCTTAAAAGATTCCAAAGTTTGAGCATAAAAATTCATGAAAAACTTAAAAATAGTAGAATTACAACTGGAGATATAATGGTGGTGTTTGACATAAAAACCTTATTCCCAAGCATACAAACAGAGAACTTACCACAACAAATTTAAGAAGATTTTCAAAGAACATGGAATAATGTTAGCCCCAAAGTACAAATATAATATCAAAAATTTATTAGGTTGCACAGTAAAAGACACCATACCAACTACAGAAACCAGAAATTTATGAAATCAAATATGCAGACTGTAATCAGCAATTCACTGGACATTGGAAAAACTAAGAGAAATTTGGAACTTTTGGAGAAAAGAATACTATACGAATATTTCATTTTGGCAGGTTGATAAATCAGCAGTAACTGGTCACTTTTGCACCAAAAACCATGAAATTAAACCACAGGTTAATCTGTTGAAACAACTTCATAACCCAATGGAACTATCCACTTGGGAAAAAAATTCCATCATAAAAAACATAAAGAAAACTTAATGAATATTGATTTTCCTTCAGCAAGTTCCTACTACAACCACCAGACACCGTCACAAGAACATCCAGGTATCCAGCCATCATTTCAAGTGACAGTAGTTAGTCAACAACTGAAGATGGGAGTGAGTACTCACTCCCGAAATATGTCTTAATTTTATATAAGTGAAGTTTAGTGTAAACAATTGAATACGTAAGTGTTGGATGTATTACCACTCTATTTATTTAAACATTTACATTGTTTTCCCTCCTTTTCCAGATATCCTAAAATTCATTGTTCTCCAAAATGATCCTATTACTCCACCCATTGATAATTAAACTTTTTCTTAAAATTCTATGCATTTTCTTAACAAGTTTCCTTCATATCCTCGTACACTTTAATAAATATGTTCACACTAATTGTACTTATACAACATTAGGATATGTTTCAGGGACAATTGCTTCCATCACCAGTTGTTCAACAAATATGGAAAAGGAGATTTAAAAATTATAAGAAATGCAGATAGACTGAACTTTGGAATCCACAGAAAATTGCATAAAAAATAACAGTCATAACCCCGTTCCACCAAATATACAGTGTTCTACAGCTTAGCACACAGAATAATTAACATCCCACTCATAGGAACAGAGTGCAAAACAGAATATACAGATAATTAATATGCAATGATCAGTGGTTTCAACAAAAATATAATACAAATTATCAATAAATTTAAAAGACAAAAATCTATAAGAAAAATTTCCATGCTGAAGAACTTTTAAGGACAGACATAAATGCAAGTTTCACATATCATCCCAACTTACCATAATAAATTCAATAGGATATTCAAAGAACATGGCATAAAGTTAGCCCCAAAGAACAAACATAATACAAAAAAATTTACTACATTCCACATTAAAAGACACTATACACATGGAACAGAAATCAAGAATTTACAAAATAAAATGTGCAAATTGTAATTTGGAATACATTGGAAAAATAAACAAAAATTTATAGAAAGGAACACTTTACGAATATTCGTTTTAAACAAATTGATAAATCAGCAGTGGCAGCTCACTTTTGGACCCAAAATCATTAAATTACACCAGAGGCTAAACTGCTGAAAGAATTCCAAACCCAATATAGCTGTCTTCTTGGGAGAAAATGTTCATTCTGAAAAATAGGAAAGACTTAACGAATTTTGAGTTCCATCAACTGATGAACTCAGCAAGTTCCTATTCAAACCATCAAAGATTACCAGATGCACAGAAGCACTTTGGGATGCAGCCATCACATCAAGCATGAGTAGTGGGGTGAACAACTGATTATGGAAGCAGTTGCCCGGTAATATGCCCTAATTTGTATAAGTGAAGTTAGCACGAATATAGTTAATAAATTCTAATATGATATAATACCACTCCATTATCTATACTTGTTTGTATAATTTAAATAAGTTTCTTACATTTGAATTAGTATTCTAAATCATTATTGTCGGTCCTGGTGATGTAGCAGTTACCATACTTGCCTCCTACATGCAAGAACGTGGGTTCAAACCCGGCCAGGACCGATGGATTTTTTTGGGCTTAAAAATCCTAAATGGCTTCCTTTGAAAGGGAATTAAAGCTGTGGATCCCGTGTCGGAAGAGAACCTCAAGCCTCAAAGAGAGGCCTCTGAGCAAAATTTGTCGGCCATTTCACGCCCTGATTTGAATGGGACACTGATGACCTGAGATGTTAAAGAGCGTCCATAAATAAATCAATCAAAAAAAAAATTAAATCAATATTTAAGGATTCTCTCCATAAATGCACCTTTCCTTTCCATTGTTCCCATTTCAATTTGTGCCATTTCCTTTGCTGTTGCAATTGATAGGCCAAAAATTTCCCTATAAAACATCCTATGCACAACATCCACAAATTTCCCATCCTCCATTCAATCCCAATATTTCAATACCATACAACATTTTGGCCTCAACCACCATTTCATATATTTTTTCCTTCCATTTAACATTTATATCCGGTATTCTATATGTACAACCTCTAACTGCTGCCTTGCTCCTTTCTATTTTTCCAAAGCTAATTTCTTCTGTTTCTCCCATTTACCTCCCCCCCCCATCAATTTTAACTCCTAAATTGCATGTTAATCCATTTAGAAATCACACACAGTGAAATCAACATAAAATAAGGAATAAAATCAAGAGTTAAAATATTTAAAATATTTGAAATAATCTTTATGGTTTCACTCCCATGAAGTAAACATCAGGGCATATGACTGATGGATCGTTTGTCGAAGTTGGGAAGGTAGATATCTGCGAGGACTGTGCTGGTCTTGTGATGAACTTAAACAGGGTGCTGTATAACTTCCAGAATATCAAAATTCATGAATTTATGCTCGTGTTCTTTTATAAAAATCTTTCCCCATATGCTAAGTTCCTTGGGTTGTTGAACAGAAATAACTTGATTCCTTATTCTATTTCATGATATTCATTCCAAAAACGTGCTGCTACAGCTGATTTATCTATTTGTTTATAACAGATATTTCTCCAATGTTCCTTCAACCTGATGCCTATATTCCTCTTGGTCTTGCATATGTATATTTTACCACAATCTTTGCAATTAATCTGGTATATACATGATTTTTCTCTTTGGGTCTGGAATCTATTTTGTTTAATTTCAGTAGTTTGTTGACAGTAAATCGGTTTTGAGGTGCTACGGTGATATTATACTGCTTAATTTTTTTTTTGAAATTTGTTATTGGCTAATGGGTGGTAAGTGAGCAATTTGAAAGCTTTTTCCTCTGATAAAACACTCAAAGTTGTGGTTTGTATAATTCTTTTTTTTTTTTTTTTTTTTTTTGGAATCTTTTAATTTTTTGGTTAATCCTCTGTTTGTTAAGTTCATTGGATATACTTACTTCTATTAAGTGCTAATATTCTTTCTTGTATTCATCTTTGTTGAGTGGGACATTAACTAACCTATATATCCTTCTGTTAAAAGTTGCTTCCTTATGTGATCTAGGATTAACACCATGGTGTTTGATGTAATTATCTGTGTGTATGTTCTTTCTATAAATGCAAATTTCAGTTTATTATTGCATTTTATTATCTTTAGATCCAAAAATTGCAGTATATTATTAGTTTCAGTTTCAACAGTGAACTTAATTGTAGGATCTTGCAGGTTTAAAAGATTTAGAGAATCTTCTATCTTGTTTTTTATGTATAATGGCAAATACATCATCAACATATCTGTACCAGACCTTAAAAATGTAAGGGGAAAGCCTTGGCAATGTTTTCCTTAAAAAGACTAATAATTTGCTCTATGGAATGCTAAGAAAGAAGGCCCGACATCAAAGGAAATCAAAGTATCATTCAGAGATAATTTGTGATATTTAATTCTATTGATAAGGTCCATGGATTTTTTTTAATCTTAAACTGTCAAACTTGGGAAGTGAATGGAAATGTGAAGATAACCAGTTTGCTAAGTGATAGGAGTGTTAATGTTGTTGATGATTAGCCTCATACTGTGTAATTCCTCAATGGATTAACATTGAATTTACATTGGTTGTCAAGCCTATTGGGACAGGATGACTCAGATTAGGTTTGAAACTATATGGAATATAAGGTAGGATCTGTTTCTTCTCTTTACAAGCTTGAACCCTTCAATATACACTTCCATTACCGCAAAATAGAAATTAAACATTTTTGAAACCCAAAGAAAAAAGAAGATTCAGAGCTGCAGATATATGTCTTGAACAGATGTTTGAAAGAAAGAATATGCCTAAATTTGTTAGGAAATTGGTTAAGTTCAACAAAGACGGTCATGCACAAAAAGCAGCTGAAAAGAAAGTCCTTGAATTAGCAAAATGTAAACACTATGGAGACATTGCAGCAATCGATTTTGGGCTATGCAATTTACATTTAAAACTGTCAAAATCCTTAGGTACCATAATTTGGGAAAAGCCAGAAAGAAATGCATTTGACTTTAACAGCTTCAGAATAAAACAGAAAGCCATTTCCCAGAAGAAAAAATTTAATAAATTGTGTAAAAAACCAGTGGATAGGACAAACATTATTTCCAAGCATAAACCTCCAGGTTTCTCTGATGAGAGTTTTAACACTAAAGAATTGGAATTACTGAATAAAGGTATTAACACTTCTGTTAGTTCTTCATGTAATTTAGAAGTGTATATAGTGGACACAGCGCTGGCTATAGAGAATTTCAATATAATAGACAAAATCTTCGTTACAAAAACATGGTTAATATACCACTGAAAATCAGAAACAGGAGATTTGGCACAAGATATAATCAGAAACTTACAAAATCCCTTAATAACATAGATGTCAGGCCTGGTTTCCAAGCATTTCACAGAGCAAATTATTTGGCTTTGTAAGGAAATGGTTACAATCATCCAACATAACAGGAGGACATATTAATGAATACATTGAACTCACTAAATTGTATGTAAATCTAGCTTTTTTCAGTACTGAAGGCAAGTTCTTTAAACACAAATCAGGACTAGTAATGGGCACCCCTCCATCACAGTTCCTGGCCAACTTGTTCATGAATTACTTTGAGATGCACATTGCCAAGGCTTTCCCCTTACATTTTTAAGGTCTGGTACAGATATGTTGATGATGTATTTGCCATTATACATAAAAAACAAGATAGAAGATTCTCTAAATCTTTTAAACCTGCAAGATCCTACAATTAAGTTCACTGTTGAAACTGAAACTAATAATATACTGCAATTTTTGGATCTAAAGATAATAAAATGCAATAATAAACTGAAATTTGCATTTATAGAAAGAACATACACACAGATAATTACATCAAACACCATGGTGTTAATCCTAGATCACATAAGGAAGCAACTTTTAACAGAAGGATATATAGGTTAGTTAATGTCCCACTCAACAAAGATGAATACAAGAAAGAATATTAGCACTTAATAGAAGTAAGTATATCCAATGAACTTAACAAACAGAGGATTAACCAAAAAATTAAAAGATTCCAAAAAAAAAAAAAAAAAAAAAAAGAATTATACAAACCACAACTTTGAGTGTTTTATCAGAGGAAAAAGCTTTCAAATTGCTCACTTACCACCCATTAGCCAATAACAAATTTCAAAAAAAAAAATTAAGCAGTATAATATCACCCTAGCACCTCAAAACCGATTTACTGTCAACAAACTACTGAAATTAAACAAAATAGATTCCAGACCCAAAGAGAAAAATCATGTATATACCAGATTAATTGCAAAGATTGTGGTAAAATATACATATGCAAGACCAAGAGGAATATAGGCATCAGGTTGAAGGAACATTGGAGAAATATCTGTTATAAACAAATAGATAAATCAGCTGTAGCAGCACGTTTTTGGAATGAATATCATGAAATAGAATAAGGAATCAAGTTATTTCTGTTCAACAACCCAAGGAACTTAGCATATGGGGAAAGATTTTTATAAAAGAACACGAGCATAAATTCATGAATTTTGATATTCTGGAAGTTATACAGCACCCTGTTTAAGTTCATCACAAGACCAGCACAGTCCTTACAGATATCTACCTTCCCAACTTCGACAAACAATCCATCAGTCATTTAACAGTTGACAAATGTGGACAATTGCTCCATGAAATATGTCCTGATGTTTACTTCATGGGAGTGAACCATAAAGAGTGTATCAAATATTTTAAAGCTTTTAACTCAGGCTGATTTTATTCCTTGGGAATGAACACATAAGAGTGTTTTAAATATTGTATATATTTTAACTTAGAAGAGATTTTAACTCCTATATAAATACATTCCCTAATTGTCTTATATTTTTTATTTTCTTTCCTGCACTTCTCATATTTACTCAATTTTTTCCCTATTTGAGTCTCCTTCTGATTTATCTTCAGCTCCAATCATCACAATATTTATTTATTTATTTGTTGCAATGATTACTTTAAATCAACTGTTGAAACTGGTCCAACATTCATCTGTAAATAATAGCCCAGGAATTGTTGATTAATTGTTGACATTATTGATAAATGGCAACAAATTTTTACTCTTTCCTGTCTCTATTAATCATGATTATGAACAAATTAACTGGGCTCACTTAACTTACATACTTGTCTTAACCATTTCTTTTAATTTATTTCTCTTGTTTAATTCTTTAAAAATATTCACCATATGATAGCTTACTTACTAGCTCAATAGTTTATCCTATAACAATTTAAACTCTATGCGATTGTACACTTTCTCTAAGAAATCAAATGCTATATACAAATTTTCTCCATTGTCGTTAATGCATTTATTTACTAATGCTTTTATAGTGAATATATTACCCACAGTTCATCTTCCCCTAAGAAACCCCATTTGAAATTCCAATAGAATCCAATCCAATTTTGTAGCTTATTTGTTAAGATGCTTGTAAAATTGTTTCCAACATATGATAATAATGCAATATCTCTTTAAATTTTGGCCTATCTACAATCTCCTTGCCTTTATATACTGGGTAAATTATTGCTTTCCTCCAATTTTCTGGTACCTTTTCCTTTACAATAATTAAATGAAATGATCCTGTGAGTAACTTAACTCTGTTTATATCACTACACCACTACTTTGATAAATTCTGGTGGGATATAATCTAGTCCTGTTGCTTTATTCTTTTTCATTAATTTCACTTGTTTAAATACTTCATCTCTCACTTCATTATTCAACTTTTCTATATAGCCCATTCCCACTTCTAACCTTGGTGTTACTTCTAAACCACTATACTCACCAAATAGAGTTCCAAAATTATCCTTCCACTCTTCTAGATTAATATTGGATTTGATTACATACTTATGGTGGTTGATTTTAACATTTTCTTCACTTAATATCCTAATTAAATGTCTCTCAGTTTTCATTCTCCATTCATGTTTCTTGCTCTAACAGTAAATTATAATTGTTTTTCCCAAACACTCTTGCTTTTACTTTCTGTCCCCTGTGCCACTCCATTTTATCAACATTTGTTTCAATACTTTTTTGCTACTTTACATTCTTCTTCTTCATTGCCCCTTTCAACAACTCCCATCCCCTTTCTTATCCTGTCTCCAACTCTTTGCATTAATGTATGTAAGTTTGGTTGCCTTCTCTATTTCACAGTTCTTTAACATACAATTTATTCCATATTGGCATATTTGGCCATACTTTGATTCTAAAGTCCGCTCAAATGTATTTCTCTGCTCATCTTTGCATTTAAATCTAATATATTGCCCAGTAACATTTTTTCCTTCCTCTAAATTATCCACCGCTTGCTCTGATTTTATTTTTAATCCACTACTAGAGGAAAATTACCACTACTTGATTAAAATAAAGTATCTTAAAATTACTAAAAGTATACTCTATGCTAACTGACCATATTAATGGTACAATCAATAACAATGGCCATTTTTTATTAACAAAAGTGAATTTTCCTGATATATCTTCACTGTATTTACCATTCAAATGCATTCACTTCAAAAAATTCAATAAACTTTTCACTTCCTCTATAAATGCCCTTATCATTACTATGTCTAAAAATGTCTTTTTAATCATTATTTCATTACCCTACAACATTCACTACCAAATTCCACATCACTCTCACCTGTTTGGTTGTTAAAATCCCCCATGAGTACAATCTCTGCATTCAAACACTTCTCTTTTAAAATCTCTATATCACTTTCCAATTGCTTAAATAGGTCAGGGTTATGATACTGCAAGGATCATGCATCACTTCTAAACATACAACATTTTCATCCATTCGTTATTCATCTAATAAAATCCACAAAGAATTTTTGTTTTTCTTATTACTTTTCTCAATGATTTCCTGACATAAAAGCCCAAGCCTCCAAAGACTCTTCCCTTCTTTGCCACCATTTATCCTTTTATTTCAGCATATATGAAGTCATCCATCTCTACATTCTCTTCCATTAACCATGTTTCTAATACCCCCAAATAATTGATCTTTTCTAGTAATTGTTTCAACTTCCCCATATATATTTTAAACCCTCACAGATCCAGAACCCTACCTCCTTACTTTCTCCATACCCTATTGTGATCCCTTTCTATTTCTGAATCTAAAACTTTCCTGCTTCATAAGTCAATCCTGGTGCTCTAGTGATAGCCATACTTGTCTCATAAAGCCAAGATCACAGGTTCAATCCCAACCAGGGTTGAAGGATTTTTGGAGCATAAAGATCTAAGTGTGGTTTCCTTTAGAAGGGAAGTAAAGCTATGGATCCCGTGTCATAGATTTAAGGCATGAAAAAGAACTTCAAGCCTGAAAGAAGAGGCCCCTCAGCAAAATTTACTGGCTGTTTCATGCCCTGAATTGAACGGGATGCTGATGACCTGAGATGTTAAAGAGCATTCATAAATAAAACAAATCAATAAAAACCTGCTCCATAACTCCATTCCCTTTCTCGAAGATACTGTTTTTTCTTTATCCAACACCAAGTATGCTGCCATTTGGAGTTATGATGCCGTTCTCCTCCATAATGCTTTGCTGCTATCTGACCCGCCTTCTTCTCTCTCTCTGCCAATTCTCTTGCTAGATGTGATACTACTTTCTTTGTTCCTGTCTCTCCCACATCACTCCTTCATGGAGTACATGCTACGTCATCATCTAACCTCTTGTCTGATGTAATCTTCTTTCCACCACCTTACTCTCACATACGTATAGAATGCAACAGCTCAACCTCTCCAACTGATCTCTAACCACCCTTTGGAATTCCTGTCAGTGTTCTTTCCATTCCCCCAGCTATTGATGCATCAAGCTGATTCATATCCTTTTGATGCAGACTTATATCCCTTATTTCACTTTCCTGAACAGCCTCCATCTGCCTTTTAATCCAAAAAGGTACAGTGCAAATGAATCTGATTTTGCTATCTTCATTTGTTAATTAATCTTCTTCTTAAGGTCTTGTTGTTACATCTATAAATATCTGTTGATAAAGATATCAGTTCCTTTTAATTGCTTACCATTCCTCAAGAGTTCATACATGATCAATTGCACAGATGTAAATCTCATGACTATCATCATTGTTCCTCTTAATGTACCCATTTTGAGAACTACACCAATCTCTCATCCCTGAAATATCATCCCCAATCTTCTTTCCAAAATCTACATTTAATAACTGTAATTGTTTTTCTAAGAAATGTTTTGGACAGGGTTATGACATTTTCTATAATCAAAAGTCTATTATTATACAGCCATCTTGTTCGAACAACAGAAGATAAACATATACTACATTAATGTGTTCAGTTGTTAACACTAACTCCACTTACTTTTTTAAAACTTTGGACTAGTTTTGGGAGAGGTTCCTCCCATCATCGGCTGTTGTTGACTGAATGCCGTTGTTCAAAACGGGGGATGGACGCCTGTTCGCTCCTGTGGTGGTATCTTGTGGTTCTAGTAGAAACTTGCTGAGTTCATCCAGAGGCGGAAAATCAAAATTCATTAAGTTGTTCTTATTTTTTTAAATGAAAATTCTCTCCCATGTGGATAGTTCTATTGGGTTGTGAAGTTGTTTCAGCAATTAAATTTCCAGTTTTATTTCATGATTTTTGTTCCAAAAATGAGCTGCTATTGCTGATTTGCCTATCTGTTTCAATCTAATGTTCCTAAAATGTTCTTTTCTTCGAATTTTTAAATTTCTTTTCGTTTTCCCAATGTAGCTCTGCTCACAATCTGCACATTTAATCTCATATATTCCTGATTTTTGCTCTGTATGGATGGTATCTTTCATTGTGCAATGTACTAAATTTTTTATATTTTTTTATATTATATAAGAACAAATATAATTTATAATATATAATATAATATAATACATAATAATTTATATTATATAAGAACAAATATAATTTAGAAATTTAGAAATTTGAAGAAAAGAACATTTTAGGAACATTAGATTGAAAGAGATAGACAAATCAGCAATAGCAACTCATTTTTGGAACAAAAATCATGAAATAAAACTGGAAATTAAATTGCTGAAACAACTTCACAACCCAAAAGAACTATCCACATGGGAGAGAATTTTCATTTAAAAAAATAAGAACAACTTAATGAATTTTGATTTTCCGCCGCTGGATGAACTCAACAAGTTTCTACTAGAACCACAAGATACCACCACACGAGCGAATGGGCGTCCATCCCCCGTTTTGAACAACGGCATTCAGTCAACAACAGCCGATGATGGGAGGAACCTCTCCCTAAACTAGTCCAAAGTTTCAAAAAAGTAAGTGGAGTTAATGTTAACTACTGAACACATTAATGTAGTATATATTACCACTCCATTGTCTACAGCTTTGTAAGTACAATTTTTACTTAATTATACAAGATGAGAAACAATTCAATTTTTCCAAAAGCTTCTGGCCTTATAGATACAAAGTATTACACAAAGCCAACCACAAAAGAAAATAAAGATTTGCAAGATTTAATAAATTCTAAAGTAAATTTTGACTATTAGGACAGCAACAATGATCATAATTTGAGGACAATGAGCTTTAAGCCACTGTTTTGACCAGAGAGTACTGATTCATCATCATAAGTTAGCACAATTAATTTAAGTATGCAAGTGAATGACTTTCAAAGTCCTATTATAAATTAAGATATTCTTCCTGTAGTTCAATCTTTATGTATACCAATTAATCCAAAAAGCTCTCCTGCATTTCATGTTTGGTATCAACATACCAAAACATAACTGGCAACTAAGGCTTTTCTGAAATGTCTTGTCATTTCATAAAAAATTATAGTGATAGTATTCTAACAAAATATCAAGTTGAATGTGATTCCTCAGATGCTCTGCGCAAGCTGAAGTGAAATTTATGACAAACTGCAGAAGCTTCAACAGCTAAAATTTTTTGTGAACAACTCTGTGTCGTTTAACAGCTGAGGATGTGCACAAGGGTCCACAACATGCTCTCCAGTAAGGAAAGTCAAAAAGTGTGTTCTAAATAGTTCAACTCAGAAGAGATTAACTTTCAATGTATTGCTAAAGCTAGACATGGGTGCCAATTAAGTCCTATCCAGTTTAATTTGTTTGTAACTGATATATTAATTTGGTTACAGAAAGTCAATAAACACATGCCAATAATAAAGAATCAAGAGATTCCTGGATTGTTATATGCTGATGATTTAATAGTAGCATTCTTCTTAGTGATTGGATTGAAGAATATGATTGCAGAAATAGTTACTGTAAGGAAAGGGATTTGAAACTGAATCAAGTAAAGATAAACATTTTGGTTTTTAAGAAAGGGAACAAACTTGGAAACAAAGAAAAATGGTTTATAGAAGGAAACAGTATCCAGAATGTCAAGAGTTTTCATATTTGGGAATACAGCTTAGTAACTTGGGTAAATGGGAGGAGAAAAAAGATTTGCACTAACTAAAGGAAGACTGGCAGTGAAATCAATAAAGGAAATATTTATATTTTGCAACAAGTATGAAATAGTTATGACTAGTGGGAACTTTCACAGTTAAATATAGTATAACATGAAATTTGAGTGATTTCTTCAATAATTTGTTAAAATATGAAATAGTTTGGTATTAGAGAGTATATGGTGCATTAGTGCAATCGAGATGGGCATATGAAATAGAGGTGTGGGGGATGAAGGAAAGTTAGAAAGAAATGCATAAATTACTTGAAAAGTTTGTAATATAATACTAGGTATTTCACCAAATGCTGCCAATGTTGGTGCTCTTTTGGATATGATGAAGACAAATGTGAGAGAATGGGTGATGGAGATAGTATTAAAATATTGATACAGGGTACATCAGATGCCAGAGGGGCATATCCTGAAAGAATGCTTAAAATTTAGGGGTTAGAATATTGGGACAAGAATTGATACAGAATGATATACAGGATGTTTGGTTATGTAGAGTTAACTTAATAGGTGGTTTTTCGAAGATGATCAAAACCACATTTGAGGATATTATAAAACTTATAGCAAATGGCATAAATGGTGATATCTATATATGAATTAAATCCTTCCTATATATGTATTAAGTAATGATAACGAGATTAATGAAGCCATTTTATATAGTTGTATACATTATATATAATGGATATAGCTATAGAAAATGGCTTCAGACAAGAAGTTGTGCACAAGAAAATAGACAGAGCAAAGAATAAAAGGAAAATTAGGGACACCACTACACTTACTCCTATCAAAGAAAAAAACAGAACATACAAAAATTTCACATACCACCCATCAGCCTTTCATAAATTTCAAAAGATATTTAAAAGATACAACATTGTTTTGGCTCCAAAAAATAATTATTCCATTAAAAATATCCTTAATTCAAAACAAAAAGAAGATAACCTACAAGAAGAAGATAAATCAGGAATATATCAGATGAACTGCAATGATTGTGATAAGGTTTATATTGGAAAGACCAAAAGAAACAAAAACAAGAGCTAAAGAAGACATTAGGAATATAAACCAAAAACAAGAAGAAAAATTGGTGGTAGCTTGCCACTTTTGGAAAGAACAACATAACATTAATAAAAACCCCAAATTACTTAAAAATATAAAGGAAATACTGAACTTACAGTCTGGGAAAACATCTATATTTGGAAGAATAAGGAGAAAGTTTTTAATTTCGAAATCCTGCCAAGTGATGTACTAATACAAAAGTTCATTAAACCTCCACCAGAGATGAATCGATCTACCACAAACAGCGAGGCTGGCAGTCGACCAGGAACTGACGATAGAAGCGATGGCTCCCAAAACTAGTCTTCCATTTTATTGAATTTTAGTGGTGTGTATGCTACAATCTCGACTCAATTTTTTTAAAATGTTAATATTTGACATCACTGTTACAAAAGTTCACTATATATTATACAGGACTGGTCAAATTAAAAAGGGCAGTTGACCATGGAGAAAACAGGGCTAAACTTCTAAAATGATAGGCCAGTACATCCTGGGGTTCTACACAGGATGTTCTTTGCACCGCCTATAAGACCCTATGTAAGACCAGCAGTAGAGTGTGGTTGTGAGGCACTTATAACAACTTCTGAAACAAATTCAAAAAGATTGAATGTCTTCCAAAATCTTATCATGAGATTTATTATTGGTGGTAAAGATCTACGAGCAGCTGTGGAGCTCCAATCTGGCTTGGAGTCCTTATATGATCATAGATGGAAAATGACTTTGAATCTTGCTGAAACAATCTTGGGAAGAGGGGATAATTTTCTGAGTCACTAATGGCTGGCTGAGGAGAGTTTGAAAATGCAAAGAACCTACCTTTCTTGTATAAAAGAACTACATGGTACCCTTGATTTTCCTTCTTTAACTGGTTTTCCCCTTTCAGATCCCCGGTGTCCATTGGAAAATTTTAAACTTGCCGAAGATTATTTAGACCTTGTCTTTGACGTTAGCAAGAAATCTTCTCTTGACTTTGAATTGAAATGTCCAGCCTTGGCTACTATTCATGAGCATTTCTCGATTGATTCTTGGCTCCATGTCTATACTGATGGTTTGGCTGAATGAGTCATTAAAAATGCTGGAGCTCGAGTTTACTCTATGGAATTTACATTGTCATATGCTGTTGGGAAATACTTTGACAATTTTATTAGCGAGTTAGCAGCTATTTCTTTAGTCAAAGTGGATAAGAAAAATAGTCTTTTTTTGTTGATTCCAGAGCGGAATTATAACCTTAGCAACTCATACATGAAAAAATTAATAAGCTACTGAACATCAAAAACTGCATTGCACTGCAGTGGATTCCTAGCCAATGCAGGATTTATGGAAACAAGTGAGCAGATGATGAGTTAGCAAAAGGGGATCTCAAATGAAACAACCAGATCCACATTTGCCCCTGCAGCATATAAAGTGTCATATATCCTCCTATATTAAATCTAATTGCTCCAGCCTGTATTCAGAGAAAGCTTCTGGGAAAAAGCGGAACTCCCAGAAGGAAGAGGGAAGAGTTACCATGGTTTAGATTAAGAATTTAGAAACTAAAAGGAATTAGAGGAAACCTGGAATATAAGCCCTATATGTTGGGGTAATGAAAATGCTTTTCATATTTTCCTTCAATGCCCAGGAACAACAGTATGAAGGAAGCAGTTAATAAAAGAAAATGGATTTAATTAAGATCTGAGATAGCAATAAAGAAAATGGAGATAAACTCCAGGTAAAGAATTTAGTAGAATATTTGTATTGAATTAAAAACAAATGGATAAGACAGATCAATAAGTGAATGAATTTTGAGACTGTGGGTGTAGAATTATGGTAGTATGAAGTGAGTAATTATAATTGGAGAATAGCATGTTGGAAAAATATTGTGTTAGAAGATAAATACTGTTATTAGGAAAGAGGTCTATGGCTCGAGATAGAGCCAGGAGTGATTTTAAATGAATGGTTAGAATTGATTAAATATGCTCATACTAACTCCACTTATACAACATTAGGACACATTTCAGGGGCAATAGCTCCGATCATCTGCTGTTGACCGACTATTTGTACTTTATGTGGTGACTGGATCCCAAGGTGTTTCTGTACTTCTGGCAGTCTCTGATGGTTCAAATAAGAAATAGCCAAGTTCATCAGTATGTGGAACATCAAAATTCATTAAATTTTTCCTATTTTTCAGGATGAAAAATTTTCCCTAATAGATAGCTCTATTGGGTTGTGAAGTTCTTTCACACATCTTAGCTTCTGATTTAATTTCATGATTTTGGTTCAAAAGTGAGCTGCCACTGTTGATTGTTTAAATTGTTTAAAATTTGATTTAGACCAAAAATCATGAAATTAAACCACAGCCTCAGCTGCTGAAAAAACTTCACATCCCAATATGTTGAGGAAAAAATTTTCATTCTAAAAAATAGGAAAGATTTAATGAATTTTGATTTTTCATCCACTGACAAATTCAGCAAGTGCCTATTTGAACCATCATAGACCACCAGAAGCACAGAAATACCTTCAGATCCAGCCACCACATTGAGTACTGATGATGAGAGCAACTGCTCCCAAAACATGTCCTAATGTTATATAAGTGGAGTTAATGCGAACATAATATAATAATTTCTAATAAAATATATTACCATTCCATAGTCTAAAGCTTTGTAAGTGCAATTTAAATAATTAATGAGTGACTTCGTAGCACTAGAAATTGTTTAACACGTGAATAAATTAATTGTGATAGGGAGTTAAAAATAAGGGAATTTGTAGGTTGTAGTTGTAGATAATTGATATATACAGAGTTACAAAGATACTTTAATTAGGGTGTTTTCAAATGGATTGGAGCCCAGTCTGCTCAATATGGCAGCAGGCAATGCTGGTGAACCATGAACTGGGGTGTAATGGAATCCAAGTCAAAATTTTCTAGCTTATTAGAATATAGATAGGAAGTATAGGTGTATAATTTATTAAAGTCATTGTAATAAATATATTTATTGGTGGGGAGTCACACATAAAAATGGCCTGGTGTAGACCAACTTGTATTTTATATTTTGGTTGTTTTAGCAGTTCAATAAATTTCAATTTCAATCACTAAAACTACATATTTTAGTTTCCCATTTTTGTTTAACAATGCTGGAGAAACAGCCTTTCTGTCTTCACAAATTCTTTAGTGCATTAACTGTATAGAAAAATTTTAATTTATTATTTTATATCATGTATCATCAATATCCACTGCCTGTGATACCTCAGTAAAGTTAAATATCACTTTCTTAGCAGAACCTAAAACCTTAAAACGGAACTGTTCTGTCCAAACCTATTTGCCAAAACCAGCATGAATGAATGTTATATCCTCTCCCCACCCCTTTACACTCCTAAAAGCTGTTACTGTCAAGAATGGATGAAAAATTCTGGTATACCTATAATAGCCTATTATTATGCTTATATTTATGAAATATGAATGGAAAAAATATCTGGCTATGATGACAGGGTGAGTTCAGCCATGATCAGTGGAGAGGTTGATAGGATGCCATTCGCTCTTGTCCATTTTAATAAGCATTTCTGGCACAATTTCTTGGAAGGCAGCATGGAGAGCAAGGAGCAGTATTTTTAAAGCACTGTCAGAAGCATATTTATACTGTTGTACTTTTCCCTAAATGAAACTCCACGATGCATTATCCAGCAGGTGAGGTTTGGGCTGCATGGAGGTCTAAGCAATCGTACAGGTGACTGTTGAGTTCCATATCATAATCCAACAATGTGGAAATCTGTCATTCAGCCAGCCACAGACAAAAGTAGTAAAATGTGCTAATTTACATCTTTTTGGAACCAGACAGTGTTCATAATGTCTGCTCCTTGTAAATATAGCCAGGTATTTAACATATACTTGATTTATTGAACCTTAAAAGAAATAAGCACCGAACAGATGCTCTGCATTCATACCCATCTACATCATTACATGCAGAGGTTCTGTTGATCTCTTGTTAGAATGGGAATTCCCCTTAGCTCAGAAGATTTATTGAATTGCGGTAAATGGCACATTTTTCTGCTTTCCACATGTTCAAAATGTGTGAAGGAAGGCACATGCAATTGTCAGGATTGCCATCTTTTAATTGATTAACAGTCACGGTGTGGAAAAGGTTTATTTGATAGCAGCACTTGCAACTCAATAGTATGCTTTCTTGTTGATCTGGTATGGTAATTGAGCTGCAGCAATGACAGCATAATGCCATAGTAGAGGATTTCTCACTTACATTGCATTTTTAATGCATTCCATGCTGAAAGTTTTTTTCTCCCAATTCAATAAGTTACCTCTGCTTCATGGTGCCTTACCAAAATTAACTAAAAAATTCTGCACAATCATACTCATGGTTTTTCTGGTATGAGCCCACTCGTGGACCCACATGAAAGTCAATAGTCTCTCCTCTAAACTGAAAGCAAAGCACTCGTATGCACTACCATGCACTCTTGAATATTTTTTATTTGTATTATTTATTATTATTTCTTTTATCTCCTAGCTAAATTAATAATGTGCTCACATTTTGTTTGTTTGAAGCTAATGTGCAAGTTATTACATGAGTATTATCCACATATAAATCACATAAACATATTCATAAATATAGCATAACAAGAGATTATGACCGCCATGGATGGCCGAGATCGTTAAGGTCCGCACTCATGAGCTGGAGGTCTGGGGTTTAAATTCTGCCAGGACCATCCTCCCTGACTGAGGTTGTTTCCAGGTTTTCCTCAGTCTTCATAACTGGCAAAAACTTAGGCCTGGAACGTTTCCTTCCTTAATAAAAAAAAAATCCTTTCCCAACATATCATTTCATTTCATGTATCACCAGTGTTCACTGCCTGTGGTGCCTCAGTAGTAAAAACGAGCATTAAACACCATTCAAAAAAGAGAGAGAGAGAGATTATGGTAAGCATACTGGGACATTTTACCCATGCTGTAGTGTGCACATATTTTGATATTTGGTTTTTTCTCTCTCATATATTCTGCAGACATCATGTGGAGGTCACACATGTTCTAGACTTATGCCGACTAGCTAAAATACCTTGTCTTTTATCAACTTGTGAGGTAGTAAGCTCTACATGATGGCTCCGTTTATATTCATTCACTCCTAAACTTTTCTTCTAACAGAATGCAGCCAAGAAGCTCCAAGGAATGGGGAGCAGCTTTAGATCTACTACTTGGAAATTCAGGAACTTCTTTGGTTATAAGTTGTTCTTTTTTTTTTTTTTTTTTGAGTTAACACCCGTTTTTACTACTGAGGCATCACAGGCAATGGACACTGATGAGATGATACATGAAATAAAATGTTATATTAGGAAAGGATATTTTTTAAGGAAGGACGTGTTCCAGGCCTAGGTTTAGGGTACCTCCCTGGCATTTGCCAGTTATGAGGACTGAGGAAACCTGGAAAAAAACCCAGTCAGGGAGGACAGTCCTGGTGGAATTTGAACCCCAGACCTCCCGCTCACGAGTCCATGCCTAAACAACCTCGGCCACCCGTGGGGGTGTTATAAGTTGTGACTCAGGTATTTTGAAAAAGTTTGAAATTGTTTTTAAATGAGCCAAAGGCATTTTCTAGAGCCAACTTTATCGTATTTTTTAATTGCAATCATTGGGTTTTAATGTTGAGTAGTGTAATTTCTATTTTAAATAATACTCTATTGTCATACCTTTGTGTTTTAAGTAAGTTATTCCATTTTGAAATATGTATATAAATTTTGTACAGTATAGCATGTGGGTTCTGTGCCCCATTTTCATATAATTGGTTAGTTAAATAGGTTGAATCATTTGGAGAAATGACTGTGAAGCTTTTGTTCTGAATACTCACGTGTTCAATACTGTGTGAATTTCTATGTTGTTTTAAAACCTTTTAATCTATATCATTCTCTAAATTATCATTCTTTGGTAAATTACCCATAATGTACTTTAATTCAAACAGCTGCATTATAGTATTTATTGTCTGGGGATTTTATAGTTAATTATTTATAACAAATGGCAGAGGAAATTGGGCCACAATTCGGAGAAGACACAGAGCTGTTTAATTCATTTATATGGCAATAATTCATTTCCATAATGAGCAAGCTTTTGTTTTGAAGTTTCAGAACATTATATTAATTTAATCCATTATATCAGTACTAAAGATTTTCATTTTGTCTAATTACTGACAGAAATGTTGAAACAGCTGAAACAAAATAAGTGCTATACTATTGAATATTCACTTCTTTAGCCATATTCTACTGAATTTCCACAATAAATTATTTAATTAGATATAAGCACAGTTTAACATCTCAGGTAACAACTTCATAAAGCTGGATGCATTCCAAATTCTTAATGAGTATATTTGCTGTCTGTTCTTCAAACTGCATTCACTCTTTATTTCTTTTTGCAGTGACTTGTGTATACAACCAATATTTTATCTGAGTGTTCCTTCACTCATTTGTGGCACAGAGCATTATGCCTGTCATTTTACAACCTTGTCTCAGCTCCTGTGACTACAGCTTTACCCTGATGAAGACTTATAAACATGCATATGCCTAGTTCTAAAAAATGCAAAAATCCTATAGCCTCAATTCTATTTATAAGGATTCCTAACATTCTGCCTATGAATATAAATAGCCTTGGCAAATATGTACCCAACACTAGGCTTTCAATGTTGATATTTGGAGCAAAATAAGTATGACCCAAGAAGGAACCAACTGAAAAGCTATTTAAACTGCAATGGTGTTTCTGTTACTTTAAATTGCATATATTTCATTATACATAAAAACATAAGGTGATCTATAGATGCAAAAAATACCTCAAAATATATTTATAAATGAGACTTACGTAAAGTAATTCTCCAAATTCCGCTTCCACTTTCTCAGCACTTCCAACAACTCCATTGTTGACAGATATTTAAGCCTGAAATAAAGAAATATATATACTGTCAATTTGCAATATTTTTATGATAAATTTAGATTTGGTTCATTTTATTTCAGTATACTTTTTTTAACAGCTTTGGTCGTTAAGATTCCATTTGATTCAGTGTGTGAAATGGCCAATAAAATTTGCTCAGAGGCATCTTCTTTCAGGCATGGTGTTCTTTTCCATGTAGTAAATCTATTACATGTAATCAATGGCTTTAATTCCCTTGCATTTTGGTATGCTGGGGAAACATCCAACATCCCTTCGAAAATGGGTACATTCTGTGAAACTAAGCAACAAGAAGATTGAGGTATACATCAACTAACCGAAGTATGTATCAGTCAGAATTTCTTCAGGTTCAATGGTGAATTTTACAAACAAGAAGCAGGTTTAGCTTTGGGGAATCCATTATTGCCTTTTCTGGCTGATTTGTATATGAGCAGTTTAGAAATGCACATCACCAAATCATTTCCATACATTTTCAAAGTATGGCACAGATATGGGATGATATCTTTGCAGTGGTCAACAAGAAACTCTTTGATGATGCTTTGAAATTGCTAAACCTACAAGATAAAGAAATTAAATTCACTTCTGAAACAGAACAAGGCAACCACGACTTTGAAATTGCTAAACCTACAAGATATAGAAATTAAATTCACTTCTGAAACAGAACAAGGCAACTTCTTGATTCCTCTTGACTTAAAAGATTATAAGAACAGGCAATAATTTGGAATTTGGTATATACAGAAAGAACATGCAGACTGAGAATTACATAAAGACAAGTGGATTCAATCCCACAGCACACAAATATGCAGTTCTCAATAGCTTAGCATATAGACTCATTAACATACCTATGAATGAGTTTGAATACAGCAAAGAGTACTATCATATTATATAAACAGCAAAATCAATAGTAATGACCAAGAAATTATAGACAAGAAAATCAAGAAATTCAAACAAAAGAAGAGGTCAAAGCAGGTTACAACAATGACAGCAATAAAAGAACCTACTATCCACATGAAATTCACTATCATCCTTGGGCCACCAAAACATTCCAAAAAATACTGAGAGAGTTTGGGATTACTTTGTCCACAGCGAACAAGTTTAGCCTAAAAAATCTGCTCAATTCTGGTGATAATGATAGAATACCTGAGAAGAAGCCAGGAATATATAAAAAAAACTGTTCAGAATGTAACAAAGTATATATTGGAAAAACTAAAGAAGCATTGGAATCAGGCTGAAGGAACACTGGAGAAACATAAGGTATAATCAGATAGAGAAATCAGCGGTTGCACATCACTTTTGGAGAGATAAACAACATATAGAAATGGGAGTGAAATTATTGAAATTCGTATATCGGCCCGTGGAGCTGGGAATATGAGAAAAAATTTATATAAAAAAATATGAGGATAAGGTTATGAACTTTGAGATCCCAACAGAAGACAAATTAATCCAGAAGTTCATAAAATATCCATGAAAGCTACACCAAGTCCAGCTAACCAATAACAAATTCGACAGTAGACCCGCAACTGAGGATGTAGACTAAAGCCTGCGAAACTAGTTTTGCATTATTCAACAGTAAGTGGAGCATAAGATTATCAAATCAACTAACTAGATAAATAAGAATATATTAATGAATATACTATTTTAATATTTATAATATTACTCCATCTTGGCACTCCACACACTATGATTACACTCAGGTATATGAAAATACTATGAAATATTAGTTCTTTACATTACACTATACTCTCCATTTACATTTGTCACTCCTTATAGCAATGCTTGTGATTATACAACTTACTCTATAGGTGTCCATCTCATCTGTCTATTCTAGCTTGATGCCATTACTTCTGTTTCGCTTCCATTTCTTGCACCTGCTGATCTAGTATTTTCTTGGAGCTTCCTAAATTGTTATTATCTTTCTTATACTATAAGAACTCACTGGCCTATTCCACTGGCACCTTGATTCCCAATTTCATAAGCAGTTGCATGTCACTGAATACTTGCATTATTAGCTTCCTGTTATGTAAGATGCTTGCAACAATACCTCAATTTATTTTTTGTGCCTCCAGTTCTTTTAACTGTCATATAGTGTTTAAGAAATGGTTTGCATTAGAAGGCAAACAGAGTAGTGCTACATGTGTTAGCAAGTTAGAACAGAGGGACAAATGCTACATAAGAGTGCAATATGATGAGGAAACAGAAAAAATAAATCAATGGTAAAATACAAATGAAAACAGATATTTTGCTAAATAATACAAAATCTTTTTACTTAGACATCATGGATCTCAGCATGTATGTCTGCATTGTGGCCAGAAGCAGTTAAAGCAATCTTTGCATAAAATAAAATTTAGTTTTGGACAATTTTCAACATACATACTTAAAATAAAAAAGTGAATAACTGAGTAAACCAGAAGAACTAAACCTTACCTAGCCATATCACCTTTGCAATTGTTTTTATTATATAAACTGGACATGCTGACACATGTGCTAGCTATTTTCTGGTTAAATTGAATAATACCTATAAAGACACTCAGAAGAGACTGATGGAGTAAAACTGTCATGTACCATTTATTCCTCAAATGAAGGTAATGTTTATTAGGATATGTTTAAAACTATTCAATATTTGCTTTTTCAATTCTTAGTTTCAAACATAAAATGTGTATGTTACTTTTGTGTGTTACTTTCACATGTATTTCATTGAAATATAACAATCATTCTCTTGGAGAAAAATATGTTTTGTGTTTTTATAACAAATTCTTTACAGTTTCTTCAGCTCAGTTTGCTCACCTTTATTGACACATTTTTCATATCTGTCTATTTATTTTGTTGCAGATATGCTTTATGGTACTAAGATGGAAATCTATTATTTATAAAAGTTGCTTTATTATAGTTTTAGCACACTATTCTTATTTTTGGACTGAAAATTAGATTTAATTAGGTTACATTTTTCAAACTTTAATGCATTGTTTATAACACTACTATATATGAATATGAATGTTTTGAAAAATATCTCATTTCTATGTCTAATAATTTTCATGTAAAAATTCACCAAAGTTACTGTATTTTATTTAACAGAAAACTAAACAAGAACTCATTTTAAAGCTCATATCTTGGCAAACAAAACGACTTTTAAAACATAGTCATTCATTTTCAAGTATAGTTTTATGCATATTTGAACGATTTTCCCACAAAGACAATGAAAAATAAAATGTAGCCAAACTGCAAATTGTTAAGACAAAAATATAGTTATTAGATTTGCACTTTCAAGATAAAAGGACAATTAAAAAATTATTTCATATCTATAAATAAAATCATTTTGTTTGTACTATATATCAAAAAGAGTTAAAACACACTTAAGTCAAAGATGTACATGTGACTTCTTGCTTAACTCTGCACAACCACATGTGGATGCAGCTAGCAAGACATTTGTTCCAAATACAATATAACAAAATTATTTCTTAAAGTAGCTTTTTTTCAGAGAAAGCAATTGCAAACATTTTTTATTTCACTGCCTTCCACAGTAAAGTTAGAAAAAAGCTAATGAACTGATTTATGTTTCCATTGAAATTTTATATTAAATACGGCACATGCTCATTTATAGAATGCATGCTATTAGCTATAACAATATGTTTTAATGTCTAATGGTCTTCTTGGGTTTTTTTTGATCGCTCTGAAATTAACTTTAACAAATATATGATAAATTTATTGCATTAAAACAGCTAAATTAATAGACATAGGAAAAATGGCCTTCGCATAATATATCCCTTAATTCTATTCATATGCTATTTTTTTTTTCAAGGCAATACTAATTTATAAGTTTCTCTGATGTGCACTAATCCTGCAATTGTGTTTTTTAAAAAAATTCTTGAGAAAATAATACAAGGAATAAGCCATAAGTCACAGGAACTTTATTTTTTCCCTCACGAATAAGGGACAGCATGAAAAATCTCAGATATATGATTGAAAATATATGACATTTACTGTTGAGTGGTGCCACCAAAGGAAGGCTGGATGTAGGACACCCTCGTAGGGAAAAAGCAAAACACATGCAGCTGGACAACATTGATTTATTATGGCATGAGCAAAAGTTATACACATCTACTTACACAGCGTTACAAATCTACAAGGATGCGTCTTCCAGGTAATCCATGGTGTTAGCAAACTTTGATGTAATCTCCAAGTACATCAACAATTTGTTGCTAGTGACGGGTATGCCTCTATCCACCTCACCACTGTTTGATAGGGCAGGGCTTGCACACCCAGTGCTTCCATTAGCTCTGTGTGACATTCTCATGCTTTCCTGACAGGCAGAAATGCTATTTTCACATACTCACGTGACCTCCATTCCTGACCACTCACCAACTGAACTTTGGGGCATGCTGAAACATGCAGCTCACCTCACATACACCATCTGGTGGCTTCATTTGAAAGTACATTTTTAATTGTATACCTTAGATTTTTCCTGTTGTCCCTTGTTCACAAGAAAAAAATAGTTGCCATGACTTATTCCTTGTATATAACAGAATCACCCCACTAATTATTTTCAAATGACCTGCAACAAGTAGTGCAATATCTACATTTACAGATAGCACTATAAAGATGAAAATGAGCAGATACATGTTTTAAGACTAGATCTCAGTACAGCATTTAATACAGTAAAAGGAGAAACAGTACCCAGTTAGTTAGGCCAGTATATATTATAAGAATTTTGGCAGAAAAAGGGTTTAACACATAATAGGTACAAAACAATGTGTAAAAATACTATCAATACATTTTATGAAAGTCAGGCATATGTTACCTAAAAAATCAATCTTATATCCAATATCCTTGTATAAAATTACTTTCTCCAAAAATTCTTCAAGCGAATGAATAGTGTTTAACACCCATTTTTGCTACAGAGGCACCACAGGTGATGGACACTGATGATACATGAGATGAAATGATATATTGGGAAAGGATTTTTTTTTAAGGAAGGAAACATTCCAGGCCTAAATTTAGGGTACCTCCCCGGCATTTACCAGTTATGAGGACTGAGGAAAACCTGGAAAAAAACTCAGTAAGGGAGGACGGTCCTGTCGGGATTCGAACCACAGACCTCCTGCTCACGAGTCCGTGATTTAACAACCTCGGCCACCCATGGCGGTGCTTCAAGCAACATTTGCTAAATTTAGATAAGATACAAATTTAATGTTTAGCAATGAAATTTTATTCAGCTAGAAAGGAATGTATATCAGTAAAAACAGAGATCTTATAAACTTGCTTGCATTAAATTAACTCAATTTAAATGTAAGAAAGATCACATAACACATGAATTTATACAAAAAGACTTTACTACCATCCAAGAAATAAAATGCATCAAATACCAGTTGAGAGCTTAAAGTCAAATAATGTTAACTCTGAAAAATTATTTTTTTCAGTTTTATTATCACAAACATCAGTACTTTCAAATTCTAAATTGTTTATTCTGATATTCCCAGTAGTTTAAAGGAAATTGGAAGATAATGGCTGTTTAGCGTCTGGAGCAGTTTTAATAAGTGGAAGGTGCAGATGGTGAGTTTATTATGTGTGGGTGTTGTATTAGTGCCCCAAGCTGATTGCATTGTTGTTGATTGCTGGTTGTTATATTGTAGTTCCACCAGTTCCTAGCTCAGTTGTCTGCTCCAATTCTATTATGATGAATCTCAGGGTCCACTGGTGTATTTTGTGGATCAATTTTGATCCACAGGAACAGGAAATGGATCACCCAAAAGGTACACAAGACTGATTTCTTCCAAACAGTTTATTCAATTTTAAGACATCAGTTATTAATACCTGACTGGTCACTGCTGGCCATTACTTTGTTGTACTGATACAATGTTTCCTACTTTAATATCTTATACTGACGTAAACTGATTTTATACTCTGACTGGCCCACACTAACTCTATCTGTTCCTGAACTCTCCTCACTAACCTTTTACTACTATCACTAATATTTTACTCCCTTCACTAATGCCTTCATTCCTCTGACATCCCGTTTTTTCTATATTATCGCTATGTCTCTTGCTAAATTAAATTCCCTCATTTATTATTTTATTCCCAACTTATAAGTTCACTATTAGCTATCTTAAAATATTTAGTATATCGCTAAATTCTCCTCATTTGCTTATTTTTATATGATGGCCATTCGCAAAAATTACTTTCCCCCTTCTGATATTCACTATTTCCCACAAGCCTGAATTTCCTAAAAGCACCGTGTAATAAATTTCGGAATTTTCCTTAAATGCTGGACCTCTAAAGTAATGTCTTTTTCCTCCCTTAGTCAGTTTTAGATTGCCAAATGTTCTCATAGATAATGCACGCATGTTTCCCATTTACTTTTGCACTGATTCTCATGAATAGGTGGCATAACTCTTTTGACTCCAGCCTGCCTGTAATAAAACATTTTGTCTTGGTTCTGACATTTCAATTTCCTTTTAAAATCATTTCTATATCTTAGTTGTATCTACTGTCCTGTTACGGTCATTTCCTCATTTAACCATCTTTGCCGACAATCTATCACATCTGCTAGACCATCAACAAAGGCCTTTCGCCTTTTGTCTCTTTTAGCCACGGGTAAAAAAGGGCAGCAGGCAAGTCACATATACAATAGCTCTTTCTCCTTCCCTTCCTGACAAGTTTACAGCTGGCTACAATTTACTAAAAAGGGAAATTATTACAATGCGTCTTCAAATTACTGATACCTGTTAAAATTATTCATACAAGTACATGTTTCAAATCATATCAAACCATAGTAAACATATCTCTAAATCATCTGTTTACATACATACATAGTAAATATCCATATCAACTCAATACTTTAATAACTATAACTCTGCATCCTCAATTCTTAGATCTATGTAATTATCACTACAATTAATTTATTAATCTAATAAACGTAGCCTATGATTATGGCTGCAGGTCAGAGAACTCTTAACTAGTCTATATATTCTCTGCTTCTAGCTGTTCATTGATTTGAAAGGTTTCAACTGGAAAGACTATTCTCCGACTCACATTTTACTAAACAATGTGGAGTTAATGCTGGATTTATTGTTAACACTATTATATTATTAATGGTGCATAAATAGAAAATGCGGCCTTTCCTTGATGATACAATGACTAATTTTTTCCTCAGTACATCGTTGAAAACTTGGTTCTTAGCAAATACCAGCAATAGTCAGCAAAGTTCAGTATCAAACAAAATTACATAAATAATAGTTTAGGATTGCTTTGTATACTGATCAGTACTTTGTGAAATTTCTAAACATAATGGATTATGACAATGACAGAGTGAATTTTAATAGAAATTATGTCTTACAGCACGGGCAAATTCATAGTCAACTTAGCCTTATGAAAAATATTACCTGGTACATGATATGCAGAGCAAAACAGTGTACAAAGCAATCTTTGCCCATCACTAGATAAAGGCCTATCTAGTATCTTGGAAGATTGGACATGCCATGATACATTTCATGATGCTTCATGATCACTGGTTGTTGCATTTATTATTATAATTATAATTATTATTATTATTATTATTATTATTATTATTATTATTATTATTATTATTATTATCATCATCATCATCATCATCATCATCATTATTACTATTACTATTATTATTATTTTGTTATGAAATCTACAGGCTACCATTCAATCAAGGTGATGATATTTTATCATCAGGTATTTAATGTTGTCCCTACTGCTGCTTACTTTCTGTCTGACTCAAAAAAAGACCCAACATATCTACAGCAAATGAAGATTCTTCTGCATCTGGTAGAGAAACTAATGGTTAGATAAAGAAACAGAAAGGCTGTATATCAAAACCTATACAACTTTGACTCTAGTAAGCAAATCTATACAGCTATGTGGGCCTTCCACAACAGTACAAGCAGTCCCTGTTTGGCAAGACTTAGAAACTCTTGTAGTAATTGATTTAAAAATATCAGCATTTGGCAAAGTAAATGATGATAGTACTAATAAAAATCAAAGAATGAGAGAGAAAAGTCTAATCCCAATAAATAAAAAAAAAAAAATTACAATAAGGTCTGCCTTATAGATCAAGTACTAGTGATAAGGTGATAGGAGCTAAGGGTGTTATTTATAAAGACTGTTCAAAAGGTCCTAAAAAAATGCAATTTATTCTTCACTGAAGGAGACAAGATTTCAAAAATAAGAATTTTTGGAATATTGAAAGCATTGAAAATAAAAGACATTCGAGGCCTGATAGAAGTAAAACAGAAAGCATGCACCAAAACAAAAACAAATTCATAAGAACGTTTTCTAGATGTTACTTTTAGTGAGAGGAGGCAGGTATGTTAAAGGTTCTTTTTAGCCGTTTTTAACATTTCAAATACAGTGGTTTACAATATTTTAAATAAAAGTGATGACAAATGTTGTAAATTAGAATCAGAGATGAAGACAAAAAACTGACATAAAGACCCAGAATTGCATGGAATGTATTATAGATCAAATTAATTGTTTCCCTAGAATAGGGTCCCATTATACCAGGAAAGACACAACCAGAGAATACCTTTCTAGTGACTTAAATGTTGTAAAGGTGTGTGTGTGTGTGTGCGTGCGTGTGTAGAAAAGTGCAAATAAGAAGGTGTAAATTCTGAAAAAATTCATACTATTGCCACATTTTCAATAACAATTTTAACATCGCCTTTCACATACCAAAAAAGGATCACAATGAAAAATGTGTGTGTGTGTAGAAAAGTGCAAATAAGAAGGTGTAAATTCTGAAAAAATTCATACTATTGCCACATTTTCAATAACAATTTTAACATTGCCTTTCACATACCAAAAAAGGATCACAATGAAAAATGTTTTGAATACTGCAATATTATGACTGATACAGAAAAGATTTATTAATATTGACATTCTTAAAAAGACAGGGCATGTAATTGAAAAATGATTTTATGTTGCAATCAAAAGATGGAAAAATTCACTTTTTCCAGTTTGATTTTGAAGCAGTTCAATACTGCTCAAATCAAAACTAAAGTAATTTTTATAAAAGAAAAGTAGCAATCTACATGATCATGTACAATGTCTCAAACGGGACAGCTGAGAACTTTATGTAGCATGTAGGGATGGCTGGTCATGGAGCATCAGAAGTAGTAGCATGTCTGTTTAATCATCTGAAAATAATCCAAGATAGTAAGAAATGTTTGCTTGAAGTCTGATACCTGTGAGGGACAAAATGGGAATCCTCTAGTTTCAAGCATGTTGTTATATGCTGGTAATGACCTGCACATTCCTGTCATAGATTATATCTTTTCTGAACTAGGCCATACCCAAATTATGTGCAACGATTTCCAGAAATCAGTTATAAAAAATATACAAAATTTTATATTAATGGGAATTGCATTAGATGGCTCAATATTGTATGGTTTCAATATAGAAATATAGACAAGGAACACATATATTTAAAACATGACTCTGCTGAAGAAGGGTTCCTCAAGTTTCCAATATAATGAAGGTCATCTCAGAATTTTTCAATTGAACATAATACATGTCTGAACAGAAAATATCATGGCTTGATAAAATTGCAAGCAGAAAAATTGAAAATTTGAATAAAATTAGTGGACAAATATTCCCCGAGTATATATCATTTTTTCTACAACAGATTACTTGAAGGAGAGGAAGTGGTACAGAATTAAGAATCAGAGGCAGAATAAACTGAAACCAGACATGGTTATGTAGTAGCTTATCTAATATTAGTTTTTAATACAATTATTGTGATCAGTCAATTGGCATAATTTAATTACTGTAAGAAATTTCAGTAAGCATTACTATCAATAAAATATATTATAATAATTTGGATTCAGTATTGTAACATTATGTATATATTGTTCAGCGTTTAACATTTCTCTGTATTATATCAATGCAAAATAATTTTGTTCTTATAACAAATCTTTTTTCAGTGACCAATACAGGTAATATGTACAATACTGTTAAATTATTGCTAGATACATAATGATCATGTATTCAATATATTTTTTCAATAAGTTACTTGTTAATAAAATTAATTTATGTCAGTACAATGTTATTTTCTGATAAAGCATTATGTTCTAGTTATCTGGTGTTGCAGTTAGTCAGAGAATGCTATTTCCGAAAAGTGTGCATTTTTTATAAAATCAATGAATAAAACACAATTATTCACACGGAATTTCCTTCCAGCATACATGTTCTACATTTGGTAATATTTTAAAATGTTATCTCCATAAACGAATGAGTTATTATATAAGCAATGTTATCAACTTAATTTTATTCCTCCTGTAAAACTGTGTTTTGGAGTTAACGTTGTCTGACTCTAAGCCCTAGACCTAGGAATATGGGTTGGTTCCAGGTCTCTCAAACACTCACATTGATATATAGTAAACAAAATATTGATATCATTAGCATCACTGTGCAAGTTCCAATTTACATTTTAAGTAATAAACAAAATATTCTTAATTGATTATGCTCTTAAATTCTTTGTCAATTAACACCTACAAAGCTTAGACAATATAATTTGGTTATGTACATTCATCCTCATTTGGCACAGCTCTGTGGCACATCTACCAAACTTAACAAATACCAAAATGCAGAAAATATTATTGAAAATATAGTTTGAATGTATATTGAAAAAACTTGAAGAGTTTTTTCAGACATGATCTATTTTTACCAGTGCCCTATATTTATATGCTAGAAACAGTATGTTTCACTCATAGCAAAAATAAATTAAAACTAATTTGTACTACATAGTTGTAGCAAAGTTTAATTTAATCACTCATATGTTTATCAGAGATCTCAACAGTGTTTCACATAGTGTATGATAAATCTCTCGATGAAGAAAAAATTTAAACCAAAACATTTAGAAAAAAGGTCAAAAACTTTGTAAATGCAATGAGTCATTTCATGAAAATAAAGACTGAACTAAAGAGAAAATGTAGACCCTATTCTATATATTTTTTCTTTGTACATAGTATTCTTTATTTTATCATGTGTGTTTTATTACTGTATTGTTTTTATTCTTTTTTAATGCTTTTTCCTATTGAATTTTTTCTTTTCTTTTGAAATATGCTCTTTATAGCATATTGTTACTCTATTATATGCCATTTAACAGCTTATAAAATTGCTGCATGCCCTTAAAGATATCAGAATGTTTCCATTAGGAAGAAAAGTCAAACATTTCCCATATAATTCATAAGAAAGTGGTAACCAAACATCTCCCAGGTATATATTCTATAACAGAAATGAATAGTAGATGGCCAGCAAATTAGGTTGGTTAGAATTTGGAGTCATAGAGTTAGAAAAAATTTTTGATTACTCCTGGGACTCAAGCCACAGATCTTTAGTTTAGGGTGCTAATGCTCTATCATCTGAGCTAACAAGCCCTGTCCACCCCACGAACAATTGCAAGTCTCCCACATTTCAGAATAGTATAAAACATGGTTATACCATTACAGAGATTTATATTTAACCAATAAGTGGGAGCAGCACAGCCTTGGGTGCCACCATTTTTGTCTATGGAGTATTATGGTAAGGATGCTGGGCATTTCCAGAAGCCTGCTAATGTATTCTCCTTTGTAGGCATTTAACGAATGTGTTTATAGAGATTGTTGTTTGCAAGAGTCGCTCACAGTTGTAATTGACCCATAAAGCAAACACTGCATTTTGGTGACACTACGCATGCACACACCCAGATATGTAAGTATTTTTTAATATGTAATGTTATTTTATATAATGACATATATAAATTTTGTGAGGTGTTTAGTACTTAGTATACTCAGTATGAGGTTGTAAAAATACTTCGTTTTTTATTTTAAGGTTTAAAAGACTTCATACTTCAGAAGAGATAGCGGCAGCTATCAACCAGGTACTGAGGAGGAGGAAGAATTAACTGATTTCTCAGGTGAATCTGATGGTGAATTAGTTCATAAAGATGCCCATGATAGTGACTCAGAACTATCCAGAGAAAGAGATTTTGAAGACATCGAGGAACAAAATGTAGATTAATGCTTTTTTGAAGGCAAGGATGGCTAAACTTTTGGATTAGTACTCTGGGGGGAATTTTAGGTAAGACTATGTCTAAAAATATAATAAAAACATTGCTAGGGCCTACAGGGATTACCAGAAATACAGCCACTTCCTTAGAAGCCTTCTTAAAATTCATAGCTATAACTCTTTATAAGAATGATAAATTGTACAATACATTAATAAATTATATTGTACTTACGAAGCTGTTGACAGTGGAGTGGATAAATCCTATACTTATGTAAACAAATTGATTACATAAGTGTACAATACATTAAGTTGAAAATTATGGAAATAAGAGCAGATATCAACTACCAAAGAGAAAAGGATTGTAAAGCTATAAATCCTACAGTAATTATGGCTTTTAGCATACTTTTCCTGACAAGAATGCAAATGTTTTGGAATTATGGACACAGGTGGCATTAGCATCGTTATTAAGAGAGATGCTTTCAGCTACAAAAAATTTCTATTTTTACTGCAATGTATCAAATTTGATGATGATGCAACCAGAAATGATGGCCTAAAAACTGATAATCTAGCAGCAATTAAGGAATTTTACACAACCTTTGTTGAGAATTGTAAGCTCAATTATAGCATCAGAGAGCTTATGACTATAGATGAAATACAACACCCCTTTACAGGTTGGTTTCATTTTATTCAGTATATTCTTAAAAAAAAAAAACAGGTGAAATACAGCTTAACATTGTATGCAATGTGTAATAGCCATAACTTCTATACCTACAAGTTTGAGATCTACAGAGGCAAACAAAGAGAAGGCCCTTATTTGGTTGCACAGACCTTTTGATGTAATGAAAAAACAAAAAGAATCCATCAAACATCCACATATGAAATCACTACAAAGAATTATTACAGTAGTTATGCTCTGGTGGAGTATGACATCACATATTTATGAATTCTAAAAGTAAATAAGAGAGAAATTCCAGCAGAATTTCATGTAAGTAAATCCTGAGAAGTTGATTCTAGTCTTTTTTGGTTTCCAAGAATTTACTTTAGTTTAATATGTACCTAAAAGGGGGGAAAAAACTGTGTTACTGCTGTTGAGTAATGAAAATAATGAGGAGACAAAGAAGCAAATAGTGGTTTTAAATAGAACTATGGTCAGTGCGGTTACAGTAGATCAAAACTGCATTCTACTGCACAGCATGGAAAACAAGATGTCTCCTTTCACTGTATTTAAACAACTTGACATTGCTGCTATAAATGCCCATGTTATTTTCCTTGCCAACAAGGCATCAGCATCAAAAGAACATTTCTAACTAATTTGGCATTTGCTCTAATTGATGATGAAATGAAAATGGAGGGAACATATCTCTTCCTTTCCAAAAGATACAGTGGAGTTTCTTTTAAAATATCAATTGTAATCTGGAACATCAGGTACTACTGATGAAAGAAGAACCAGCCCAAGTCAAAAATATTGAGCACACACGGCGGGAAAAATAACCACCAAAAAAAAAAAAAAAAACCTTTACTTCCGTGCAAGAGCTCTGTTTGCAGACTACATAGTGATTGGCATGTCACATGCAAAAACTGCTAAAATTACAATGGAAAAGATAATATATAAATATTGTACAAACAAATTATAGTGATATTTTGTTCCTATTGAAATTAATCATTAGCAAGTAAATACATATAGTACATTTGTACCATTCTATGTGTTTATGTACAACATTTAAAATTAGTCTACAATATAACATTTAGAGACTATTCCTGTTATTTATTAATCCTGTCTATTTTTAATACGTTATACGTCCAAAAAAGCAAAAGATGAAAGTGCAGCACTGAATGCCATGCAGAGTAGAATTTGGAAAAAGAATAAGCATGCCAGAATAAAGGTTAAAAGTTAATCAAAGCTTTGAATTACTTTTAGCTGAGCTGTGACCTCAAAATTTTACTATCTGACTGATTCCAAATTTAGACTTGGAAAAAATATAACACTTATCAGGTTCAGGTCTTCCATATTATAAAAAATAAACTATTTAAAAACTTTTTTACCTTTTTTTTTATCATACTTTTTTATTCCACAACCTCAACATTACTGTTCTTCCATAATGTTTCCTTTTTCATACTAGCACTTTTGCTTTTCATGTGATATATCTCATATCTGGTTTATGAATATTTTTGTTATTTTCTATTTGTGAAGTATTTTTTATTTATGGTGTAATTCTCTTTAACATGTCACTTCATCCATTTTAATTACACTCTCAAATCATGATGTCCAGATAGCCAAACCAATTATGTACTAATAAAACACATAATGAATGAAAGTAATAAAAGTTTACTGGCAATCAATAAAATAACTGTGCTGCATTTATTCCGTTACAAATAAGTGCCTGATGTCTCATTTAATTTTCAAACAATGATAATATTTAATAAAATAATTTTCTACTCACTTTTAAACATTGCATGGATGCATCTTTCCCAACTAAAATAATAAATAAGTCCAATCTCAAGAATAACTAGGGACAAGTTTTTACTTATGAAGCTGTTGACAATAGAATGGTAATATATCCTAAACATAGGTATTCATTTTTTACATTGAACTCAATTTACTTACATAAAATAAGATGGATTTAGGGAGAATTTCTCCCATCTTCAGTTGCTCACTGAACACCATTACTCGAAACGATGGCTAGACACCCGGATCTAGCCTTTGTTTCGATTAGAGGTGGTTCAGTGAGCAACTGTAGATGGGAGATTCTCCCGAAATGCGTCTTATTTTACGTAAGTAAATTGAGTTGTGTAAAAAATGAATACCTAAGTTTAACTAGGGACAGTTAACTTAGTCAATAGAACACCATGCAAGCAAAAAGGGAAAACCTTTTTCCAACTCTAGAAATAATACTGACATAAGCCTCTTAGTTGAGTATAAAACTTACTCTTAAATTGTAAGAAATGTTATTAAAGCAGTTATGAAACAATGTACGAAGAAATAGGTAGCTAAAAAATAAATCAACAAAGCAATATCATAAAAATACAATCTGGCCATGAAATGCATTCGTATTCAGCATATTATAATATTACAATCACACTTGTAGTTGAGAATTAGTTGCAAATATTTTTAATACATTTTTAATGTAACAAGTTCCCTAAATCTAAGATCAAGAAACTGGGAACATGCATCAAATCTCATTATGTTGTAACTCCCTAATAAACTTCCTGAATGAAAACTGTATTGATCCTGGTAGTCTAATGGTAACAATTATTGCCTCCTAAGATTGCGGCTTCAATCTTGGCCATGGTCAATGGATTTTTTCTGGTGTAAAAATTTGAATTATGGCTTCCTTCAGAAGAGAAATAAAGCTGCAGGTCTAATGTTGTATTTACGAAATGTAAAAGAACTTCAAGCCTGAAAGAAGAGCCTTCCGAGTAAATTCTATTGGCAGTTGCATGCCCTCAATGAAATGGAATGCTGATGACCTGAGATGTTAATAATCTTCCATAAATTAAACAAATCAACAAATGAATGCAAACAGCATAAGACCTTTCCTTTAGAAATTAATATTATTAAATTTCTGAGAACAAGGAACTCAAAAGTTTATGATGAAATCACAATTAATGTCTTTAAAGCATCTTTCTTAATTATATATGCCCTTTAATAATGAATCTTTGCAACATGTTTCCTGACCACTTAACAAAATAGAAGAGAAAAGCAAAATCTCTTACTATAGGCTATGTCTACTTTAAAAATATGTTCCAAAATATAGAAATGTTATGTATAACAGGCTTTACAATTGATTTGCAAGGAGTAATCTACTTTTGAATGAACAGTTTAGTTTTAGAAAAGGAACTTCAACAGAAAATCCAAAATACACCCTTATAAATAAAATATTATTAGATATGAATAATGAATGAGATGCTTGTGGGAGGAAATTTTTGTGGTTTGACTAGAGCATTCAACTGTGTAAATCATGAACACCCTGCACCAACATAGGTGACAAGGCCTAACTAAACTCCTGAATGGAAGGTTTGGGGTTTGATTCTGCCGGAACTATACTCCCTATCCGAGATTTTATCCAGACTTTCCTCTGTCCTCATCAATGACAAATGTCAGGGAGGTATCCTACAAACTTAGGCCTGGAATATTTCCTTCCTTAAATAAAAATCTTTTCGGAGAATATCAATGTCTACCACTTGTGATGCCTCAGTAGTAAAAACAAACACTAAAGACTATCCAAAAAAATTAATTAAAGTACACCCTGCTTGCAAAATAAAGTGCCATGGGATAACAGTAACCCAAGTTTATTTGCAACAGATCTAGATAAATAAGAGCAATAAATTGAAATAAATAGCAAGTATAATGCTCATTCTTCATTTCTGGATTGGGAAACAACAAATCATTGAGTCCCTCAGAGTTATATTCTTGCTCTGCTATACTTGCTCTCAAGTAATACCTGTACTAATTATTGAACTGGTTATTGCAATTTTATTTGGTGATCATACTACTCGATTATTAATTAGCAGAAACCAGATAATTTGTCTAGAAATCAAATTGCTTAACAAAATGTGTAGTTTAAAGCAAACAAACTAGATTTTAACTTTGGTAAAATCAATATAATGAATTTTATTAACTACCTGTGTCTGCCTAATAAATGACTATAGAGTTATTCAAAAAACCACCAGTTTCTAAAACTTTTAGCAACAATTCTAGGTAGGCAACTCAGAGAATAGGAAATTAGATATTAAATAGAATGTGTATTTAGATTAGATTGAATAGTTGCTTTATAACAAAAGTGTATGTATATTTTTGTTGAATAATTGAATATTTTGTCAAATAACCAATTTTGATACGTTAATAATGCAACACTTAGTATAGTTTGTGGTGTACCATTTACTACATACTTCACATTATACAACTGAATTATAGTGAAGTCAGAAAACAAATGACACATACATCCATTGTAACAATGCAATCAAAAAAATGCAATAGTATTTTTTTTAACTGTGTTTAATGCCCGTTTTTACTACTGAGGCACCACAGGCAGTGGACATTGATGATACATGAAATAAAATTACATATTAGAAAAGGATTTTTTTTTAAGGAATGAAATGTTTCAGACATAAGTCTAGGGTACCTCCCCGGCATTTGCCATTTATGAGTAATGAAGAAAACCTGGAATAACTTCAGTCAGGAAGGACGGTCCTGGCAGGATTTGAACCTCAGACCTCCCTCTCATGAGTCTGCGCCTTAACAACCTCAGCCACCCATGGCGGTAAAAATGCAATAGTAATCAACATATATACACACACACTAACCTAGAGCTAATCTCAGGTAAATCCTAGAAACTGGAGGATCCATAAGTTTATTGTAGCTTACTATGGCCGGACAGCCTCTGCTTGCCTATTTAGAAAAAATATGTGCAAAAACATATTCATACATCATAAAAACATAATAGTTTGGTTCACAACTTTGAAAAAAAAAAAAAAAAATGTGAAGTTGCTCACACAGGTGCACAACATTCAGAAAAATATGAAGGTGAGGTACAGATTCCCTTTGGTGGCGAAAAATATAAAGACATACAGCAGAACAGTACTATATGATGAAATTATATAGGTATTTGCAACACTAATAAATAAACAATGAACCACAGAAGATAGTTTGCAGAGCCACTCTAGTGGGAGGAAATGAAAGACAAGCATGCAAACATAATAATGTGGAAATTTGTCACATTCATGTAAGTTAACCATTGGATACAGATACTTGTAACCACAAACAATAATAATATTAGCACTCTCCCCCCTGTAATTAATCTTGCTATAATTTTATTTAGCTTATCAACATGTAGATGCATATGATATTATTTGTAAATGTAGAATGTATGCTACTGTGGTAATTGTAAATGACAAATTCTATAACAAATTAATTTTGAAGCAGTCACTCAAATTTAGACAAATTCTATGTTTGTAAGTCTCTGTTACTGCTTCTAGAACTTACAGAGTGCTCCAGGAACTGAACTGAACATATAGTAGGAAAAATTAAGCATCCTACCTTGCATGGAAAAATTTGTCTAGCATCCTGTATATAATATGTGCCTGAATTCAGATACTGTTATATTTTATATTACAAGCACTTGATGCTCTATGTCAGCTGCCTTTGACTCTCACGGCAATGAATTGAATATTCCAATGTCAACTCAGCAAATACATTTGAAGTCCCCTTCAGGTATTTTCCTTATATATTTTATATCTATTTCACTTGAATTCTATAGGCAAAATGCAACTTTTTGCTCCTTATTACTGACAGATCAAGGGTAAGATTCCTGTTGTTGTCAATGGTACAATATCTCTTCTAGTTAAAATGTTTAAAATATTTTAAACATTCTTTATGGTTTAACTTTCAAGAATTAAAAAAACCAGGACATGTTTCATGAAACTCTTGTTCACACTGTCAACCATTAACTGACTGAATGATTATTCGTTGAAGTCGGAAAGGTCTGCTTAGGGAATATCAAAATTCATAAGTTTATGCTCGTATTTTTTTATAAAAATCTTTTCCCATATGCTAAGTTCCTTGGGTTGTTGAACAGCTTTTAATAACTTGATACTTTATTCTATTTCACGATGTACATTGCAGAAATATGCTGCCACAGCAGATTTATTTATCTGTTTGTAATGGATGTTTCTCCAATGTTCTCTCATTGCCTATATTCCTCTTCTTCTTATGTATATTTTATCACAATCTTTGCAATTAATTTGGTGTACACCTGATTTGTTTCTCTTTTGAGCTGGAATCTAATTTATTTAACTTTGATAATACTGTATCTGTTTTGAGGGGTTAATGTAATATTATACTGTTTAAAGATTTTTTTGAAATTTATTATTAACTGATGGGTGGTAGGTCAATTTTTTTAATTTTTCCCCCGATAATGCACTCAAAGTTGTAATTTGTTTAATTCTTTTTTGTTTCTGGACTCTTTTTATTTTTTGGTTGATCATCTGTTTTTGAACCCATGGAAATGGCTAATTCTATTATGTGCATATAGTTTTTCTTGTATTCATCTTTGTTGAGTGGGACATTCACTAACCTATATACTGTGAAGATAACCAGTTAGATAAGTGATAGCATGGAGTGTTAATGCTACTGATGATTGGTCTCATACCTTTCCTAGGTTTATGAACCTTAGGGAGACCGAAAATCTTGGCTAAGGATGGATTGTCAACTTTAATTTTCTAGCAGTATGTTTTTGAGAGCAGTACTATTTTTCAAAATCTCATGGATTTGTTTTGATTTTGACAAATTCGCCACTCTTTAGTAAATTCTGCATTCTTTGCTTGTAGTCATCCCTATACAAAATGACAATCTTGTTTCCCTTCTATTACAGTTCTTGGCTGACATGTTTACGAGTTTTTTTGAAATATAAATCACTAAGGTTTTCCCCTACATTTTTAAGGTCTGGTACAGATATGTAGATGATGTATTTATGCTTATAAAAAATGTGTGGAAAATGCACTAAAACTATTAAACCTGCAAGAAACAACAATAAAATTTACTATCAAAACTGAACTAATAATATATTGCCATTTCTGGATCTGAAGATAACAAAGTATAATAATAAACTTGAATTTGGCATTTACAGAAAGAACACACATACAGATAATTGCATTAAAACCCTTGTTTTAACCCTAGATCTCATAAAGAAGCAGCTTTTAACAGCATGGTATATAGGTTAGTGTATGTCCCACTCAAAAAAATGAATACAAGAAAGAATATTTGCACATAACAGAAGTAGCCATTTCCATGCATTCAAAAACAGATGATCAACCAAAAAATAAAAGATTCCAGAAACAAAAAGAAAATAGGTTCTTTTTCGTGCCGTAAATGTAAGACGGGACCCACGGTTTTACTTCCCTTCCGAAGGAAGCCATATTTAATCCTGGCCGGGTTTGAATCTGCAACCTTGGGTGTAGAAGGCAAGTATGGTTACCACTACACCACCAGGACCGACATTAGCACCTCAAAACAGATATAGTATGAACAAATTACTAAAGATGAATAAAATAAATTCCAGACCAAGAGAGAAAAAAATCAGGTATACACCAAATTAATTGCAAAGATTGTGATAAAGGAAAAACATCCATTATAAACAGATAAATAAATAGGCTGTGGCAGCATATTTTTGGAATGAACATCATGAAATAGAAAAAGGTATCAAGTTATTGAAAGCTGTTCAACAGCCCAAGGAACTTAGCATATGGGAAAAGATTTTTATAAAAAAAAAATATGAGCATAAACTCATGAATTTTGATATTCCAGAAGCAGACTGCATTACCTTTATTTACATCAATAGACCACCAAAGTCCTCACAGATGTCTACATTTCCGACTTCAATGAATGATCTGTCAGTCATTTTAACAGTTTACAATATGAACAAATGTTTCATGAAATATGCCATGGTTTTTTTAATTCTTGAGAGTGAAACCATAAAGAGGGTTTTGAATATTGTAAATATTTTAAATCAGACTGATCTTATCTCATTAACTCTCCCACCAGAATTGACAAAAACTCTAAAATAGTAATAGATAATATCTTCATAAATTCGGACCAAATGTCATCATATTCTGTTTCCATTGATCAATGGTCTCTGTGACCATGATGCTTAAGTAATAGTTTAGAGGGACTCTGCAATATAACAAACATTATAGATAAATAAAATATGTAGATATTAATGATGCATATCTCAATAAAATGGTGGAGGAACTTCAACAAAAATCATGGAAGAATATTTACACTGCAAATGATGTTAACAGTAAATTCAACAATTTCTTACATTTTTAAATTGAATTTTGAAGCATATTTCCCACTAAAATTAAAAAATATCTGTAGGGAATGGTTAACCCAAGGAATTAAAAAAATCTTGTCAACATAAAAAGGACAATTATATAATCAGCTGAAACTCAGTAAAGACACTAAATTAAAAATAAATTTTAAAATGTATTGCAAGATATTTAAGAAAGTCATAAAAACTGCAAATTATCAAAAACTTATCAGTCAGTCAAAAAACAAAATAAAGATTACTTGGAATATTATAAAATAAGAAACAGGTCAAAAATTTTCAACAAGACAATGCAATAATCATAAGCATTAACAATCAAGAGATACAACTACCTGCAAATGTAGCAAATGTGTTTAATGATTACTGTCATAATAAAATTTAAATTTATACTCTGTTGATATAAGAGATGCGTCAAGGATCTTACAATCATCATTTCCCAGTCAAAATAATGAATTCAAACCAAGTACCACTACTGCACTAGAAATTTGTAATATCATTAGAAAACTAAGATTAAAATCTCTTCTGGCTATGATGAGATTAACAGTCAAGTCATAAATGCCTGTGCAAAGGAAATTAGTACCCCCCTTAGTCATTTGTATAATAAGTCTTTATTATCAGGCATATTTCCTGAAAGGCTAAAATATTCAGTAGTGAAGCCTCTGTTCAAAAAGGGAGAAAGGGTGAATGTCTCTAATTAATCTATAGCTATTTCATCTACATTTTCTAAGGAGTTTCAGAAAGTAATCTACAATAGACTTTACCATTACCTTGAAAGTAACAATATTCTAGTTAGTGATCAGTTTGGCTTTAGAAAAGGAATTGCAACAGAAAATGCAATCTATAAACTCACTAATGAAATTTTAACTGCATTTAATGAGAGAGCACATGTAGGAGAAATATTTTGTGACTTAGCTAAGGCTTTTGATTATGTCAATCATGAAATTCTGATAAATAAATTAGCTTTCTATGGAATAAAAAACCTACATTTAAAATGGTTTATATCCTTCCTTGACAAAAGGAAACAAAAAGTAGTGATAAATTGTTCCTTCAATAATAAAAACAATGCATCATAGTGGGGAATGATTAACCATGGAGTGCCTCAAGAATCTGTTCTGGGCCCTCTTCTTTTTCTGATATATATAAATGACCTCTCCTTATCTATCCAAGATGCAGGAAATACTGTTCTATTTGCAGATGACACAAGCATATTGATAAATGGAATGAGCCTTAATGATTGTGACATTAAATTAAATTTGGTTCTCAGTTCATTTTGTGTATGGTTCAAAGCAAACAAATTGTCCCTAAATCTGGATAAAACAAATGTAATGAAATTTATCACTCACAGATTTCCAAATCCCTAATTATAGATAGGATATTATAACAGTGTACTTCTACAAACCTAAGACAATAAATTCCTTGGTTTAATAATTGATAACTGTTTGAATTGGAAATATCAAATTGATCTTATCACATCTAAACTTTCATACAAATAATTACTCGTACACATAGCAGACATTCATGCAGAAACCTCTTTTGGCAATTTGAAATTTGAACTCTTCCAGGTTAATATACATTAGCCCTCATGAACTTTTATATAAGAAATAAAGAACTTGTTTTTTCAAAATCTAAATATATGTGACAAGAATATTAGACAAAAAAGCAAATATACATAGACTGGTTTCAACACTTTCCTGCTATCAAAAAGGAGTTTGTTAAGAATGCATTTTAGTACAAAATGCTTCTCCCTTTAGACTTAAATCCTCAATAAACAGTGGTAAATCCTTTAAATCTGTTCTTAGAAAATACCTATGTAAAATGGCCTATTATTCTGTAAAGGAATATATGAGTGATAACATATAATACTGAATTAAAACCACTGCAATAATTTTACATCAATGCAAATTTAAACATGCATATAGTAAAATTTGTGTGATCAAATGATTTGTCTGTTTCTGCTTCTCTGGTTTTTGTTGTTTTGGCTGAACTGTTCTAGGTGTTGTTTTTTCATTTTTATTGTAACTATTTATGCAGATATATTTTGTAAATGTAGTACATGTGCTACTGTGGTAATTGTAAATGACAAATGCTATGTTCGTAATAAGTCTCTGTAACTGCTTTGCAAACACACAGAATGCTCCAGGAACTAAACTATAATTTCAGAATAATGATAACTTAAAATGTATCATTCTGGCAATTTATTCTTGTTTCAACAAGATGTAAAATTATAGAATTACTTATAAACTACATGAATTCTGTCAGATGTTTCACTTAACCTATTCTATTACACATTCAACTACTCATGTCTAAAAGAAACTCTTGAATATACGCCAAAGAATTTTACATTAATTAATAAAAATAAAAGTTTTCATGCCGCATTGAAAAGAGATTTTTAAATACCTGAGATTTGGAATTATTCGATGTCAAATATGAAAGCTTGAAGTTCTGGTAAGAGGATTCAACAAAAATGGTTTTACACAAACACATTTCATGTTAAAGGGTATCTTCAGGCCTCCTAAGCATTAATTGGTCAGTAGTCAATCCTGCAAATGTGATTTTAAATCAAAACGTTGAAATCTTGGCACGGTATACATATTTTTATTAATGGACAGATATTATCGAACTGCACTACTCATTTGTTTAAAACTGTCTTCTCGCTTTTTCGTAGGGCAACAGATTGGAAACATTGAAAGAAAACAGCGTTAAATATGGAGCACCAGTTGAAGGTACCAAGTTCCAGACACTCATAATGCTTTCCAACGATGCTATTTAGACTTTAGAGTTACCTAAGTATTTATACCACATACGGCGCAAAACTCAGAAAATGATAAAATTTGCCAGTATCTGCCCTACTAGTATAAGGCTTATTTCACAATCTACTGACAGCCATTTTATAATTATTAACACGACTTTCAAAGCAATTTGCAGCAACATTCCACAATTTAAAAAAAAAAAAAAGGTTTCTTTCCACAATGCACAGTTTCATTTTCGAGCAGGTTCCACTAAATCATTAAACGTAACCTCCTTATGCACACTTCACAAATAGACGTCATACTTATTATGCAGTATGCACTCCAGACAAACGATAACATTTGTAACTTTAATTCCCTGCAGAGCACACTTGACGTTAGCCGCCGGGTAGAAAGCAAGTAACTGCTGCTCTTGTGCCCGAGCGTCAGAGAGAGCGGAACTTGTCCACACGCACTTTACTTTGTAAATATAAATGAATAGGGACGCGTAATTCACTGTAGTGCGGATATAATTAGGCGGGTGAAATATTGTAACGGTGGGAAAGAAAAATATAAATGAATAGTGACGCGTAAATCACGGTAATGAGGGCATTATTAGGTGGCTGAAATATTGTGGCATTATTAGGTGGGTGAAATGTTGTAACGGTGGGAACGAAAACTCTAAATATAAATGGATAGGGACCTGCAATGAGGGCATTATTATGTGGGTGAATTATTATAACGGTGGGAAACAGGCTCTTATTCCAATTCGCAACTAATTCACATAAACACACACTAACCAAATCTGTCGGCTAACCTCGGGCAAATCTTAGAACCAGGTGGACGCAGTGGTTTAGCGAGTAAATCCTTGTAATTGTGGCAAACTGCTCTTATTCCAATTTACAACTAATTCAGTGAGTAAATCATTGTATCCTGCAGAAAAAAACGGTAAATCATTGTAATTGTGGCAAATCTCCTTTAATTCGGCAGAAAAAAAAAGCATGTGGTGATGGTATTCGAATCCACCATCATATATGCACAAATGAAGCATGACATTCTTACCGTCTCGTCTGAGCTATTGCCCCTTAGATTGTAAATCGTTATGTTATTACCTTCTGCTCTCTCCGCTGTCGCTCAGATACAAGAGCAGCAGTTTAGGCTTTCAGCCCATTGGCTAACGTCAAATTACAGAGCGCCTTTCACAACAAAGGTCAGCGTAGCCAACGGTGCAAGCTCCTTATAAGCCACAGCCCATTTGATGAAAGGCACTCTGTACAATTTTGTTCAAATAGTAATATATATACTATATTACCGCGCTGATTTGTAGTAGTAGATTTTTTAAATTCTGTTTAACGTTAGTATTTACTGCTGAGGCACCACAGGCAGAGTAGTAGTAGTAGCAGTAGTAGTAGTAGTAGTAGAGCAAAGATCTGTTCAGACTGTCGGCGGCCAGTCCCAATTGCTGCCGGTACTTTTGTGTAAACTCGCGGCACTGAAGCACTCACTACACCACGCTACATCACTTTAAAACTTGTTTATTTTATTTTTATTTATTTTTATTTAACAACTTTAACATCTAATTATGTCCAAAGCAGTACCTATGAACCGTTAGGTCCGAATTTGTCAGGAACTTGTCCTTTCTTTTTTAATTCATCTCAAAGAACGGAAATTTTAGATGAAATTGTAAAAAGAAAATTATCTAGAGCATCAAACACAAAGTAGAACTTTCACACTAGTGGAGTAAATACAATTTTTTAATATAGGAAAGAACTAATTACAGTGATGCAAACTATTGAGTCCCGTGAAGACATAACACTAAATACAATCTTTCGCCAAGCCACTGCACATAAAATTTTTGCTCAGTGAAAAAACATTTCTGTTTTGGTTAACATTTTTTTTCCACAAATTATGTCCCATGTTGAAACAACCATTTTCAACCAGCTACAGAAGAAGAGTACTGATCCCGTGAAGTTCGACAATATGTATGTAATTTTGTGAATTGTGTGCAGGCTGTTAGGGACGAAATAGATGATATTATAGAACCTGTTGAAAATGAGTCTGTGTGCAGAAATAATGCAATATCATGGAAAAAGAGGCATGCTGATGTTCTTTCTGACGATAGAAAAGGACAAACTTTAGGAATTTATGGAGCAATTATATAATATTCCGGTTTCAATTTACCGATCACCTTACAGATACCAAATTATTTGAAGTTGAACAGTTTGAAAATTGTAAATGTAAATTTCCTGACAATTATCTAAAAAAAAAAACCAGTTAAAATGTTTCCATTGTTCTGTGCAAAGCGATTAAAAAGTGAATTGGAAGTGTGTTACGCAAGGTCGGAACTAAGGGCAGTTTCTGGTGCGGTAGTAGCTTTTGCACTTAATTCAGGACAGTCAGTTATGTGTTGTTTCCCTAAAACATCAAAACTTTTGACATTGTTAATAACAATGCTGTTGTCAATGTCGGAAACAAAGCGGCGTTTCTCTATGTTGAAAAGAATAAGAATTTTTTAGGAATACAATGAAAGGAGACATATTAACTAAGTTGGGAATGCTATCCTGTGAAAAAGGTTTTGTTTGCAAAATTGACAATTTCAAAGGAAAGGTGGTGGATTTGTTTTGAAGCCACAAGGATCGACGAATGAACTTTATATATCGCTCATATTAGTCTAATCATACTCGATTCTTTCAGTTACATACTTTTGGTGAGTTATTGTAATTATTCATTTATTGCTGTTAGTGATGATGATGATGACGACGATAATAATAATAATAATAATAATAATAATAATAATAATAATAATAATAATAATAATAATAATAATAATAATAATAATAATAATAATAATAATAATTGTACTTGTATTAAAAGCAGTGTTAGGTCCATTTGTACTAGTTCTAACTAGTGGTAATAGTACTGCAATATCCTTATATCTAGTTCAGGGTGCCACTACCTCTTAATTGAATTCGGGCCGCTACTGTTAAAACGGTTAAGCCTGCACCTCTTGCATCCCGTTGTAGGTTATGTCTTTTAGCTCTTTCGTCAGGTCTAACGCGGATCGTTTGCTAAAGCGGAACCTTCTTCTAATTTAATATTTTTCGAACATTTCTATAGGATTATTCCTATTCCTGATTACACTAATTCTCGGGTTTACGACTCTAAGGACATTTACTTGTTGAACATTTACTTGTATTTCATATTCGTTAATTTGCTCTAGCACCTTCATTTTGCCGTAGCTTTACTCCTAGCCCAGACGTGGCTCTGGTTTCAGACCATTTGAGTCATGTCTTGACAGTAGGAAGAAAACTTTGTTTTGGAACCCAAATGTGATTTAAAGGGATCTAAACCTTGATTTGGCAATCGTCCAAAGTTATTTTCATTATATACCGAAAGTGGATTTCATAATTTACCGCAAGCGGAATGCAGATTCTAATTGAACACCGCGGCTTAACACATGACCAATAATGCTACGATTACGGTGTATAGCTGTAAATCCTTAAAAAAAGCAAATAAACAAAAAACAAACAAACCCACACAAGCACTGAAGAAGGATAAATTGTGTGTCACATAAGATAACTGCTCTTTTGTGATATATTTTCTGGTTCCTAAAGGAGCCTATGATTAAGACCATCTACACATCAGCAGACTTTAATACGAAATAAATATGACCGCCGTATAGGTTGAGTAAGCCATTCTGTATACTACGCAATACTTTTTTAAATTATATTTTACGTCATTCATTACCTATCAATAAGTGTGTAGGAATAAATGCGGAACATCTTATTTTGGAAAAGATAATGCAGAAAAAAACATAAAAAAAACAAATATAGAAACTTTTTTTCTAATTAAATACCAAAGCTCTTATGCAGATTTGGTATTTTTGTATGTATATTATTCATCATTTTCAACAATGGAAATACAACAAAGCCTGTTTGAAAATAAGCTAATTTTAAAAACTGAATGTCAACTTTAGGTAAACATAACCTGTGATTTTCGCAAGGTTTCTGTATTATTAATTTACTATAAATATAGGTGTATAGGTATTAAAATATATTTTGTAAAAGAAAATACTGAAAAGCATTGTTAAAAATAAAGAAACACTTCTGACTAAAGGGTGTTAAACACCTTTTAAAAAATTCTAACTAAATGTGCACCCACTTTAGCTAAACTTAACCTTCTTAAGCAAGATTGTGTGTGAGCGCATACACGCGTTATTCATTACCTATAAATGTGCATAAATATTAAAATACAAAGGTAATACAGAAAACTTTTTTAAATACAAACATGTGAACCTTAATGTAATTAAATACTATTGTTAATGGGATTATATTTATAATTTATGTATATTTATGTGTATATATGTACTAAACTAATGTGATGTATTTAGCTTACCCTAAATTACAGTATATATGTACTAAAGAAATGTTAGTTTTTTTTAACCATGACTAATTTAATATTACAGCTTTAGATTAAATCCAGACATATTATTAAAATAGTGTTATCATTATTTCAGTGAATGCTCTTAAAGCCAACCAGGTAGATATGTTCAGTCATATAAATTTCATACCTATATATAAGATTACCTTGTTATATAAATTGAAAAATGCTACTCGCTGAATGTGTACTGCTTACGCTTTCTCACTTTCTCATCCAGCTTATGATTACAGCCACTTTTCTTTCTCTTCCTTCATAAATTTTTGGTTAACTCTTTTAAAATCCTATGCTCATTTAACAATTGTTAATTGTTAATGAACCTATCACTTTCACACAATTTTTACATTCATTTTCAGAAACACACAACTTATCCAGGTAACAAATAATGATTTCACAAATATGAATCCCTAATGTCATGACTGCATGCATTTTGCTGACTACTTAATGTTAAAAATTCAGGTTCAATAGTACTACTAACCAAAACCTGAAACAGTGCATATATATTTGAAAAAAGGTGATCACGAAAGGCCAGGGACATTTTAGCCCACCTTGATGTAATTAAGTGAAATATGAAAAAAAAAAAAAAAAAAAAAAACTTATCACAATGCATCTGCATTCCCTTATTTGACAGCAATATTAAGTAACATTTAATGCAGTTTCTATACTTACTTAATTTCTCAATTACTTTCTTGCTAGTATATTTCGCAATGAATACCAGTATTTTCTGTATTTCAGGAGTAACAGAGTAATAGAAATATACCTGTTCTACATGTTATTAATTATCAACTGCAGAGTCCTTGTTAACTTTCTGAACTGTCTATGCCAAATCACGTAATTTAAATTCCCCAAATTTTGCTGATTTTAGCTTAAGTATACTTAATATTTGAAATTTTCCTTCAGATTCAATAACCTTTTTCACACAGGTATTATTATTTATATATAATATAAATATAATAATTTTATTTATTGTATCAGAATTTTTTTTCTTTATTTCTTTTTTCTGAACTTTCTTCCATCCATAACCACCTAGTCTTCTGTAGGCATTAATCTTCCTTCTAAACTGTCTTTCTGTAATTTGCAGTCAGAATACAGGTTCAGTTATATGTATTAAATACGTATTTGATAATTTAACTACTGAACTAAGTGTATAGCTAATAGTAATATATGCATATAAACAAATTTTCCTGCTGTGTCCGATAAGAGCCAAATATCTAAGTATGGTTTTTAAACCTTGAAGAAATAAACGTTTTGCATCATTAACTCCAAAAATTGGAGCAACATCAACATTTCTGTTGTAATCTCCTTTCATTCAGTATTTTAAATTTCAAATTTTCACCATTTTGTAAACATTTTTAAGAATTGAATTGCTCCATCGCTAATACTCATACTAGTTTCTCAGTTTTTCAGTGTTTCAAGGACCCCTATATTAATAGGATAAAAATATTTACAGCTAAGCAAACATTCTTAGTCTTTATAGAAAAATGATACACATTTTTTTTACCAACCAAGTGAAATTTTAAATACAATATTTTTCTTTGGATGAAATATGGTTTTAAGATCAGAAAATTTAGCTTCAGCTCTTGAATATTCACACATAGTACTTTTGCATTCATCCGTGAGCGACATGCTATCTAATACTGGTTAAAGCTTGTTCCACTATCGGTAAATTAAATGTCTGATTTCCTCTAATCAACCAGTTATTGTGGAGTCATTTAATAAAATGCACACTGTCTCAAACAGAAGAAAAAAATTATTTGGTGAATAGGCTGGATATGGTATGTTGTTTTTCAGGTTTCCATCACTCAAGTGCTCAAACATGTTCATATTTATACAGTTATTATCAAAGACTAAACAAACTGCATGGAACCTCATACCATTCGTCATGTTCAGCACTTCAATTTAAGTTTGTATAATGTTTCACCCCTCATAATTTTTACAGGACTGATTATATTTTTGTTTTGTAAATGTAAAATGAAAACATGAAAGCTTGCCTAGCTATATCTACACCATTTTCTGTCTTCCCAATATATTTCGTTCTTTGTATGTTACTTTAGCATTAAAATAATTTTATCAACATAATAGACACCACTTTACCCTGGTTCTGAAATAGTTTAAATTTTTTCTTAAAATGCACTTTGTGAAGGAAATATACCTGGAGTTATGGGGCCAAAATTATACTTAGAATTGGTTTAGATACATATTTTGTGGCAAATTAGAAACATTTGTATACTTTATATACTGATAAGCACTAGTTCTAAGGAATGTTCCATTTGCTTCACAAGAGATAGCTCCAATGGTGACGCAACAAAAGGCATTTCAATAATCTTTTGTGCATCAAGACTATATGAGTCTTCGGGAACTTTACTAAAAGCATAACCATTTCATCTGTTGCAAACCTCTCATCCATAATCCTGAAAATGGCTCAGCATGTTGTGAAAATTAGTCCATCTATTACGATTGAAATCATGTTGACCTGATTTCAAGATCTATTTGAAGTTTTCCAGATGCACATACATTTTTTTTTTGTAGTGAACTTTAACACCCAAATCATTAGCCAATTGAAAATTTAAGGTAAAAGGTGGAATATCATTATATGACTCATCCTCTATGTTAATAAAAAGAAATGTATTTTTCTCTACTTTGCAAACGTTCAGAATAAAATGCAGGGTGTTTTCTGTCTTTAACGGTGTGATAGGATGATTGGCGGGGAATATACTGGAATAGGCATCATCTCTAAATTTTGGTTTATTTCGAGAAACAGTAATCAACTCACTATCAACTACAGGGAAAATATCCTCTCTAACAATAAACTTATCTTCAAAAAAAATTTACAAACTACACAATTATTTGTCACCACAAAAATATCGTGATGGATAAATCTAGTCCATTTCTCCCTCAGTACTTTTGTCTGCAACTTAAACCTGCTAAAATAATATTTATTCCGAAAGTTCTGGCAGATTCATTTAATCAAAAAAAGGTTGTAGAAAACTAAGACAAAACTTAGACAAATTACAATCTGCACTAGCAGAAGAATAATTGATAGCAGTTCCTCTTAAAGCATAAAAAATAATGAAATTCGTAGCTAATTACAGATGTAAGATAAATTTAGAAAAGTTGGGTAAATCTGAAAAGTGCTTAGAGTGAAGGAAACTGTTACAAGCTGATAATATATGATCTTTGATTCTGACACGGAGAATCTTCTCTCTTATTCTAGGGAATTGAACAGAGGTGCACTGAATTGCCCTTCTTGCTTCATAATATGTTTGTGTTGTCAAGTTTATCAACTTATACAAGAGCTGATTAGTGGTAGTTATGAGACTAAATTTTTTAAATTGAAAAATCAGAGATATGGTAACATAACATAGATAATGAGATTATTCAAAATCATGTGAGTGATATGGATTATGAATGAATTTGTGGTATTCTTTTAATGCACATTGTGATGAAATGTGTTAAAGTGATAGCCAACATATTTAGTAACAACTATATAAAATGATAACTTATAAAAAAATTGACCAAAAATTGCCAAAAGAAAAGTTACTCATGAACTTGAAGTGAAGTTCAAGAAATGCATATAGTTTAAACTTTCCAGTCATTTATAAATGTTTGTATGAATGTGTATAAGATAAAACGTTATTTGCATTATATTTTATTTTCCAGTGGTTTGGTTAAAATTGTTTGTTTTATTTGTAGAGCGCATTGTAATTCGATGTAAATACCTAACCATGTTATATTTGTGTGCATTTAGAAAATTCAAAAGTCAAATCTGTATATAGATGCATGTGTTTAATATTAATAATGAACGGCAGTGTATAAACATGTGTACCGGCCCTATTCCCAAAAGTATATTCTAGTACATTACAAGTATTAGTACAAATCCTTGAAAAATATGAACTTATAACTTTCTATTCCACGAAAGTATTAGTAAAAAGTAATAAATTGCGTTATATAAGAACAAGATGGAGGAACAACCGTTTGCCACATGTCCTTGAAATAGGCTATTTACAAAGTCTTTTTAAGGAGGGCGGTCCAGGGGGTCCAGATCCCCCCAAATGTATTGTAATTTTAACAAATAAATAAAAAGTTATACATTTTGAAAAACAGTGAAAAGTTTTATTCAAGCTTCTCATCTTAGCATCTCAACACAGTCGATCTGTCATACAGTTTCAACGGCTTTGCGGAACAAAAGAGGTGTAAAAGCGGGTCACCCCTGCGGTTTAGTACACGGCTCTCTTCACTTTCTTGCATTCCTTATTTCCAAACATTCCATGAACCCAAAGTCACTTGTGAAGGGTGAGGTGCAGTCAGTTGACATTGACAATCCTTCGCCTGTGGTGCCTCTGTAGCAAAAACAGGCGTTAAACACTATTCATTATTGACAATCCAAGAGGAGCACTATGGATCTGTTAATGGTTCATGCCACGGCAATACAGTAATAATATAGTACAGCACGTAACACTAGATCCTGTGCATATTACCAACATCCTACTTGATTGAGATATGACTTAATAAAAAGTATTCTATTATATAAGAATGTATTTAATACATATTTTGAAAAGTCTGGATCACTTTATTAATGCATGAAGACTCGTGTATTATATTCGTTAAGGTCAAGTACTTCTTATTTTTAAATAAAGCGTTAAAATATAAATCGAATTATATTTTTATGGTCTAGATAATATGAAGGTGAAGTCTCTAAATCGTGCATTTTTTTGTCCAAACTAAATATTTTTCTCGTGTGCTAACTACAGAGTGATAATATACTCTAACTCTTTTATACTAACACGACAAATGATAAAGATGATTATGAAAATGGTCAAATGATGTCCGGGCCTAAATTTTCCCAACACTTGATTATGGGGTGAGAGCTGTATACAATATGGTCCACCTAAGAAACAAAAATAATCACTCTTAATACTTTAATTCTCAAAATAAATGGATTAATAAATAATAAACATATAAGAGAAACGTATTATTAAAGCGCTCGAATAATCAAATGAAACTGTTACTGAAACTATTTCTTTTGTTCCGACAATGTACACACCGCTGTCATTCAAAACTCGAACCTTTAAACTAAAAGGAAGTAAGGGGTGAGTCGTTCACCTTACCAGGTTACTACCTGTTGAAGGGTGGAGCGGCCAATTTGTTTTGCGGATCTTACAGCTTAAAATTCAAAAGCATGTCAGTAAGCAAACATTTGTAGTATTGTGAAGTTGTTTTTGTGCTATGACAAATTTAAAAAGCAGTTTTGCAGATATGAAGAGAAACGCCAAAATCGACAGATTTTTTTCAAACCTACGAATGAAGTGTCGAAGATGAAGTTAATTTTGATGGTGATGAGGTCAAAGCTCATATTGAAACGTGTCATGCCAGTACGGGTAATAAAGAATTGAGAATTTTCTCACAGGTTAGCACCGGTAATGACATTAGCTTGTTGGTGCAAGAAACAAATTCTATTAAAATTTCTAGAGGTGTTAGGATGACATGCTGACAATCGATTTGAAGCCTGATAAATCATTCGTGTTTCCTATAAGTTTGCATGGGTGTAAGAGACTCGCATTTCAAAATAAGTAGCTGGATATGTGGGGGTGACTAACATATTCAAAAGTTCAAAGAGATGCTTACTGCCATAATTGCGTTCTCTTTTGTAAGCAATGCGTAGGTCAAGGTTGTCATCACAACATGGAATGTTTGGTGACCAAGCCATTCTGTAAATGGAAGGATGCTATAAAAGCATTTAGCAAATATTAGGCAACTGGTTATCATAAACACTGTGTCCTTTCAGTTGAGCAGCTTTAGGCAATAGAGAATGGCCGATAAGATGTTATATCTCATCTCAATAGCCAAAGGCGAAAATAAATTAAAGAAATCGGAGAAGCTCTTCTTCCAATAATAAAATAATATATTTTGGGTGCAACAGGAATTTCATTTGAGAGGGGATGTAGATATCACTGTCAAAGCCTAAAAAGAAAAACGGGAAATTTCGGGCTATCTTAAGTTTTCGTCATGATGCCGGTGACAAAATCCTAAAAAGACAGGGGGCTAATGCGAAAAGAAGAAGAAGAAGAAGAAAAGAAAAAGCAACTTACATTAGCCCTATAATTCAGATTGAAGTTCTGGGAATATGTATAGAAATCAGACGACAAAAGCTTATCAGTGATGTAAATGAAGAGAAATATTGTAGTATCATTGCAGATGAAACTTTAAATATTTCAGGAATGGAGCAGCTCTTGCTTTGTTTACATGTCAACTCTTGCTATTTTTGACAGAAAGAAATTTTGGGTTTCGTTCCTATAAATGACTTGACCGGTAACAATATCGCTAAGAGAGCCATATGATTGCGTCATTTAGGTGTAAATATGAGCAACCTGGTGGTGCAAGAGTATGATTGTGCATCGTCTATTACTGGAAAATGCAATGGAGTTAAAGCTAAAGTGAAAGAGCTATATCCATAAGTTTTATTTCGTCATTGAGCTAGTCACAGACTGAATTAACTTTGTCCTCAGCCCTGACTATAACTCACGTGCATAATTGTTTAGGTACTATGAGTGACGTATGTAATCTATTTCGCAATCACCCTTTTGCCGGCATCACTCTAAAAAACAGAATTAATGAGCTGTTGCCCTCCAGTAAGAAATTCAGACTGATGGTCCATTGCAACACAAGATTTGTAGAGAGGCATGATTCCGTCATTTTTTTTTTTTTTTTTTTTTGTGTAGCTTCTGGAACCAATTGTTGAAAACCTTCAATCTACCCAGCAGATACAGCAGAAAACTTGCTTTGATTTTAGGTGGTATTATCAGTGATACTGAAATAGAGGCAGAATACTGGATGTGGTGTTAAAAATGGAAATCCACAGATAAAAAATAAGACCAAATGATGTCCTAAGTTCTTTGGCTGCATGTCCTGCAGAATTATGGAATTCACTGTCTCCTTAAAATTTTAGCTACCCTCCCTATCTCAACAGCCAGTGCAGAAAGATCGTTTTCGACAATGAAACGGTTCAAGACTTATTTGAGAAATAGAACCAATGATGAATGTTTAAGTAAACTTGCTTAATGTCTGTACATTTTAATCAGGATATCAATCCTGATGAGGTGTCAAACATAATGGGCAGAAGAAACAAGCGCATCAATTTAATACTGTATAACAGTACATTTTTTTATATAAATAGTATAAATAAAGTCAACTTTTTCTAGTACCTTCCTCACGGACTATAGTACAGACCCTCATGGACAACACTTCGCTTTAATAAATTTCTAGGTCTTTGTGGTGAGTTCTCATATTAAAACCTTCTATTAGTGTTACTAATACATTTTTCTTGCGTGCCTAGGAGAATATTAGTAATTGTTTTGCAGTGTGTGCGAATGTTGACAATGTGTTTGGAATAAAATAGGTATTTTTGTACTTTTCTAAATCAGGTGTTTATTTTTTCACTTTTAAAAACTGGTGGTAAGAAAGAAATACATACAAGTAATTGCAGACTCATTTTTGACCCCCCCCCCCGGAAATTAATTTCTAAATACTTGACTGTTATTTATGTACACCCCTTAGTAAAAGATTCGTATTTTTTATAATGTACCAAATGGACTGTTGTCATCCCTACTAAACTGGCCTTGAGTTTTTTTAAAAAATACCGATAGCTTAAATACTTCAGTATGCATTTGCCTATATTCAAGCTCAATAACTTACTTTGAGATGACGATCGCATACGGATACATAGAAACGTTAATAGTTGAGAGACAGCAAAAGAATCGAGCTTCCTGATTGCATTCAATCATTTATTTTATTGGTCCATTTAATAACTTATATTTGTATATTTCATATATTTTATATATATATATATATATATATATATATATATATATATTTGGCAATCGCATTTTCATTATTAGCAAGTTTTTCGTTGGAAAATTTCTGCCAAAAGAAATTATTTGAAAGAGAACGAGGGATATAAATAAATTATTTTACTGGCATGGACCTTAAGAAAACTTAAAAACGAAGATGCTGAATTGAAATATGCATTTGAAACTGGAAAGGCCAATATCAATCTTAAGCCGTACTTTAATTGTAGTTATCTTAACCTCTTCATTATACTCAAATCTGAACTATACTGTATTATAAGTATTCCTAGCCTCAATATTATTATAATTCTTGCCAATATTTCTCATATTCAGGTAAATTAATAATCTTCATAACTGGCAAATGCCGGGGAGGTACCTAAACTTAGGCCTGGAACGCTTCCTTCCTTAAAAAAAAAAAATCCTTTCCCAATTTATCATTTCATCTCATGTATCACCAGTGTCCACCGCCTGTGGTGCCTCAGTAGTAAAAACGGGCGTTAAACACTACTAAAAAAAAAAAAAAAAGGTAAATTAATTTCAAATTTTATTAAAAAGATATAAAAACTTGTATTATTATTATTATTATTATTATTATTATTATTATTATTATTATTATTATTATTATTATTATTTGCAGCTACTTGTAACAAGTTTCTTGCAATTGTAGAGACACCCATACAAGTTACAATTGCGCGACAAATATTAATACTTCTGTGTAACAAAAGAAGGGCAATCTCTTATATACTTGTAAGTATGGAGTTGTAAGGTGCAAGTGCAGCAGCAACTTTTGTGGAACAGAATTCGACTTATAATTACAATTTTCAAATCCATACACTTTTAATGCGTTAGACATACTTTTATGGAACAGTGTAATACAGTGATAACATCACTTATATGTTTACACTCCATTATTCTGGATAGATCAAAAGACAATTAATTTGCAGGAATGATGCAGTCTATGTTTTAACATGTCACACCTCTTTATTTTCCTCGTTTGAGCAATTTCACTTTTTCATTGCATTAGTAACTTTTGTATAATGTTGGTACCCCAACAACGCAAGAGCTACAGTTTTCTAGTGCACATGTGTCATTAGAGTTTTGCGCGGTCATATGACAAAAGCGGAGAACTATCTGACAGTCTACGAGAAACTTGATATTTCCGAAATTTGCAGGAGGAGAAAGTTGCCATGGCAAGTCCCCTCGCTACTTTTATGGCCAGTAAGGTGCAACAACCTTCCTTCCCTTCGGCAGCGAGCTGAACTTGGAGGGGTGAGGTTGTTGCCACACTTTATTGTTTGATAGTTTGTATTGTTTTGTGATCGCGTGTTGCTGCAGCAGTATTGCAGTGGACAATATTTATAATCCTTATTTTGATATCACGCTAAGAACGGTGCTGAGTTTAACACACACATTGCATTGAATTTACACTTACAATGTCTCAAGCATCACTTAAACGAAGACGACTTGCTATACGAAAAGGGACGAACACTGGGGGCAAACATGGATGGGTGATACGAGGTCCAGTTCGCGAAATGGTCCATTCCTTCTGATAATACTTCGAGAGGGAGGGAGAAAATGGTGGACCTATAATTGCCATTAACAAAGTAGCGGAAAGAACAGAAACTGCACTTAATATTTCCAGATCCACTGTGTTGGGAATAGGAAATGAAAAGGAAGCACCGGATCATTGACGTTGGGAAGAAGAGAAAACAACAACAGGAGCTGAAACATATTAAAGATTAGTGACAATGACTTAGTTTCGTCCGAGAAAGAAAATAAACTACAACTAAAACAAATTATATAAATAGTGAAAATAATCCTGTCAAAGCACCCACAGACATGATTCGAGATTTATTATGCTGTCCATCCATTTAATGATGTATATTTTTTAAATCTGACAGTAACTCATTCTATTCGCCCTATTCTAAGCAGACAGGAAATTAGGAAGGATATATAAAGTAATATACAATGTTATTTTTAGTACATAGGCTGTACACAACCTAAAAATGTAAACTGTCTTCCTATATAATGAATGCATAAATGTGGGTAAATAAAAAACTCAATGACGGTGTACTACTATGTAGAATAAATAATAATACATGCAATTGTATTTAAAGTACAGATGCATATTTATATCAAATTTAAAGTATTATATTGAGGATATAGTGTACAAAAATAACATCCATCCTCCAGATAGTATTTACATTGTAAAGACCTAATTTTGTTTATAGTTTAAAAAGAGAGGCACTTTTAATTAAATTTAATGCTCACATAAAATTCAGGTATTATAAACAATTTCACATGTACTAATGCAATGTAATAATTTGATATAGATGTGAGGAGAATTAAATTTGTAACTTATATTAATCACTCTTTCTGTACTGGCAAAATTATTGAGTCGGATTAGGTTTGACCAACGTGTACTTATGTTTGTATTGCCATGGCACTTCCTGAAACATACTTTTATTTTTTAAAATTTACTTAATATTTACAGAGTTATTTCTTATCAAATATTCAAGACGTAATAATTGACAAATAAATGGTAATCATCATGGCACATACAGTTAGGGTAGTGGTTCTAGTGAACTCAAAAGTTACATCACAGGATTGAATTCTGCCTGATCAAGTGGCATGAAGGTAATAATGAGCTTCAGACTCATTTTCAATCATCCCATTGATTAAGGTTGTTGTAGATTAAATGTAAGCAAAAGAATATAAAACAAATTGTCAAAAAGCTCTGTAACAATAGGAACATAAGTAATGGTATTAATTCTTAAACCTAACAATAAATTATATAATCAATCATGAGCTGTGTAACATGATTCTACAAATAAAATTGCTCTTCCAGATTCTCAAGAGGTCTATAAAATGTAAGCCATAGTCAAATAGATGTTAATAACTCTGCTGCTTACAGAATAGGGTCTTTAAGCTTACTTAAAGAATAATACATTTGAAAAATGCATTATTACCAGGCATCTCAACCCCTACATGTTAAGCTAAGAAAGTTTGTTTAAGTGGATATGCTATTTAATGGCATAATTCGGTTTTATTTATTAACTACAGTGCTCTTTATTGGTATATCAGATATTCAGATTGCTAAATATTTCTATCTGTGCCAGTCTGGTACAGAAATCTACCTGATATATATGGAATTATCAAAGAATAAACCTTCAGCAGCTAACCAAAATTCATACTAATAATAGCTGTTAAATGACTGATTTGAGGAAATGACAGCTGAGGATGTGGACTAGGGTCCACGAAGCATGTCCCGAGTAAATCTCCAGTAAGTGAAGCCATAAAGAGTATGTTTAAATAGTTCAACTATGAAGAGATTGTTAATACATGTTTTACTGTGTTTGATTCAAAATTTGATTAATATTGAGAAAATTCATACTTCATCCCTCTGATAATTCAATGGGCTATGGTACAATGCTATAAATAACTTAGTAATGAAGAAGATAGCAAAGCTTTTAGATTGCATTAAACACCGATGTCTGTTCAAAATTGGACAGAGCCAGCAGCTTATTATTATGAAAATATTTGCAAAAGCAGAGGCTGCATATTCTAATCGAGCTTAGACCCATTTCTCTAAAAGTCAAATGACAAGTAGTTTAAGAGTCTCATTTGCAGCATTAATTCCATTCAGTTCAATATATTACACTACAGTTATTGGCAATGGATTTTTAAATTTTTACCAGAAGGTGAGTGGGTATTTAAGCAGCACTATATGCCAACAATGAACTGTAATTTTGCTATTTTCACATATGTCATATACAGAGGATGGAAGTATACACACTTCAAGCAAAGAAAAAACTGTGTTAACATTATAAAACTGAAATCACGCCAACAGAAAATGATGAGCACTAATCACCTTAAACTTTAACAATTACAACAGTTGCTCAAAATGCCCACCTTTGGCATTGATACACTTCTGAGTACATTGAGTTACTGAGTGTGCAATGTTTGCAAAAGTTCCCCAGTGATTGCAGCACATGCCTTTTTGGGTTCATCTTCATTTAATGCATACAAAAGTCTTGAGAAGAATACTTTCAACCTTGCTGTTTTAATAATGCAACATATGCTGGTCCTGCTAATCCCAGTCTCACATGCACATTGGTTTGTAGATTCCTGCGATGAGAGTTCAAAACGTTCTTAAACCATAGCCAATGATGCAGGGCTTGTTCCTGTGCAAAGTCTCCCATCTGCCATTGTAAACATTGCATATGGTACCATCAGTCTCAAATTTATCTCGCTTTGGTGGTTCTGTCTCCATTGCTGTCGAAGTTTAACAACATTCTCGGTTTTCCAATACCACTTCAAAATAGCTTTCAGCTATTCAGACGATAATCTTGTCTCCATTTTATTGTAGCAACGCTAACAACATAATGTGAGTCACATCTGTTTACAGAATGTCATATGATAATGTTGACTTTATTTGTTCATTGTTGATTTTTCTGCTATGAAGCAATGCTATTATAATGTATATGAGTCACCTCTGTTTGCAGAACTTCATTCCACACATCACTGTTGCTTTTCGGTCCAACTTTGAAATATATTAAATAGATATCTGCATTTTTTAGCACCCTTGGTATAAAAACCATTCACCACTCGTACATTGCAAATAAGCTTTAAATGAGACATTATTGCAAAAATTCTGAAATTCCTCGCTTGATTGTATTACTGGAAAAAAAGTTAATTTATAGTTAGTTATACATTGGATTCTACATTAATGCAAGGCACTGCATATTTCAACAAGTAACATCATGCAAAAATTAAGTAGTTGATAAAAATGGAAGTTTACACCTGTATGCTATCTCTATCTCTAGCATGTTGTAAAACATATTTTTTTCAATCTGATGATACAGAATGTTATCTTCAGTTAAAGACATGCCAAAATCATAAAAATATTTATAAATGCATATAAATAATGTGATTTTATAGCAATAGTATTGTATTAGGCTTCCAGTTTGGGTTATGAGCATCTTGTAAGAGCTATGGTTATATTTTGTTCATTCATTATATAACATAGCACATGTGAAAGCATAACATACATAAAGAAATTACTGTTTAAATTGTGACTAGCTATGGAGGTTGGAACAACAAATGCATTATTAAATATTACTGATGTGAATGAATCTTAATGTTTATGGGAGTCATTTCAGAATTTTTGAGATGTATATCATTGAATGATAAGAAGTTGGCATAATACTAGATTTTCACAGTACCCTACACCAGTACCTATGCCTTTGGAACTAATTATAGAAGTAGTATGCCACTCATTCTTTGGCATAGCATTTATCTTTTCTTTATCGGGCAGCAACAGCTTCTTCTTGGCTGGAAGATTAGTGTCTATGTAGGTGATTATTTACATTTTGCAATAGAAAGAAGTTACATGATACCAAATTTAGGCTGCTGATATGAAATTTACTGAAATGAGGAGCAGCATAATATGGTTGTCCTGTTCTTGTTCTTCTCTCCCTAGATTTCTGAGAATGTCCTATGTATATACTATATTTGGTAATTGTCATCTGCTTTTCCAACACAGTGGTGGCCGCATGACCACTTGTTGAAAAAAGGTAAACCTCATTTTTTGTAATCTTCACATTTTCCAAAATCTGTTCATCTTGGCAAATCCTTTTTTTTTTTTTATTAATTTATTTACGGACGCTCTTTAACAGCTCAGGTCATCAGCGTCCCATTCAACTCAGGGCGTGAAACGGCCGACAAATTTTGCTCAGAGGCCTCTCTTTCAGGCTTGAGGTTCTTTTTCGTGCCGTAAATGTACGACACGGGACCACGGCTTTACTTCCCTTCCGAAGGAAGCCATACTTAGGATTTTTACGCCCCGAAAAAATCCATCGATCCTGGCCGGGTTCGAACCCGCGTTTTGGGAGTAGGAGGCAAGTATGGTAACCACTACACCACCAGGACCGACTTGGCAAATCCAAATAGAAGCTGGTACTTAATTTAGGGATTAAGTGTGTAAATCCAGTTTTGAGCTCTGGTAAAAAGTCTGGAATGTTGTATTTCCATTGTTAAATGTTTATGGCATTACCCTGCCCCCTTCCAACTTGATTGTTGCACTGTTGCCCTCAGAAAGGTTGTGTAGCACCCTTCAAGAATAAGTTGAAATGCTGTTGCAGGAAGGAGTAAACACTTGGTGAGTTAATCCTTTTTTGAAATTCATGTGAAGGGGAAAGGTACCCAAATATCCCTTGTGAAGACACTTGGTAACTTCCCCTCATTTTAACAATATTTAATCACTTTGTTTGAATATGTTTTTCCTGCAGCTTCATTATACAACTGCTGATATTTAACATTCTACTTCGACAGGCTACTGTTCAGTACTGTTGTTAATATGATCTCTAAGATTTAGAAGTGATTGAAATGATCTAATGTATATATTATTTTTGTGAAGTTTATTTTATGTGAAGTTTTGATATGGTAAGTTGCTTTAATCTATTAATTGTTACATATTAAAACCATTGTATTAGCCATCTTAGTGTTAAATAATTCTTCTACAACTATATGTATGTTAAAATTGGAAAGCCAGGATCTTCTGTTCTTGTAGACGGCCCCATTCATTGTAACCCATTGCATTTTGTGCTTCAGTACCATAGAAATAGAGTAAGCATTATATAACTTATGTTTTGTGTTTTCATTAAGTTGACAATATGAATTTACTTCATTACAGCTGTATTTGTTTTTCAAATATTTGTCATAGTTTAAAATGATATGGACATGTTGCACATTTAATTTGCAGATATATAGAATGAGCTAGACATTCAGTAATAAAGTATTATCAGAACTTTAAATTATCAAGACTATCTCAAACCTTAATGTCCACTTAAAAATTAATGTAATTTTGGTGCTTTTCTGAATGCTTACAGACTTTTACTTTTTACCTAATCTATATATTAACCAAGGTTTAAATGAGATTTAAAAACCAACCCCATGTTGGAAACACAACAGTGGAGCTATAATACTTCCAGAGTAGATTGATGAGTCAATGTTTGTACTGTTATATTCCATGTGCTATTGAACTGCTCAGAACAATTATAACAGGCTACTGCAGCTTATGTTGCAAATTATTGCCTGTGAAATATGCTCTGAGTAGTTCAATGGTAAGTGCAGGGTGCAAAATCGACTTCCCAAACAATCTAGAAAAGTTTGAATGTTTAGGGGGCCTAATGTCTGGAGTTACTCACTTAGAAGTAAGGGAGCACCACATTTAGGTGATCTACTTTACCCCTAGTAAGTAGTCACAAACAGGGAACAGTACCACACATTTCAGACCTACCTAACACTACTGGGAAATATGGTCAATGTAAGAACTCCAATAAAGCCAGAATTAACAATTAACCTACCATTTGAAAATGCATAACTAGTGTTGACCAACCATTTTAAATGAAAGCATTAAATTTACAGTGAAACCTGCCCATTTCAAAACCTAAATATCTTCCATTTCTGGGTATTTTTTTGAAATGTTGTAGGTACTGGCAAAATCTAAATTTTGTGTGTTAATTTTTTCCTTAATTAAACACAAATTGTCCAAAGAATAATCAGAAACAGTCTGCCACTGTTTATTTATACAAGAAATAATATTCTTGAATGCACACTTTGAAGTATATTTGAAATAAATATAATAATTTGTGCATAGCTGCTTATAAAAGCAGGATTTTTACTAATGGATGCGAGAGTGCTTTGGGTTTTTGGTCAATAATTTTATTCTCCTGCTGACTTGGCAAAATGAACTTTTCAGTAAGAATTTGCACATCATACCAGTAGTATCCTGCAGTGAATATCTGAGCACAGTACATAAATACCACCTGTGGTGCCTCAGTAATAAAAATGGGTGTTAAACACTAATCAATCAAATAACACAAAAACATGTTTTTTTGTAATAAACAATGTCACATAAAATGTAGTCCATCATTAAGTGATAAGGTGTAAGTCATTGAACTAAAGAAAAGAAATGGAGTGTAAGAGAAATAATGTTATAGTTTCATTTTATCCCCACTTCCAAAGGTAATGAAAAGACAAAGAAAGCAGAAATATAAAAACTACATCGCTGGTTCAAAAAAACTGAATTTTTACTTGGATGTTGCAGAGTATGTAAATGATGACTGATGTTTATACATATCAAATAGCTGATTCTGTTGCAAATATGTAAAAAAGTGTTAAGCAAGAAATCAAAAATGATGACACAAAGACGACAGTGGTAAAACTGGAGAGGAGAAAAAACAGAGGGTGCCCCAAAATTTTCTCTTTCTCTGAAGCTCTGAAGAACATAAGTGACCTATATATATATTTTCTGCAAACAAAAATCTGAACAAACTTCATGAACAAAGTGCAATATTATTTGGGAAGGGTACATTCAATGCTACAGTATACAGGTAAAATTTCCAGATCTATGGAGCTCCAAGTTCAATTAAACATGATGATAATGGTAGGATAGTACTAGACATAAAATAAAATATAAACTGTTATGGAACAGTTGTGTTTAATATTTATAAGTGTGTTAGGAAACAATTAATGATAGATGGTATGATTTTATCAAGAAGATTCACAACAACAAGTCCATTTAATGAGGGTATTGCCAAACATGATATCTATTTATACTTCTGGTAGTTTGCGGCATACCTTCTATGTATTTAAGGTAATGTAGATGATCTGGTTCATTTTTAATTCATGGTGGAATAACATAGAAACACGTCCAGAATGGAGGGAGGACATGTCACTTCCATATTTAACTGGTTTCACTGTATTGCACAGTCACATAAATCAGTTATATTCAAGTTCAAATAATTACAGGGCTGACTCAATCTAATGGTGATGGAAAATCCTAAAACTGCATGTAATTTGTGTATGATTAAATCTGTCTGCTGGGGCTCTTTTTGTTCTTTTGCACCTCCAGTGTATTGTAATTTGTGTTAAGAGGCCCACATGCTTATAGCCTTTCTTTGCAGCAGGTGTTGCTGAAAAATCAGTCTATAGCTTATATATGAAATTATAAGTGCATCATTAAATGCATGTAACATCTATAATTCACCAGTTATATAACATCCTTGTTATTTTTATCCCCTAACATGAAAATTTTTGAAACTTCAAATCTAAATCCCATTCCAAATGTTCAACAGTAATTAAGCTGTTGTCACTTCTGATAACACTAAACACTCAAAATAACATAATTGCAGTGATAGTTCTATATAAATGAATTGTGAAAGCAAGTCTTACTTAATATCCTGTTATGTTCACTTACTACAACTATACTATCACTGCCACTACCTCCACCTCTACCATTACCGGTACCTCTACCACTACCACTACTACTACTACTACTACTACTACTACTACTACTACTACTACTACTACTGCTGCTGCTGCTGCTGCTGCTACTACTACTACTGCTGCTGCTGCTGTTGCTGCTGCTACTACTACTACTACTACTACTACTACTACTACTACTAATAATAATAATAATAATAATAATAATAATAATAATAATAATAATAATAACAACAACAACAACAACAACATCGAAGGGAAAAAATCAGAAGAAAAAAGCAAACTTGTGTAAATTTCTTGTGAAATTTTGAGATATTTCTTTTGAATAATTACTGTGGAAATTAGTGTTATTCATTTAAAACATTTTTGTATATAATGACACATAAAGTATATACAGGGCATTTAAACATTTATTTGCATATATGTTATTTGGGTACAGATTTTCAATGCAGCTCATATAATGTGCATTTCTATGTTCAAAACTCAAGAAAAATAGCCATAAGTAAATAAACTGAAATCATACTTAACTCTTGGGAGATATCAGGAAACAAAACAAATTTAATTCCTTTTTGTTGTCACAGTTACTCCATTGCATGTGTAGTATAATAAACAATGATACAGGCAAATTTTACCCCGTAGTCCACTACAATCATGTTATATTGCATCTATCCCCAACATATCCTGATCACAGATTACATGATAATGCAACAATGCACATTTCTTTATTTGTGAAAATTAGCTGCAAATAATCACTTTCTAAGGGATTCTGCATAAAATTATTGTATATATGTTTTTGTCATTCTGTTAAATGATATATGTGTACAAAGTACAATGATATCATGTCAATAGTTTCAAGGAAAGCCAAAGTAAAAGGAAGAAAGAAAAATATGTATTCAAGGATGAATATATGCAAACTTATCTATATTACAGCAGCAACAACAACAACAACAACAACAACAACAACAACAATAATAATAATAATAATAATAATAATAATAATAATAATAATACAATGAATCTGTCAAAGTTTTCAGAAAATTTTTGAATTTTCACAGCATTTAAAACTATATAAGGCTAGTAATAATATACTAATTCATCATATGCTATACCATGGAATAAAGTAAATCTTTAAAAACCTGTTCAAACACCATAGATAAAAATGATTTATCAAAGAAAAATGTATGGATGAACTTCAATAATTTTATAAATGTCTTTAAATATTATAATAAAATAAATTTTATTTCTTTCAGTATAAGTACTATCATTATTATTTAAAAGTTCATTTAATGAGTAGAAACAGTGAATAAATAAATATGCCAGTATTGCTCTTTTAAATAAGCTTAACTTTTCAATTGCTTTATTTTGGAGTGGTATTTTGTTGTATAATTTGATGGAATTTGAATTGCACTATTTTGATATATGTTTTTAGTGTTGGTCATCATTATATGAAGATCTGCTTTTCACCTTGCATTGTGTTGATATATTACTTCATTTGCTATATGTGATTCTTTTGCTACAAACTTATTTCTTATAAATAATGTTGCCTATGCAGGGGAGTGGCAAGATTCTCAATTTTGAGAAAATTGGTTTTGCAGGATTACTTCTGATTTGCACCGGCTATTATTCTGATTATTTTTCTGCATTGCAAATACTTTTGTGGATGGGGGAGAGTTACCTCAAAGCAATATGCCATACTTTAATTGGATGTAAACATAACAAAATAAACACTTCTAAGTGTATTATGATTAATATTATTTGCTAAGTTCCTGAACAGATACCTAGTGATACTATATTTTTTACTAAATTTTTAGTGTACCTATCCCATTTTAGATTATTTTCCATTATAATTCCATGGTTGATTAATATTACTTGAAGTTCAATGTAGTTATTATTAAAAATCATTATAGGTTTTGGTATTTCCCTGTTTTGCTTGAAGTGAAAATTCACTGCAAATATCTTTTCTATGTTAACTTTTAGTTGATTATATGCAAACCAATCACCTGTTTCTGATAAAGATTTGTTTATAAGTGGTTGAAGGCTCTCACAACCCATACATTCCACAATAATGCTTGTATAATCAGTGTATTGAATGATAGTTTGTGTAGAATTATTTCTTTTGCAAATCATTCATAAAAAGTAAAAACAGAACTGGACCTAGTATTGAGCTTTGTGGTATACTATGTTTTACCTTTTGTTTGTTTGATTGATTATATTTAAATTTCCCTCTATTCATATAGGTGACCTCTACCAATTGTAGTCTCCCATGCAAATATGATTTTACTTACTACAGAGCATTTCCCCTTGTGCCAATTTTCTCCAGTTTAGCATAAAGAATTTCATGGTTTAAAATGTTGAAAGCTTTGGAGAAATCAAAAAATATTCCTGTGATGTTTCATTTTTTATCTAATACTTTTAAAACATTGTCTACAAAATGAAGTAATGCAGTTTCAGTTGATGTATTTTTTCTGAAATCATGTTGTGAGAGACCGCCTGTGGTGCCTCAGTAGTGAAAACGGGCGTTAAACACTACTCAAAAAAAAAAAAAAATGTTGTGAGAGTCTGATAATAGCTTTTTTTTTTTTCAATGAAAGTCGAAATCCTTTTATAAAAACTTGTTCGATTATTTTTGAGAAACTGATAGCAGTGAAATTGGTCTATAGTTGGAGGCCTGATTTCTGTTACCATTGTTGTACATTGGTTTTACTTCTATTTTAAGTGATTTTGGAAACTTTGAAATCTTAAAGGTGCCGTTACCAATGTCAGAGATAGGTTCAGCTATAAAATAAGCACTTTTCTTTATTACACAATCTGGGATGCAATCTAAACCTGCACAGAATTTTGATTTAGCTTGTTTAGAATTTTTAGTATTTCATTTTGATTTGTGCACTGTAAGTACATGGATGATAGCACTCTTCCTTTTTACATTCTTTTCCACAATTATTTTTTATGTGATTAATGTTATTTGTAATTCTAGTAAAAATAGTTGTCAAATGTTTCTGCAACTGGGATTGTGTGTGTTATGATTAATGAATTTTCTTTCAATGTTATATTTTCAAAAGTAGGTTGTCTGGTGGAATGATTCTTAATAACATTGCATGTGATTTTTATTTTGTTAGAAGCTGACTGAATATATCTGTCATTGCATAGTTTCTTTGCTTGCCTACGTGGATTGGTCTTTTCTACCTGAATTTTATAATTGTGCTGCTTGCCAACTGAGATAATTGTATCTGCAAATACAGCAGCTGATTCATCTAATTCAGAATCAGCATTTATTCTAGGATTCAGATGGATTACTTTGTCTAGAGCTACAACAGTAACTTCCCAATCCACTTCATAAATTCAGTTTTTGCTAATGTTGGCCATAGGAATGTTAGCAACTCACTGGATCATGGTCTGAGTGTAGGTCACTCGTGTGTATTTCTAAATAGTTGCACAGGGGCACATTCGCCCAGAAGCTGCAACCTTCATCCATCTCAACGTAGGTGTGCACTATGCAAGGAGACGGGTCATGGGGTATGATATCCGGCGTGCTCCGAGTACCTCAGGCAGTTAGACATAATGCGAGGACCAATGGCAAGGCAGCAAACGTTCCACAATTTAGGCGCAGGGCGGAACCAGAGGCGCCTGCCAAGGGAACTCCCCACCGGAAACCCAGCACCTGCTAGAGCCGTTGCTCTGCCGCCCTGCGGAGGCCTAAACTAGTCACATACACAGCTGGCCTACCTAGAGAGAGGGAGATACAGAGCTTATCAATTCGACGAGGCCAATGCCGCCACAAGGAACTATTGGAGGGACATGCCTTGGCCCATGCTGAGGGATGTGCTGGTACATGCATTCGCGCAAATCCTTACAAAGCCCTACGAAGGGCCCATGATATTGGCTACATACGCCGACATGTTTTACCATTTAGTTTTCCCTGAGACCATCTATGGCCAGTAAACAATGACATGGAGTGCCTGTGGAATACGAAGACTCAGTCCTGAACTTATAGACTTCTTAGCAAGATACGACATACATATTGCACTAATCATTGAAACCCATCTCGCTCCAAAACACAGACTAAATATTCTTGGGTACTTAGTACACCGTTCTGACCGAAACGCTAGAAAAGGCGGCACAACGGTAATAGTTAAACGCTACATTGCACATCATAGAGTACACATACTTCAACTAACTTGTGTGGAAGCAATAGGAGTAGTTACAAACATTAACTCAACATCGGTACTTATCACAGCTGTATATAAACCCTCGGAAGATATTTACATTGCCGAGCTCGAGATCATTCTTCACTTAAAGAACAAAATCCTTATAGCAGGCGACCTCAACACTAAACATCAAATCTGGAATTGTATATCCAACAATATAGCCGGAGTCAAATTATTCAGACATGAAAACAAGGACGACTTATTGCATGCTCCCGTCGAACCCAAACATGTCCCCTTCTCTGCCAATCACAGCGCAGACATCTTAGACAACGCTACCAGCAGGCTTTTAGGAGCTTTCTTCAGACCACCTACCCTTCCTCATACTCCTTGAAGGATCACTAACAAGCTTACCCCCATGCCGAGACATAATTACAACAAAGCAAACTGGTCACAATTTACCGAAACCACCCCGTCCACGTGCACAATCAAACACATATGAACGAAATTGATAAAGACACAGCAATCCGAAACTCAGAACTCACTGTTAGATTTGCTACCGCTAAAGCAGTTCCCGTTCATATACCTAGAAGTAACCAACCCGCCTTCCGAAAGATATCAAGACCTTGCCTGCCGAGCGCAGCAGGGCCAGACGTCATTGGCAGCACACTTGACATCCAGTAGTCCATGCAAGGTTTCAAAACCTCAACAACTTAGCATGCCAAGGTAGGGCCACAGCAATAGCTAATCCATGAAACCAAACTATCGAAAACCTTGACGCGGAACATCAATTGGTCTGATAAACTGCCAAAAACCTCGCCAGGGATAAACACATTATCCCTCCCCTACACCAGCCCAACACATTGCAACAACTGGCGACGAAAAATCCGAAGCCCTCGCAGATGCACTGCAGGTGTCTCTAACTCCAAACGACAGCCAAACCACTCAATAATTTATAGATGAAACCGAAATAATTCTTATACACCATCCAACTCACTACAAAATACGGAGAACTTTTTGTTCAGAAATCCAGTGACTCATCAATCACCTCCTAAGAAAGAAGGCCCCGGAGCCTGATAAAATTCCAAATGTTATCTTACACACCTAACCCCCAGTGTTCTTCAAGTACTTTCTAATATATTAAATCTCTGCCTGCTAAACGGAACCTTCCCTTCAAAATGGAAGCAAGAGAATAGTATACGCTTCCCTAAGAAAAACAAAGATAACACCAATCCGAACTACTATCGACCCATCGGTCTAATCAACACATTGGGTCAACTATTGGAAAAAGTTATTTTAAAAAGAGTTAATCACCATATAAAACACAATATTTTAGCCCCAGAACAATTCGAGTTCCGTCCCAACATTCTGCAACACTCCAGCTTCTACGCGCAACAGAACATATTACATATGGATACAATATACACAAATCTACGGGAGTAACATTTCTTGATATAGAACGTGTCTTCGACCGATATGGCATAAAGGACTCCTCCGAAAATTAATTTACTACAAATTTCCCAATGCATTAACCAAATTAATAGCCATCTACCTTAATGATCGCCGATTCCAATAAATTGTTAACACCGCAACTTCCTCTACGCGGCCCATAAAAGCTCGAGTCCCACAAGGTAGCCTATTACGCTTTTTAATCTGTACATAAATGACATACAACGATCATGGCTCAATTAGGCAAAATCGAATTTCTCCGCAACCACCTGCAACGTGTGCTTCTTAATCTAGAAGATTTGTTCAATGAATGACGTACAAAAGTAAATATAGCTAAATCCAAAGCCATTATATCAAAACGTTCACTCAAAGATATTCGCGACACGCACTACAACCTCTTCCATTGTTTGGTCAAAACATTTCCTGGATAAATGAGCTTACTTACCTGGGACTCATAATGGATCAATACCTCACCTGGAAAAATCACATACTTCAAATCAGATGTAAAGCAAATGCCCAATTAGGCAAACTATATTACATTAATTAATCTATACAGTTCCCTCAAGATAAATACGGGCCTGGCCCTTTATAAAACACTAATCCGTCCAATAATTACTTATGCAGCACCAGTCTGGGGCTACGCAGCCCCAACTCACGTCAAGAAACTACAAAAGTTACAAAACCAATTTATTCACCTAATAGCTAAAGTCCCTAAAGTAGCGCTGTGAAAACTCTCCATCAAAAGCTACGAATACATACTACTGAGAAATTTATTAAAAATCTCTCGTTTGATCTATACCAAAAACAGCCCCGAACTACAATAAACTTATTCAAAACCTAGGAAAGTACGAAACCTACGATGTATGATCAACAAATACATCAGACTTCTCTCACTATTCGATTGGACCCTATACCCTGATCATACTCCACAAGACGCACAGGAATTCCTCAACAGAAAAGTTCCTCCATGACACACCAGTGAATTCACCTGAGGAACCTCAGACACACATTGCTTCTGAAGACAATATTTTGCTATCTGTTCCAGAAAGCCACTGACAGAACGCCACAGCTTCACTCCAATGACGCTGGATCCCCCAAGGAAAGTCACCTACAATACCAACTCGAGGCAAAATATACTCAACCTACTCCCGCCCCACCAACGCACACCTTTCGCTTCGTGCATGTATACCATACAAACTTACTCATTCAATAACATCCCCTACCAGTGTATTAATATATTAACACATCGGTCCTGGTGGTGTAGTGGTTACCACACTTGCCTGCTAAACCCGAGATCGCGGGTTTGATCCCGGCCAGGACCGATGGATTTTTTCGGGCGTAAAAATCCTAAGTATGGCTTCCTTCGGAAGGGAAGTAAAGCCTTGGGTCCCGTGTCGTACATTTACGGCACGATAAAGAACCTCGAACCTAAAAAAAAAAGAGGCTCTGAACAAAATTTGTCGGCCGTTTAACGCCCTGAATTGAATGGAACTCTGATGACCTGAGATGTTAAAGAGAATCCGTAAATAAACTATATAAAAAAACACATTATCCAACTAACAAGCAGTAATTTCCTCCAGACCCCTTTTAATCCCCGGCCGACACTCAGGTCGTATCATGAGTGCCGCCCGAGATTCATCATTCAATTCGCTCGCATATATTGCATACCAGTTATATCACTATATATATAGCATGTACTAACCGATTACTAACCGGGCTGCTCAAGCGGAACCCAATTAACAACTGCATGAACGGATCGCATTAACAAGCTCCTCTTGCATATTAGCACTAACTCTGTGAATAATCGCCACCGGGGGCGGCGGGTGTGGGACTGCACCTAAAAAAATTCCACCCCACACAGCAACGCTTATTGGACAAGAGAAGTCAGCAATCACATCCCAGTAAGCCAAATACTCCTTTTTCTATTAATTCTTCTTTTCTTAAAGCAGTAAACAAAATTCCACCACACCTACAAACAGATTTTTCAACCTTTTTAGCTGAGGTGTTGTTACACAGATCAAAGAAAATCAGGCCAGAAATCATAATAATTCGTGCAGTCTGCAATTTTTACTCGATGTCTATTAATCTCCAACAGGTCAATATATGCACTTTGAATGCTAATGGCATAAATAACAAACTTATTGAGAAATCAAACTTTATTTTGGCTCATCATGTTAATACAAGAAACACACTCATTACCCAGTGTTAAATTATGCATTCCGAGAACGATATCCCATAGGCAAGATAGACCTGATGGCTATGGTGGCACAGCTATTTTTATTAATCATAAAATTAAATATGAGCGAATTTTTCTGAACTACTCCAAAATATTAAAATTAAAGGCATTAAAATTCATACAACTAAATGAACTTTAAATATTCTTTCAGTTTATGTACCCCCCTGGTATTTCATTACTAGTGCAGGATATACATTCAATGTTTGACACCAGGACTGTCCCATAGCCATGGGGAATTTCAATGCAAAAAATCCAATATGGAATTCAACAATATTAAGCCACAGGGGTAGCGTATTAAGTAAGGCAATTACTGATTTACAACTGGCAGTAATGCAACAACTGTACAATCAATACATCATAATAACTTCTATCCTCTCATCTGGATAGATATAGCCCTATTGCCAAATGATTCAAATCACTATTCATTTTATACAATACCACAACTTAGTTCGTATGACTTTCCAGTTCTCCTTATTGTTCGAGTCCTTCTTTTGGGGAATAATAAAATTTATAAAAACTTTGGGAAAACTAATTGGAAAACAATTTTAAATTATATGACTAAGGCAGACTCTACACCGAGTACGTGTTCTAATCTGCTGAAGTGGACAAAATGGTCAAGCATACAACATTTTCAATATAAGCAGAGCTAGATGAGGCCTCGTCCACTTGTCACAAAATGGATATCATTCCGTTGCCGAATAGAATAGTACTCCTTATCAGAAAAACGAATGAGGTCAGAAGGAAATTTATGATTTCTCGATCCCCTGTGAATAAATGAAAAGTCAATAGATTACAAACACTTTTAAAGATAGAAATTTCTGAGTTTAAAAATGAGACTTGAGAGCAAAAACTTTGCTCATTAAACACGCAAGATGCTCCGCTGAGGAAAACGGCTAAACCGCTGCTTCGAATTTCTACCATGTCCACTACCTTTATTTTCAAAAGAAAAACTGCAAATTCTGATCCAGAAAAAGATGAATTAATGACCTAATATCTGGAATGAACATTTCAACCTGCATTAGAAAAACCAGAAAATCAAGATAACATGCTATATACACAAAATACTGTATCTGCCTATTTTCAGTCTTCTATTCAGCAAGAAGAAACTTCTGACATTACACGAGAAGAGCTGATAAATGTATTAACTACTGTATGACACTTCACAGCTTCTGGACTGGGTGGTATTCCATTTGTAGCACTGAAATATATATATATATCTACTTCCTGGTTGAAATCACTACTCCTTCTCTATAACAGTATACTTAAATTGCCGACTTTCTACAGCAATGGGAGCACGCGAAAACCATCACATTTCTCAAACCAATCAAGCCTGCTTCTTCTCCGAATAATCATCGATCTATTAATCTTCTGCTAACCCTCTCTGAGACTCTGGAGAAGATTACGCATCATAAAATTTCCCAGCATTTAAATAAGCATCAACCACTTGCTCCTGAACAGTTTGGTTTTTGCCAAAATCACTATACAACTCACCAGCTTCTGTGCCTGTTAGATGGAGTAGTCAATAACTTTAACAACAGACAATACACTGCAGCTATGTTCCTGGATTTAACTAAAACCTTCGATACTGTATGGCATCAAGGTTTACTATTCAAATTTATCAACCTTCAAACTACAGAGTATATATTGTATTTTCTTCGTAGTTATATTCAAAACAAAACTGTTACTGTTTTGCAGCAGGACATAATATCATTCACAAAGAGAATTTGTGCTGTTTCACAAGGGAGTGTGTGGCCCCAATTTTGTTCCTAGTTTACATTAACTATTTCTACATAACCAATTGTAAGTTATTTCTATTTCTGATGTAGAAATGGTAATGACACGGCCATTTCTACATCACCAACTAAATTGCAGCAAGCTATCCCCAGATTGCAATAAATTACAAATGCTTTATTCATCTGATTCCAAACCTGAAGACTGCGTCCCAATGTAGAAAAATCCCAAATAATAATCTTTTGAAGAAGACCTGTATAGAAACCAAATTATTTAAAAATTGCAAATGGAAGGTACCTTGGTTCTTGCATCACTTATTTAGATATAAAATTAGATTTTCAATTAACATGGAAATCTCATATTGATACATTTTCATCCAAAATCAACAGAACTCTGCCCATTGTTTAATATACGCTCCGTGATGTCTTTAAATAATAAACTGTTGCTTTATAAAAAAAATTATCAGATCAGGTATGCTATATGGTTGTGAAGTGTGCAGTATTGCAGCGAGGATACATTTACATAAAATCCAAATTTTACAAAACAAAATTTTAAGAATAGCTACAAATTCGTTATGGTACATTTGCAATGTAAATGTTCATAAAGAGTTAAACTTTTTAACAATAAATTAATTCATTAGAAAACTTTCTGACTATTTTCAATCTAATTTTTGTACTATTTTCAGTGCCCTAATCAGAGCATTAAGAGCGTACGACAGACACCTGTTTGACCTACAAACGCCCCAGACTATCATCATCATCATCATCATCATCATCATATCATCTTCATCTACGTCATCATCATATTTTTGTACTATTTAATGTTCTTACCCTACATACAAACTCCTTTTAATAAATTATCATTTATAATCTTACAGACAACACTTCCTTGGAAATACACATCATTCATTCCCATCAACATTCTAAGTATGTCTTCCTTCGGAAGGAAAGTAAAGTCGTGAGTACCGTGTCGTACAATTACGGCACGAAAAAGTACCTCAAGCCTGAAAGAAGAGGTCTCTATGTAAAATTTGTCGGTCGTTTCCCGCCCTGAATTGAATCGGACGCTGATGACGTTAAGATGTTAAAGATCGTCCATAAATAACCAAATAAAAAAAAAATCACCATGAACAATGTCTCTCCCCTCCTACAAACTTTTGTGAAAGAAATTAATCTTACACACCACATCTTATAGAAATCTACCCATCATTTATCACCATCAGTTTCCCTAACAATTCTTGAGTCCGGGAAAGGACCTGGTCCCTGAACTGGGAAAAGTTTCAGGGAATTTTCTCTGACGACCTACTTTATGCTGCGGATATCTTGGCGGTAGAGGTGACTTGTAGCTGAAGCTGGTTGTTACTAGGCGGTGCCCTGGATGACGCTGGTCAGAAGCTCAGAACAGAACTTAGAACGAACAGAATAAGAAGTGGTCGTGGTCGTGCTTTATTAATATACTAACGAGTTCCTACTTTACAAACATTAATTAATTTGTAACATTTTAACAGACTATCGTTGTATCACATAGCAGGGGACTTGTGAAAGAATTCAGTGCGTAGGTAGAATAATCATCTCCATCAACGGCTCTTCATCTACTTCAGAACAAAGACACTCGTCTCTTGGGTGGCCCCGTTACCACAATAAACGTGAGTACCTAAGTGAATTATTGTACTACTTCTACTACAACTACTACTAGTACTGCTACTGTTACTACTACTACAAGTGTTAGTGCTGCTAATAGTGGTAGTAGCAGCAGATATAGTGTGTGCTTAAGCATTTTATTGAAAATGCCACCATTCACTTTTAATTCAAAGTAACTGGAAAGTAATAGTTACATCGATTTTGATTTTACATTAAGAATGTTGATTATTGCATAAATATTTTGTGTACTTCACAGCAAGAAGTTGCCGTATAGGTTAAAGTGGCAGTTTACCATAAAGCACTTGCTGCCTATTTTTATGCAAATTATATGGAAAATGTTAGAAATGGGATAAAATATTTCACCACATTATGCTTTTTAATACGCTGAACCAGTTGCGTATTATTTTATAAATCGGTCTATAACCCTTATGCACTTATTTAATGCTAAATTTATGCGAATTCATTGCGCCGCTGTACAGCAAAAGCTCTAGAAAAAGTGGCAACGCAGCTCTCCCACTTCTCCGCTCGGATTGCACGGTTGCAAGTACTAACTAAACTGTGGCAGGTATCAAGCAGGCTTCAAGTGATAATATACAAAAATGTATCATGTAATAAAATATTTGCCAAGGAAATCTTATAGGAGAGGTATGTTTTACCGTTGTATGTTTTATAATACTTTTGTTATGCGCCTTATTTCTTACTATTCTAAGGGCCAGTTTCACTAACAAAAGTTAACGACTATCTTAGTTTTAAAAAATTAATGTATGTTTTGGCAATATAGTGTTTGATACGTATTTTACTATGACATTAAAATATTGGGTTTAGTTTTACTGTTTTAGTTATTTAAATAATAAATTTGTGGTCTTTTAAAATGAAACAGATTCTCGTGCTATATTTGCTTAATCCTTATTGAATATGTTTGTTAATGTTTGTTAACTATTAAAAGGTTAGAAGTACCCAAATATGACCTTCAGTGGGCATAGAATTTTAATGGAGTTGATAGAGCAACATTACTCTGTCATAGAAAATTAAAATATGGACTGTGTAACGATTCAATTAAAGAACGTCGAATGACAGAAGATAAATAAAAAACTCAATGTCAAATGTATAGGTCACGTAAGAGAGATTGCGTACCTCAGGCGCACGTGGGAAAACTGTTATAAAAATTGCTTCAGAAAAAAAGACTGCAACGAATAACTACAGATTAGTGTGACATATTTTCACTTCAACTGTATTACGTTGTACACAACTGCATGCCATTTATTGGATATTTCCATTGAAATAATATGTGGTATAATTGTATGTGAACTCTCCTTAATTTATTATATATATTCCATGCTACAAATATCACATTATGGCAAGTTGTGCATGTTTTTTGGCCTTAAATACTTATCCGTGGTTAGAAAATATACTTTCCATATTTTAATATTGAACAAAGAGCAGAAAGCTATTCTTTGAAAATGTGCAGAATTGTCCTACACTTTTCAAACACTCATACATCATCATTGTGTTTTGATAACCACACCTGATGTATACTATTTTACGATCACAAAAAAAAACTAGCTCCACCAACCAAAAACATAACCTGAGAGAGGAAAACTTTAATAAATTGAACATCTACATTAATAAAAATACAACAATAATACCATTCTTGTGGATAATTATTCACAAAAGCGTAAACTTTAATATTTGTATATTTCAGACAAACTCATGCATGTAAGCATAACTGAAAATAATTTATTACACTGCAAAAGGAAATGGTTTCTCTTTACTCATGGTTTCTAACAAATTTTGATAGCTGAAAGCAGGTGGAAAAATATATTCATTTTCACATTAAAGCTGCCATAGTAAAACACATTTTGCATTTAATTTTCATGCAACATATTATCTATGGGCCAATTCATTGCTTTTAAGACTCAACAGACTTTACAATCATCCATATTTTCTGACATAAACTTATTTCTTGATTGAATATTAATACTTTTTCCTATTTATCTCTTATAGTAAGAATGTGGACAAGAAATTATAAGATTTTGTTTGCAGTTTTTATATATATTTCCTAGAATACAGTGTATGAGACAAAAGTTTCCCACAGCTTCTAAAATGCATAAGGATTGCTGCTAAATTATTTCAATGTAACTAGGCTCTACATATTTTCTGTGGTAGTTCATTTACATCAGAAAAATGACTACATGGGAGTAGAAAATGTTTACAATTTGCCTTAAAATTATAGACTTGCTAGGCGATAATAAAAGTAATAACTAAAAAAATATGGCGCAATCTTTTACTAACATTACAAATGTTAAGTTGAAAATATATTTTTTTAAACTTAATATTAGGGAATTATCATTGAAATAATGGTAATAATTGCTGATATACAAAAATGTATAGAAATATTGTAATATTGATTTAAAAGGAGTAATATTATGATTAATTTGCAGTTTGTCAAGCTTTCAAAAAAAAAAAAAAATAAGAAATGCATATCTTCTGATAATTTTCAATTCATGATAGTAATGTAATTGAATTAAATATATCCCATGTAATGTAAAATGTTCTATTTCCTATTTATTTTCTGTTGTAATTATTTCATGGTTAGCATTGTGAATAGTGACAGAGAAATATTGCATTAGCGATAGGTACTAATTTAGATGTGTGATTCTCATGTTAAATATATACATTTCAGGAAAATTGTTAGATAATGGTTAGTTCTACCAAAATAATAAAAAATAAAAAATATAAATTAAAATATTGGTTAAATTAGGAGGGTAGTGTCTAAAAAGTGCTTTTTATTATTTCATTAGTATGTTTGCGCTGATTTTTGAAGTTAGGTTGGAAAGTATTAAAACATTAATAATAAAAAGTTTTTCAAATAAATATATCTTATGCAATTTTCAGGAGTTGAAGGGGTAAAAACTAAATATGATTCTGTACTTGAAGCTGTGTTGACCTTGATCCTCCATAGTACTGTTCAGAGATTGACCAATTTTGTGACAATAAAACCCCCCCAACTGCTGAGGAAGAAATTCTGCAGGCTGAGGGTTCATCTGACGGAACAGTAAATTGAAATCTCAATGATGTAGCTGAAGCAAGCACTTTGTACTAGTGCTCACAAGGAGCACAGTGCTCATTGTAAGACTGGTGATAAGCGTGGTACCTGAGGCCATTACTTCAAATAAGCAAGTAGCACACCTTTACAACAGCACACCTGCCATCCAAAGTTGAACAGGGAGGAGAATGTCAGTTTTGGAGAAAAGGGAAGTAGCTCTAATAGGCTATATAAAATGAAAGCTGAGGTAGAAGTCTCATCACTGCAGGAAGCCACTAAGGAATATTACTTGCATGAGGAGTTTCACAGGCTACAACTCTGGCAGGAAAAATAAAACTAGAGATACTACAAGAACAAATGAAACAGGAAAAAATAAAAATTGAAATGTTACTGAAAGAAAAAATAAATGAATGTGTTAAACATAACTTCTTTAATCATAAATTTAATACAATTGATATCTTTCTTTTGGTTTCTATTGTCACTCCCCACACATATACCCCAATATCCTCTCAAGATATGAAAATCTTCAATGTACATTTCAGACAAATAACACTGCATGGTAAGAACAGTATTTCAGCAGAAAAGAGATCATGGAATGAGGCTGTGAACATACAAAAATATATTGCTGAATAGGTTCCACATTGCTGTCATATTCTTTAATGCCTATTCATGTAATTTTGTGATTCCTTTATCATAATGTACATACAACTATTGCAAAAAACAATTTTAGCAAAGTATAATTTTGCACTAGTTAATGGTCACTATTAGGCTACATATTTGCAAATTTATATGATATAAATATAATGGCCATTTTTTCTGCAGCAATGCAATTCCCTTAACTTAATATTATCTTACCTTCTAAAATATATATCTATTAGTGTCCAATGAACTGGTACATAGTGCCCTCTTGCTGTTTGATAATTTCGTACACCCATTTCTCCTTGTGCAAGTAACACTTCCCAAGGCACTAATGTACTCGCAGCTGTAAGTGTCATCTAGAGGCATTTTCTCCCAATTTTGTCCCAATCTGTGTAAACAGAAGCTGTAATTATGGGAAATATATTTTCTATCTTTAGGTTCATATCCAGAGCTAGGACTGGAAACTATTTTCTTACATCTAAAGACTATCACTATTACATTCTTTAAGTGGATCTGTGATTTATTATAAATATTATCTTGTGGAGATTTGCTTGCATTTAGAGGTGGTAAAAAGCATGGACTACATGGACAGCCTGCATCTACCAGCAACACTAAGTTTCACTATGCATCCTGTTCAAATCTAGTTGTTTGTAGGCAGTTGAAGATGATGCTATTATGAGTACTTCTGGAACACCTTGCTGAAATATCACTAAATTCAGTGCCAGCAGCACATATGGCCTGAAAATTCATCAGTGAAAGGTACCCTTTTCTGTTTGATAATATTCAGCTTTGTCACCTCCTTAAAAAATGTACAAAATATTAATGAATCCTGGCAGCTATTTGAACTTAAGGTGCCTAGACAAGCAATGGAGTAAATATATTTTTACACTCTTATATGCACCATTTATAGTGCAGCAGCTGAAAGTTTGTGAATGGGTATATTTTGGGTTGTGCTATTGCTCTAATGTATCCTTAACAAGCATTATATTTTTTATTAAATCAGTGAAAACTAGCATCAGTAATTGAATAATTCTATCTCAAAAGTTGAAAATATTTATCAATGAGACCACATAATTTATAGTGCCTGTGTTCTAATATTCCCTTAACATAAATTATATTTTGCTAATTAGTGTAAAATTAACATCAGTGATAGAAGAATAATCAGATCTGAAAATAGATCTATTGAAATTTTGTAAATGAGGATACGCATTTATTGACTCTAAGTTGTGCTATTACTTTTACATACCCTTAACATATATTACAGTTTCATTAAATAAGTGCAAAAATTGCATCAGTGATAAAATATTGCCATAAGAGATATTCTTAACATTAATTACACTTTTTGTTAAATCATTGTAAAATTAGTATCAGAAATAGAAGAGTAACACTATTAAAATTTCTTGAGTTTGCTGAACGTTTTGCAACAGTGTTGATGAATGGTATTGTATGCTTTAAATTAAGAACATGTTATAATATATTTATATAATAATAATCTTGTGGTGTAACTAAAATACTAAATATTTTACAAGTTAATGAAAAAACTTACCACACTGATCAGTGCTACTTCTGACAGTCATCTAGCTAGTTAAAAGCTTCAAGAAATTCGCACAATAAGGCTCAGTTTTTCATTAACCTATGCATTTACACATTGTGACCATATAATATATAACACCCAAAAATAACTTACCAGACGTTTTGATTTTTACATGTGCCATTGATTGCCCCTATTGCCTTTGGAATATATTTTCAGCAGTGTTTGGCATTCTTATGTATGTTGAATGAAGTCCAACAAAGCACAACTGACTGTGAACAAATTTATGTGCCTTGGGTTTGCCCACACAAATAATCTGCAATACTAAACTGATCCCATGCGGTAACATAATATATGAGTGGTAATAACAACTTGTTAATAGGTGAAAATTCGTGCAAAACATAAAATAATTTTTATAATAAGGAACATGATAAGACTTTCATATGAATGTTAAGACTGCTAGCGAATCTTCTTGCACCTTACCAGTGTTGAATTCATGGGATAACCCACCCCACTCCCCCCAAAAATAATTAAAGAAATCCCCACAGTAAATTTAAAATGTGCTGGTAATGTGTACAATATTTGTAATTAAAAGTCAAAATAAGGAATGAATGTACATTATCATCCATTTTTATACTGCTAACTCGTAACAAAATTGTTAACTTGTAATGAAATTCCATTTGAAACTCAACATTGGGCTGGTACAATGTAATAAGCTTTCATTGTTTTAACGAATTTCAAATGCTTATAGTTGAAACTATTTTAAAGGTTAGTCAATAGTTTACTGTAGAAGGATAATGTGTTTATGCGGTCTTATCGAAAGAAGCGTTACCAAAATACAATGTATAAACAACAAATGTTATTTCCTTTCTTTTCTAACAAAAAGACAGAATTTTGAAGGAAATATTAGTAATGATAAATAGCTTAGTAATTCTTCGGTTGCTCTTTCTCAGTCTCCGACCTTTTCTGACCCATACATAAGTCTTCATCCTAAACAAGTGTAAAATGTGTTGAGAATGAGATTAAGTACCAACAAAAATTGAAATATGAATACAATAGCCAATAGGTCGTACTTTGACCGCGATCAAGGGGGAGGTTATTTTTTAAAATTGCATAAAATACGTTTAAAAATATTGAAACTGTACATAAAATAGGTAGAGTGTTCATTTCTGTACAAGAACGGTGAGAATTTAGCATGTTTGACAGGGGGAATCTTGTAAGAAATGATGTATTACAATTTCATTGTGGGTTTAGTGATTTTAGACCAAACATTAAATGTCGTCCCAAAATTAAATCAAATTCTGCAAAAACAAAAGCTCAAAATTCACAACTCCCTGCATTTGTTTCTGGAACTCTGACATTTAAGAAACATCGTCTGCCTTTGTGATGAACATATATACGAAAAATGAAACACTAAATAAATAAAAATGGACACAACAGAAGTTCAAAATGTGCTCTTCACGGAAGACAAAGGACAAACTATGAAAAATTTAAGAACATTTGTTAGAAGTATGAATAAAATGAAGCAATGGTTCAATGAAAAGGCTGTAAAAGTGATAGACCTGATTGAAAATTTTGATAGTTTTAAAACATTTCAAGAGTGTAGCGATAATGATTGTAAAGAACGTGCCTGAAAATAGCACTTAAAAATGTGGACCCTGCAATCAGACTTACACACTTTTAAGTACTTAGCTTGTAATAAATCAGAAGTTTGGTCCTATGATGTTGCTACTTTTATCTTGGATCGTTATCGGTTATGAAGATGTAAGAACACTCACTGAATGTGTATTGTGCATTCCCGTCTCCACTACCGGTGTAGAAAGGTCATTCAGTACATGAATATGGTGATTACAAAATTAAGAAATAGGGTCGGTCAGAATACGCTTCAAGCTTGTATGGTGTCGACTGAAAGGGACGAGGAACCCACAGAAAGTTTCATTGATGAAATCTTGCTCGGATATGCTGTAAAGACACCTTGACTAATTAAATTGCTATAAATGTGAGTTATTGCATGCTATGGTATTATTTTATTGATTCTGATAATTTTATTATCAAAAATCAATTGTACCTCAGAGATAAAGGGAAATTTAGAAATATTAGTTCCGGTGTTATTTTATTGACATTGCCAAGATTTTGAGCCTATTTTCCCCTCGGAGGAAAAGTGCCGAATTCAACATTGGCTCTTACAATATAAACGTACAAGAGAAAACATTCAGCATTCTAATCTAAAATTTTACACAGGAGGATGTATTTATTATGAATTAGTATAATCTTTCTCTTAAAGTAAATAATGTGTTTTTACATTCAGAGCACCAAGCATGCAGATACACACCTAATAGAAAAGGAATTCCTAGTTATGCTCTATTAGCCTTAAAATCTAAAGTACTAATTGCTTGGTTTGTCGAGATCTTATCTCAAAATTTACATCATTATATAAATTGAAATAGTCACTGCTATTGTAAATCCATCTCGGACGCTTTCGATTTCTTTCAGATTCACCCAATCCTCATCGCTGTCACTATTTTCAAATGCTAAATCTAGCAATCTTTACAGCGTCATATTGCTTAATAAACTTGGGTAAACCGAATTAACAAATTTATGGTAGTTGGTTAAACTGGCTTTAATTGATATTATGTAGATCAGTAGTTTTATTTTGACGTAAACCTCTAGCATAACAATGAAGAGCTAGTGTCTCATTGGTAATTGGCAAACCACAGTTATCAATTTTCACGATTACATATCACACTCAAATTGATTTAATATGCTTAATGGGTGAAAACGTGCATGTAAATGGGGATGTAAGAGCCAAGTTCGGTGCTATTAGAATGTGAAAATGGAATGGATTCAACCAGGATTGAGATGAATGTAAACGTGGATCGTATTGAAATAGTTGAGTGTGCTCTTACATGCTAACGTTAGTCGTTTTTATCACAAAATGTCGTTTATCATTTCATATTTACCCATTAAATGTGCATAGTTTTATTACATTTAACCTTCTGTATTTATTTTTTCAACTTTACTTCATGAATAAATAATTATTTCATTGTTTAAACAAATTAAAAAAATCTTAAAAAAAGTAAGGAAGATTAACCAAAATGAAAACCCTCCTGAGCGAGAGTAAAATCTAATTCAGTCCACGGAGTTTAATACTCGGAATATTGCAGGTTCTAATTTAAGAATAAGAATCATCATCGTCATCATCATCATCATCATCATCAACAACAACAACAACAACAACAATAATAATATTAATAACATTATTGTCTAAGAGCTCCAGATTGATGCTATAGGCATAGATAATTTAATGAATTTTAAAATCAATATACAAGGTACTCTTTGAAAAGCTCTTAATGAGCATTATTCGAGAATGTAAAAATATTTGGGTCATTTAAAATAAGAGATTTGGAGTTACTTCTGGTTAAAACTAGGAGTAGAAAAAAGTTAGTATATCATTTTTGAATCTCAGTATATGGCTATCCCCACAGACTGAGTTTCGTGTCACTGAACCACATTCTTCAAAAGTTATTTAGGTGGTGCAGGACTTTTAGCTAACTCTCTATAGTCATAAAAAGATAATATAATACAGAAATATTATCTGCTTAATTAAGTACACATGTATTTACATACTGAAGTATAAGATAAATAAAATTTTTACTATACTAACTCAAATTTCTTTAATACAAGTTTAAAGGCAGTGTATAATTGCAGCATTTACTCAATTATTAGGTATGAAATACTATTCTGGAGATCTTCTCCAAAAGTAACCAAAACATTTTAGATTTAGAAAAGAATTTTAAAATTTATTATGGATGTATTGGTCAGAACATGAAGCAAATCATTAGTTAAGCAACTACAGACTTACTATTTTCCTCTATCTACATTTTTGAAACATTAATTATTATACTAAAAATAAAAAGTTCTTCATAGAAATTCCTCTTTCATAATTATTCTACAAGAATATTGAACAATTTATGTTTAGACAGTCACAGAATTAAAGTCATAATAGCGTTTGTCATTTGGGAATAAAAATATATGATAAAGTCCCAAAAGAACTCAAAGTGTTGGAAATAAAGGCATTTAAAAGGCCAGTAGAATTGATGCTTTTGAATTATCATTTTTATAGTGTAAAAGAACATACAAAAGAACACATTAACATTTAGTCTCACAATTTATGTAAAATTATAATTAAAGATGTCAGTCATATACAATTACAGCTAATGTGTATGTATCATGTATGTGATTGAGAGTGTGTGCATCCAAGAATAAATGTATATTTTAAAGTTTACTTACATATATTGATGATGCAAAGATTTATGTATAAATCATACAATGAATGAAATATCCATCCATCCATCCATCCATCCATCTAACATATGCAAGCAAATGCAACAAAAGAAGTGAAAACAATCAATGCTAATATTCAGTAATTTTTATAGTATAAATTATAAAGAAATAATTCATTAAAGTAATATATAATTTTTGGACATTTATATAATATATAAATTTATACCAGGTACAATTGGGTTGCAGAGTAAGTACGAGGTACCACATAATAAATGGAAATACAATACAGATACTACTACAGTTTAACATTTTAAGTACATGTGACATGCATAGGTGCAACTTTAAAACTAAGCAATAGTTAGCAAAAAGTGTTGGGAGTTGTATGCTTACTTAATGAATTTTTTAAATAGTGTATAAATACATCTTGGCACTTAAGCTACAAGGGTCTATTATGCACTTCTTCAATTCTGACTTTATAGATTCACTTTAGTGTATTCTAGAATCTTCTCTGCAAACTTAAGCAACACTTATCCTCAAGGACTGCATATAACAGAGATGTTGTTTTCCTTTCCAGAATGTTCTAGCTAGATGTGTTTTGCAGTCTCTTCAGTCTGTTCACAAAGATGTCATTTGGAACATTGAGTTCCATCATCTGTAGATGTTTCTGGAATGGCCAATCAATTCCAATACCTTTCCTGGTACGTTTTCCTATTCAGTAATTTATTAGGCAATACAGTAATGCTTTAATAATGATTTTATGGAGGTCTTGACCATGAAATTTCTTCCATCTTATCAGATGATTTTTTTTTTTTTTTTTTAACCTTTATATACTATGGTTCTAGGAGCTTTGATGTTAAACAACATCCTTAAATAAACCAAATCAACAATCTAGGAGTTTTCTTGCTAATATTGAAGGATGATTCTAGTTCTGTGAAGTCAGCCTTAGAACCTTCTTTTACTAATTTATCTGCTACCTCATTGCCTTCTATGCTCTAAAGTCAAGGTACCCAACCAAATTGATTCTTTGTTAAAAGGTAATGATAGCTTGGAGACATTCCTATCAAAATTTATTTAATGAGATTTTATATGCTAAGTGAAGTTTGAATGTCTGTGATTGATTGATTGATTTATTTATGGACGCTCTTTAACATCTCAGGTCATCAGCGTCCCATTCAACTCAGGGCGTGAAACGGCCGACAAATTTTGCTCAGAGGCCTTTCTTTCAGGCTTGAGGTTCTTTATCGTGCCGTAAATGTACGACACGGGACCCACGGCTTTACTTCCCTTCCGAAGGAAGCCATACTTAGGATTTTTACGCCCGAAAAAATCCATCGGTCCTAGCCGGGTTCGAACCCGCGTTTGAATGTCTGTGAGAATGAGTATCAATTTATGAATAGAATTTCTCTTCTTACAGAAGTTAAGACAGATCAGAAGTACTACTACTTCTGCCTGAAAACCATACAAGTTCCCAAGATTTATGATGATTTTTGTTTCTGTGAATAATTCATAAAATCCAGCTCATGCAGTTTCCTACACTTAAGCCATTTGTAAAGAAGACAGGATAATATGACAAATTATTGTTACAAAATCACTCAAATTTCACTAATTTTGTTTCACTTACTTGTTGGACATGTTTCAAAGGCGATTGCTTCCATCTTCAGCCTGGCCCCACTCAGACAAGATAACTTTTAGGTAAAGTAGGTGAGTTTTCTCCCTTCCAGTCGAAGTGCTCTTCAATTAAAATTGTGCTTTATAAATATGTAGTCAAATGGCAGGTTAATGTCTGTGTAAAGTAATACTGTGGTTCTTGTTGAATAGCTTGCAGCATTATGATAGCTTTCTCTCCAAATATGCGCAGTATTAATTCAATAGGCAACGAAAATTATCTCTGCTTTAATATATAGTTCTATGGGCAGCATTCCAAGTAAAATGTCCAGCATAGCCATGATGTACTACAAAATGCAGCATTTACACACTGGCAAGTGAATCTTTGTAGGCTAACAAGTCTGTTATTTATAGTTATTCATTGTTCCATTTTTCTCTCTTTAGATTTCCACAAGATGTCTGTGGTTTCACCGCAGCAACATATATCCAATGGCTCATATGTGGTTGAGATCACATGTAAATCCAAGCATATATCTGCTTGCCATAAGTAAATACCTTGATAAAGTGAGCATTCTAAGTTAGTCTCAGGTCCAGGTACTTAATACTCTAGGAAGTTTCTATTAAAATCGCTCAAAAGGGTTAGTTTGCCAAGGGTACCCAACTTTTTCTTTCTGGTGAAGTATATAACAATGATTTTACTGGGAGTAACATTTAGTACTTCTTAGTACATCACTTCTGTACA